>JADLZN010008292.1:17500-37594 GCA_018155175.1 Sinocyclocheilus anophthalmus | reverse complement strand
GTATTCTGGTGGTAAGAGCGATCTTTCTTCCCTTGTTAAGGTGAGCACTAGCAAGACGTTTAGGAAATGTGTGGATCCGTGTCCTCGTTATTTACACCTGTTTGTCACAACATAAGTGCTATTTGCCATGTCTTTGTTTGGCGACGAAGAGCATCGCATGCGTATGTCCTCGAGGGGGCAAATCTGCATCCCACCTGCGCCAAGGTTTTTCGCTGAAAAAAGCTTTTTTTCTCCCGTTTCGCTTCCTCGTTCTGTCTCTTCTTTTCGAAGGGAAGGAGTGTGTTTTACAGCCATTCTGCTCCCCACAGGTTTCAGGACCCGCCGCCTGCCTGAGGCATGGAGTGGATGAGGGTCGTGGGGACTCGCAGGCGGATGTCTGGCAGATGGGTTTAAAAGAGGGGCTTTCCCTCATCTTTTTTTTTTTTTTTTTACGCTCGTATAAGCCGTGTTACGACAAGGGTTGAGACCGCTGGGGATGAATGATGTCTTGTCCCCCCCATTTCCCTCACACCCCCCAACTTACATCATGATCCAGGGCCATTTTATTGTGCTCTGCGGGATCTCTGCACCACGGGAAGAGGGCCAGGAGATGTTGAGGTGGGTGCGAAGCATAGTTGAGGAGAAACAATTTAACACTTTTCCCACCCCAAAAATACAAAGTAGGGATTAATGTCAACTGACAGTTCTCACCCCCCCTCTCCCTCTCAACGCCCAGGGGCAACCTCCCTTAAAGCCTCTTTGTCCCCCCCCTTTCCCCCCCCCGTTGTTAGCGTGTGGCTAACTTAGTGCCACCTTGTGGTTTGGCATCCACTACCCCTCTACAAGCATGGTGGCATCACGGTTTATTCGTTCTCGACCATAGACACCCCTAAGAGGACGCAGTTTGAAGCCTTCACCCCCCTTGAATATGGGAACGTGTCCCCCCTTTTCCCCCCCCCCCCCCTCAGGTACAAATGTAAACCCATGGTTCCTTTTTTCTGATGTTAGGGAACAATGCACAGTTTGTTCCGATTTGTTCCTCATAGTTTTCCATGCCATGCTTTCAGACCGCAAGCTTCAGCCGCCAGAAGTGGATGACCTTTTTCATGTTCTCCCGGCGCTCCTCTTTATAATTAGTGCCGCACTAGTGAGTGGACGTTCATAGGGCTGTCCGCCGGGACAACATGTGGGTTTTTTAGAATGCCTCTACTTCAAGACCATTTTCAGGTCACATCGAGGCGTTCACCACCCCCCCCATAGGTGACCCTCTATGAGGACGCAGTTTTTTTCCTTTTTTATTTGTCTGTTCCCTACATACCTTGGTAAGCTGAGATGGTTCCCGCTCAGCTATTGGTTATTTGAGTTCGTTGAGGTGATACTATATCCCCTGCTACCGTATTTTTTTAAAGAACCTGTTAAGCCCCTGCATAGTACTTCAGTGGTTCTTTGGGGTTTTTGTGCGTTTAACCCCCGAAGTTGCCCTATATTAGCACCACTGCCCCACCCCATACAAAGAACCTGTTAAGCCACTGTATATTTCTTTAAAGGTTTTTTAACTGTGTGTTTGCACTTGGATGGGATTAATGCAGAACACAAATTCCAAGTATGGGTCACGTCACTTCACTAATTAAACTTCAATTTCTTTTTAATTGCAGTAAATTAAACTTAACTTTACTGATTTGCGACATCAGCACCGTTTTTTTTTCAATCCCTGGCCATTGTACTTTCCACTCCCTCGACTAGACCCAATAATGTTATGAATTTATGATTTCTTCCCCCCCTTTTTTTTTTTTCTGTACTACTATATATCCACTTACTATCATTGATTTAGAGGTATACTTAGTATGTGTCTATTATTTTTTTCTTTTATTTTTATATATTTATATTTCCATCTCCTAGCGTTCTAAATTTTTTTGTTGTGTTATACCACTTTATTATATTCACCACTTACGTCACATGTCTGGTTTGCTATCCTTGCTTGTAGGGACTCTCCATAGGGGCTAATGTTTTTTTTCTACGGTACATTTTAACTGTTATCAAATATTTTCCGCCCTCACTCTGTGATTTAACCTTGATTTCTTCTTGTACACGTGCAACTTACGTTCTGATGTTTTTTTACATTTTCCTTCTCCCCCCCCATAATTACACCACATGTTACAATCCCCCATTTCTGTATGATTCCCCCATACAACCCTCAATTTTATGCCACTCACCCCCCGTTCAGTCCCATAGTGGGTCTGTTGTGTTGTTACCAGGTTTAAACGTCCCACCCGGGATAGCTAGTCTCAGCACAGCCTACTCCCCCCTCCGACATTTAGTCCCACTTCCACCCTCATTCCCTCATTTTTTATTCATTGTCCTGCACACCCCCCCCCACACCACTGTCTCCGTACCTCCTAATCCCTGAGCATACCCCTCTTCCTCTCCTTTCCGTAAAATCAGTCCCGAGTTCCGCTCTGGTGCTTTGGACTTTCCCCTGCCCCCTCTTGGCCGGGCGTAGGCCCCCCCTTCCCCCGGTTTTTTTTTTTGTTACTCTTCGCCCAATTTCCAGACTTCTGTCCCCTCTCTCCTTTCCTTTGCATCCCCGTCCCCGTCGGTGGCGCTCCTGCTCTTCCGGCGTTCTTCGCCCTTCCCCCCCCCGCAGCCGCTGTTCCCTCGGGCCCGGTACCCTCCCTGTTGTGCGCGTTTCTACCCGGGCTCCCCCCCTTTTTCCTCCCCCGTCCCCCTTTTCCCCCTCCCCCCCCTTTTGGCCCCCGTGCTTGGGCGCAATCCGCGGCCGGCCCATTACCCAGCGCTTCCGTCTTTTCTGGGTTGACCTTTTTCTCCCCCCTGAGTATGTGAGTCCTTTTCATTTTATTCTTTTTCTCCCCCTACCCCCCCACCCCCCCTGGTGTTGTTTTATCCCTATACTTTATTGTGCCCTGTGTTTGCTGGCCTCTGCTTTTTTTGTTCCGTTGTTACTGGTCGGACTGCCACGGAGGTTTTTTTTGTATTTTTCGTATTTCAGCCGGGCAATCACAACCTTCATATGTACATTAAGCTTTAAGATGTCAGCTGAGCACATACTTGTTTTTGGCCTCCTTTTGTCCAAACTTCACATGCCTTATTATATTCCACTCTGACTGAGTCAGTGTTTTTCCCGGAGAAAAATCAATTTGTGCCCCCTCAGACGGGTTGACAACGGGGCCCCTCTTATTCCAAAGAAATTAGATAGGCGTCCTGCTCTTTTCTCTAGATCCATTTCCGATATCCACCCTTCAGATTTCACCCACAGATGTCCCCCCCCCTCCCGTAAAACATCCACGGGTTATGGCCACCCCTTCCTCTCCACATTGGACGTTCGTCCCTGACAGCATTTTCGGCCCCCCCCGTTTTTGATTAAAGTCTCGTTGGTGGCATTTCCGGTTTTTTTTTTTTTCCCCTCATTTTATTTTTTTGTCTCTTTTTTTTTTCCCCCCCTTTCCCCCCTTGTTTTTTGATTTTTTTTTTTGACCCCTGCCCCCCCCTTGTGCCTTTTTTTTTTCCCCCCCCTAGTGGCGGCTACCCCCCCCCTGCCATTTTTAGTAGGCAATTTTTGGTGTTTCAGAGAGCTTTAAGATCATGGATGGGGGGCTGGCGCACGAAACAACCCCCTGTCTATGATTCTTCTTACAGCTCTATCAGGGGTATGAGATTCCCCCCTTGTGTGTGTTTATCCCACTTTCAGCCTAGTGGAGAGCCTGATAAAGACCCCTGCCATTCAGTCTTCTGCCTATGGTGTGTTAGCGTCTCTGAAGGGGTATTTGACGTCCGGCAAGGTGAGGGAGCACCTTGTCAGAGAATGTACTGTGCTCCCTACCTTGTATAGTGATGAGGAACTAGTAGCAGCTTCCCGACTTCTCGGATGTTCTCGTTCGGGGTGTGTCTCTTTCTGCCTGTTGTTCTAAAACCCACGTGCGGCTTTATTCCGGCCATCTTTACTTTCCATCACCATTCGCCCCACGATCCTCCCCCCCTCCCTCCGATGTTGGCGCCATCCTTCGTTATTTGTGCTGGAGACTCTGTGTTGGGCCCCGCGTCCCGGGGGGACACTCACCCTTGATTTTCCCCCCAGGTATGCATTCTTGGGAGGTTGCCCTCCATTATGGCCGAGCATCTGAGGCCCTCCGCTCTTCAGGAATGTGCCGGGCGATCCCCCTGCGTGGAGGGCGGCCCTACTGGACTCGAAATGGGATGTTTTATTCTTTTATTTGTGTGTTTTCTTTGACCGACCTCATTTTGACCTGCAGGCATCCTTTGACTTTTCTGTGCCCACTTTTTATCTCCCCTTTCTTTGGCCTGTGTTATTTATTGTAACTCACAAGCCCAGACCCCTTTTAATCATATTTATCGTGTGTTTTTTTTTTTGTTTTTGGCCAGGATTGGGGGGTTGTATCTCTCCTTATAGCCAGAGTGCCGTCCCTCAACTGCTTCGGTTCTTCTGACCGCCCCCTAAGGACATGATATAAATATCTATCCAACAATCTGCCCTAGACCAGAGCCTCCCCCCCCTCTTACAATTCTTTTTTTTTCCCCGCAAACATAGTCAAGGTATATTTTTTTTTTATTATGCACCTAGTGCGGACCCCCCCCCCCCCCAGGATAATTTTCCCATCAGGTCCTTTAATCTTCATTTGTTTCCCTCACATGCCGACCTTTTTTTTACAACCCAAATGCCTTCCAGCACATGCACTTCAGCTCCCTTTTTTTTTTTTTTCCTCAAACGACCTAGATTAGCCCCCCCTCTAGTCTTTCCCCCCATTATCACATGCACGTCCCTGGATGAACGGAACACCGCACCCCCCCCCCCCCCCCCCCCTTTTTTTCTTTTTTTTTTTTTTTTCCTTTTCCCCCTTTTTTTTTCTTTCCCGTGAATGCCATCAGTTCTTTAATTTCTCCGCAAGCACTGCGACCCACACGCCTTCTCACTCCATCGGCCAAGATTTTGTTACGCTATCAATCCCCAACTCGGTTAAATGTGCTGATTTTTTTTTTTTTAGTACGCACTGTCCCCTCTTTTCTCAGTTGAGTCTTTTGTTTGTTCGAATGCATCACGATTGAGCCACAGCCTATCTGCCTCATGAGACAACGTTGACGCTCCTAAATTCATGCTTATCCTTTCACAAGCCCTCTTATAAGCACCCTTTTTTTTATGAAATGAAGGAGCGCATTCCAACTCTCACCCCTCGTATTCCACCCCTTTGTCACGGCAGAGGTAGGAATACGTTTCGTGTGATTATCACTGCCACGTGCGGTTATCAGAGACAAAAGCCTCTGGGCAAAGAGGAAACATGCTACTCCTAGAAGCTGTTTCAGCTTAACACTAACTTTTTTTCAACAATATTGTCAGTGAAGACGAAAGGGCTGAGGTTGAGGTTGATATCCCTTTTTTATACTTGTGGATCGCCACAGCCGACGCTTAATGACATCATAGGCTGTCGTTCCCCCCCCCCCCCCTCCCCCCCCCCCCCCCCCCCCCCCTTCCTACCATTCCCTGTTGGCCCCAATGTTTTTATTGTAGCACCCCATTTTCGGTATGCTGTCCACGGCCTCTTCAGACTCTTTACTGTTGGTCTTTGTCTACACTGAACGGCCCCATTCCCCATTAGCGACCTATAGAGGGACACCTTTTTTTGAAGTTCCCTCAGAATTTTGGGAACCACAGACATTATATGGTGTGTTTTCAACTTCAACACCATTCATTGTTTACGGTTTCTCGTCACTACACTGTCCCCCCCCCCCTCCTATTGGCTTTTCTCCAGTGACACCCCTTGCCTCCCCTTCGGCGGCGCATCTATGCCCACCGCTCCGCGCCTGTTTTCCAGCGCACACCCCCCCCCACCGTCAAAACTCATGTTGTTGTGGCTTTTGATATGACGAGTGACACACCAGGGGCTGGCCACGCTTTCTTTCAAATGGCCACAGCATTATCGTCTCCTGCATCCCCCCCTTTGTCCACAACTTATGATCTCATGATAATTCTCGTATATGTATTTTATGTAAAATGCCTTCCCCCTTCTGTTTTTTTTTTTTTTTGGTTTATAAAATGGACATTTACATACGTTTTTCCCCCGCGCACACCTATAACCCGTACTCTACTCCTGCGTCATCATCTCACATGTTAATATGTGTTTTTTACTCGCATGCCTCCTTTCTTCTTTAATGTCCGTTCCCTTGTTCCCATGTATTTTACGTTGTTTTGTCGTTCCGCCTCCAGCACGAAATTTTTTGCTTGTTTTCTTCCGTTGTCCCTCCCCCCTTTCCCTTGTTTGATCCTCGTTTTCACTTTACCTCTGACCTGCCTCCCCCCCCCCCCCCCCCCCCTTTACCCTGTGTGTGCGTGGCTGCACCTTTTTGTTTTTCCTTTGTCTTTGCCCTGCCCCGCTGCTGCTTAGTTTCCCTCAGTCCGGTCCCCTCTCAAAGCTCTAACATCCCTCCCCTCTGCTTCTGCCCACGCCCTCCTTCTCCCCTTTTCCTTGGTCACCTGTCCGTTTCCTTTCTGTTGCCCATGGTGTATTTCTCCGATTCATGCCTCGTGACTGCCACTATTTTTGTAATTAGCACCTATACCCAAATCCCACCCCCCCACAACTAATGCTCCCACTCAATTACTGAAAATGACAACCACAATTTTGTGTTGTCTTTGTTTCTCCCCCCCCCCCTCCCCTTGCGCTTTTGACTTTTGTAATTCCCAACGATCTTCCTCACCCGATTATTTTTCCACCTATGATACAAGGCAAATCCAAGCCTGTCCCCCTTATTAACGCCGATTCTTCATCTCCATATACCCGCTGCAGCAAGTCCACCTACTTTGTGACGGTAAAGAGCAAAGCACGCACGCTTTTCTTTTCTCTTTTTTTTCCCCCGGCTTACCTCCTTTTTCTTCGTCCCCTCTTTTTTCACCCGCGCCTCTTTTTAGAATTAAAATGTTGCTGCTTGTCAAATTACAGGTTTACTGGGCAGTATAATTCAAACGCTAGCATTTTGCGCTCACAGCTACCCCTTGAACTTCGTCCCATGATTGCGACATGCGTTTTTCATGGTGAGGTTACTTGAATGAGTCGGCGCCACGCCTTCATGAGTTCCCCCCACGCGCAGTTGATCAGGAACGTGAATCTGAAAAATATTTTCAGCGACTAACAACAGCACCACACCGCTTGCTCAGCACACCTCACACAAACCTACTGTATTCCGCCCCCCCCTCCCTACGCTATGAGAGCGACCTGCTGCGGTGCAACGATCGCGCATAATTTGATTACTTTGTGCCTACTGCCTTGTCGACCATATTTGCAATAAATAAATGAATTGTCATTGCTTTATTCGTCTGTCACGTTTTTCTATACGGAACAGCTACAGTAGAGACGCTCTATGTTTAGGTTTAAAGGTAGGAATGGGATTAGCGACTATAAAAATGTTATATTGTTATTAAAATTTTTATTTTCCTGCATATTTCAGTCAATTGTGTATGTTTTATATCCTTTTATATTCACTATAAAATGGCTAGGTTAAGGTTTAGAGGCAGGTTAAGGGGTCAACAAATCTAAATCACTTATTGATAAAATTATAAAAATGCACTGATATGAATATCTTGATGATATAAATACCCCCTCCTTCCCCTCACCCCCTCTGTCCATATTTTAAAACCTTGTTTGCCTACAAAAGTACGTACGCGCCATTGGCTAAATTTTAAACGTTGAAATACGTCTAAATTGTATGTTTTAGCATTAATAAAAACGTACAAAAATTTATGTTTTGTGCTTGTAAATGTTACATATTAATACCTACGTAAACAGTGTTGGGTAAGTTACTCTGAAACTGTAATCAAATTACTGATTACTCCTTTTAAAAGTAATCAGATTACTGTTCTGATTACTTTATTTCAAGAGTAATTAGTAATTAGTTACATTACTTGTTACGTTACTTTTTTCTCCATGAATTTTATGAAATCCCAGCATACATGCTCCCGATAAACATTTGTTATTAAAGCGTCAACATTCACACAACACTGTTATTTTTAAATAGCAAGCGGACTTGTGCGTACATGTTGTGGCCCATGGCAGAATGACAGCAAAGAGCGCTGCATTTATAATCTCTTAAAGACATCTCAGTTCATCGCAATCTCTCAAATCTCTGTTATAACACAATAAATATATGCATAATGAATCTTTCATAATGTCTACAGTTTGTGTGTTATAATGAGAGGATTCGTGACCACGCAAATTTCAGCACTGCATTGCTAAACGCAGCGAACACGTGTTATAGCCTAAATAGAAAATCTGCATACTCTTGCACCTGTTAATCCTTTATATTTTATATTAGTTCATTTAGCTTTTGTGCAATAGATGAATAACAAATTATTTGTTTCAGATATTTTATGTTTACATATTTCTATTTTGCGGGAGTCCCGTAAAAAATTATTTTATTCTACCCCTCATCCATAGTAAACACAAGCAGGGAAGGAATTATGAGCGGCCGGATTCCCGGCACCCTGCCGGTTTTGAGGTTATGTTTGAGGCCCCATAACTACTAATACAAGATGCCCCTCCCCAACCCCCTAGAAGATATATTGGAGTACCGCATCATAACACCCAAATACACCAAAAATTCCCACAAACATGCTCTTCAGAGTTCATATCCTGATACCATTAATAGGAACACAGTCTAGCTAGTCAAAGTTCCCACCGCTTAGATGTAATACCTAAACACCCCCTAGTCACTATTTAATACACACTAAACAGGATGTGAGCTCTCAGTGAGAGATCAAAACACTGAAATAAAACCTGAAGCCAGAAAGAAAAAAAACAAAGAGCCTGTACTTATTATGAAAATCTTATTGTCATATCTGTGTATTTTATGTCAGATCTTAAATTAATAAATTCAATGGAATAAAAAAACACGTTGGGCTATTAACAATAAATGAAATCACTATCACAAAAAACCTTCGATGGATGTTGCAACAAGTTATGTTAAGTTTAAATAACTTTTAATGTAGAAATATTAATGATTGCCAAAAATGAAATAATTTGCCTACTTTTTAAAATATGAACCATTACAACCGGCAAGGAGGAGGACCAGCAACCCCGCCTGCAACCTTTACTTACCATTGAGTGAGTTGCCATCCATAAATCAACTCCCGATTTGTTTTTAAAGATGCTAATTCATTTAACTTAGCAAACGACTGTACTTATAGCCTGTTTGAACCATTTACTGGTCTGTGTAATGCTGAGAAACAAAACACTGTGCATTGATGGGGCAAAACTGAATTTTGTGTCTGTGTTTAATGTACATTTGCCATCGTGCAGATATTCGGAAAAACAGGACTCTAGTTTGTGTGATAGGCTAACTCCTATATCGTAGGCATTCACTAATTAAATGCAGGGTTCGTTCAACCAATAAATTCCAATGACTTTTAAGGCAATATTCATGAACTAATGCTCCATTATTTTACACAAATCTTCAGATTTATCATAGCATATGCTAAAGAAAATTAATGAATATTAATGCTATTTGTTTGCTTTTTAATAAGCACAGGCTGCGACTGTGCCAGACATTACTTCATGCACAGAACATAAGTTAGGCTACATAATCGCATAACTGAATGCCAGAATGTTAAGTATATTGTTATTTGCTTAGCCAGTATCATAAATTAAACTCAGGACCTGAATTTCGTTTTAGTTTAGTTTTGTTTTGGTGGAAAACATTCAGGTACAGAGATGCTGCAGAAATGGAATAAACTGTAATTAAAAACAGTAAATTCACTGTAAATTAAAAAACAGATTAATTCTTAAAATTAAAGCTACAAAAGTTATTCAGACAAGAGCAATGAGTGATTTTGTCTTTTGTTGTTAACAATAATTAACAATAACCAATAGGCCTAATTAATTAACATTGTTAACATTAACATTTGGTATGAAAGTGACAGCAGCTTTTAGTATACCTGCTGTCTGTCAGTCTGTGTTAAAGAACAAAACAAAATTGCTCTTGACTAAATAACTTTTTCATTTTTAATATGGATTAATATATAAATATAATCTATATCTATGACTTTATACATCATAGTATTTTGTTCCTGAATAGTAGCAGCTACTGTTAGTTTTAGGCTAGCCAACCTGAAAAAGTTAAAGCACAGTTTGTTTCATTTGTATCCTTGTGCTATTGCTAGTAACTTGTTAATTTATTACTGACCGTTTAATTGTCTTTATGTAACATTATTTATTAAAATGCAAGGTTACTTGCATCAGAAACAATGAAAACAATAGCTTTTTCTTGAGGTGTTTGCGCCTTCATGTTTGATGCGCGTCTTGCGATTGTGACATCCACCCCCCCCCGTGCCACGACCCATAAACGAAAAGTAGTCTTGGAGCCCCGGTGGAGCTCGCAAGTACCGGATGGTTTAAAAAGACGTGCAAATTATCAACTTTTGTAATGATGCAACTCTGACCCGATTAAGCAAGTGACAGTTCTGTCAGCTGAACGAAAGTCTTGTCTCGCAGTGTGCAGCAGCTCTTCTTAGTGCAGATGAGAGGCGCGTGAGGTGTGGACACAGGCAATTTGCAAAGAGGTGAGAGCGGACGCCGCCAGTACCGCATGGGGAAACCACTCACGCGGTTTTTTTTTCCAAGATGATTGAGCTTAATCTATTATTCTGCTGCTGACAATATTTTTTTAATTAATCTAATGCCTTACATTGTATATTAAATAAATGCTTTGTGGAATTTTCCCGAACGTGCGTGACACCTGCCCTGAAACTGAGGCTAAAACCAACATGATTGGTTTTTTTTTTGAGCAATCCGGCCGCAGCCGAGATTTCATGGATGAGACTGAAACATCAATTTATTCCACTCTATCTTAGAGGCGTTGTGTAAAATAGCCTGTCCAGACCTTTTCCAAATTGCTTTATGGGGTTTTTCATGACCGCTTATCAAGACCCTGCTAACGGCCTATTTTTATTCTGATGAATTCTGCTCCTACTTTGTGTGGATAGGGTAGCTGAGCGGGATTAAGTCGAGGACAGTACGGGACCGGAAGCGCGCCCTTCAGAAACTCCTTCAGTATTAAGTTTTAGTGACTGGAACATTAAATAATATTATGATCATCCTCTGTTAAGAAGTGAGGCTTGAACATGTGAGAATTTATGATTATCTTTATAAATGTGCACTCTTTTGGGCTAAATGGAAAAATGTTCCTTAATGGAACCGTTTAAAGTAGCCATGTGATCACAAATGAATCGGCGATTCGGCGCAGACGTGATTTAATACGCGTGTACTTTTTCTATGTGAAAAAAAATCATAAATTACAGTTTATGCTGTATGATTATGGCTTTGAAGGTCGTAGTTGGAAGCTGTTAGCCCCGGCTGACCCGTGTGCGCAGTTGAAATGCGGCTAATAATTTCTGACTGCCACATAACTGAACAAATGTAAGCGGGTTAAGGTGGGACCTCCTACAAGGTGGGGCCCCTGGGCTGCAGCCCAGTCAAGCCCAATGGTCCAAGTCCGGCCATGCACACAAGTGTCTACCAGCTCGCAGCAGCACTCGCCCATCTTGTCCCGCGCCGCGCTCTGTTGCGTCGGGTTTCGCGGGAGAGCAGGTCTCTAATCCACTGACACTTGACTCGACAGTGCGTGTGCTACATCCTTTTTATAATCTCTAGATTCACGAGTTCACACTTACATATAATGAACAGAGTAAAGGTTATGCGTATTTGGCGTGCTGTCCGGGGGGAGGGCTCCGAGCTCGGTAATTACTCTCGAGCCTGGGGTACTCCCCCTGTCCGGGGAGAGGGATCCGAGCTCGGGTCTAAGCCCGGACCCAAAGCACTCCCCCCCCCGAGTGTTCCTCCCCATGCTGGGGTAGGAACGGGCTGAAGGTGAGGAGTTGGGGTGGTGGAGGGATGCTAAGGACGGGAGATAATGGAGGTAAGGCTGCTTTGATTATTTATAGAGGTTCTCTCTTGTGCTGATTGGATAGATGGTGTAATTACTGATGATGAACTGGCCGTGTTAATTATCTGCGCGCGCTCGGTCATTACTCTCGAGCCCGGGGTACTCCCCCCGTCCGGGGAGAGGGGTCCGAGCTCGGGTCTAAGCCCGGACCCAAAGTGCTCCCCCAAAGATGCAATTAGTATTGGACAGCAGCCAGAGAGGAGCATTGATAACCCCCCAAAATTTGCAGAACTTAAAATTGGAGGGGTGCTGGACATCGCTTGTAGTAGCGGCACTGCTGAGGCTTAGGAGAGAGAACTAGAGGCTTCTGCGGAAGCGGGCTCTGCTGCGGCATCTGAAAAAGAAAAAAACCCCTGTGGGAGTGGGAACTGCTACGGCATCTGAAAAGAAAAATGGCTTCTGCGGAAGCGAGCGTTGCTGCGGCATCTGAAAAGAAAAACGCCTGTGGGAGTGGGAACTGCTATGGCATCTGAAAAGAAAAATGGCTTCTGCGGAAGCGGCCGCTGCTGCGGCATCTGAAAAGAAAACTCCTGCGGGAGTGGGGACTGCTACGGCAGTGGGGAAATATGGAAAAGGTCTGCTGGGAGCGGAACTGGTGCGGACGTGGGGCAATTGGAAAGCGCTCCTGCGGGAGCGGGCACTGCTGCGGCAGTGGGGAAATTAGGGAAAGAGGCTCCTGCGTGAGCGGGAACTGCTGCGGCAGTGGGGAAATATGGAAGAGCTCCTGCGGGAGCTGGAACTGCTGTGGCAGTGGGGAAATATGAAAAAAGCTGCTGCGGATGAGGGGAACCATGGAAGAGCTCCTGTGGAGCGGGTGCTGCTGCGGCAGTGGGGAAATATGGAGGCTCCTGCGGGAGCCGGCAGTGGGGAAGTATGAAAAAGCTCCTGCGGGAGCGGGCACTGCTGCGGCAGTGGGGAAATAAGGAAAAGCTGCTGCGGGAGCGGGGACTGTGGTGGCAGTGGGGAAATACGGAAGAGGTCCTGCGGGAGCGGGCACTGCTGCGGCAGTGTGGAAATTTATGTAGGTTGACTGACGGAGAGGGAAACGCTGCAGGCAGTGGGGAAATTTATGTAAGGTTCCTGCGGAGCGGGAACTGCTGACGGGCGTGGGAATACAGAAAAAAGGCTCCTGCGGGAGCGGGCACTGCTGCGGCCGTGGGGAAATACAGAAAAGGCTCCTGCGGGAGCGGGCACTGCTGTGGCTGTGGTAAAATAGGGAAAGAGGCTCCTGCGGAGTGGGTACTGCTGTGGCCTTGGTGAAATATGGAAGAGCTCCTGCGCGAACGGGGACTGCTGCGGCAGGGGGTAAAATATGTTAGAGCTCCTATGGGAGCGGGGACTGCTGCGGCAGTAGGGAAATATGGAAAAGCTCCTGCGGGAGCAGGCACTGCTGCGGCGGCAGTGTGGGAATTAGGTAAGGCTCCTGCGGGAGCAGGAACTGCTGCGGCAGTGGGGAAATACAGAAAAAGGCTCCTGCGGGAGCAGACACCGCTGCGGCAGTGGGGAAATACAGACAAAGGCTCCCATGGGAATGGGAACTGCTGTGTGGGAATTAAGTAAGGCTCCTGCGGGAGCGGGAACTGCTGCGGCAGTGGGGAAATACAGAAAAGGCTCCTACGGGAGCGGGCACAGCTGCGGTAGTGTGGTAATTTAGGTAAGGCTCCTGCGGGAGCGGGAACTGCTTGGGCAGTGTGGAAAATAGGGAAAGCTCCTGCGGGGGCAGGGACAGTGGGGAAATACGGAAAGGCTCCTGCGGGAGCGGGCACTGCTGCGGCAGTGGGGAAATATGGAAAAGCTCCTGCCGGAGCGGGGACTGCTGCGGCAGTGTGGGAATTAGGTAAGGGCTGATGAGGATTCGGTGAGCTTCTTTGATATGGAAGCGGTCTCACCGCACGTTGGTTTTGAAGGCCTCTGGCTTCTGAAAAAATCTGTGTCCTGATGTTGCTGGCTACCGGGGGTGGTTCCAAGGCGAGAGTGTTTGAGGGATGGGTAGGGGCATGGCGGAAGATAGAGAAAGGGTTGGGATAAGGAAAGGGCTGAGGATGGGTCTGCACCACTAGCGGAGGCGTGCTCACGCTAGCATCGGCTACGGGAGCTGGAGGCCACTGAACCGAAAAAATGGTTAGTAGCATGAGGGAGCGGAAGAGATGTGGGTCTGTGTTACAAATGGAGGTAGCCTCACATTTGCTTCAGCTGCCGTAGCTGTAAGCCACGGGAAGGGGGTGGGGTTGTGACATCCTGAAGAGCCTGTGTAGCCTGTGCTGCTAGTGGAGGCAGCCTAACGCTAACGTCTGCTACGGGAGCTGGAGGCCACTGAAAGGAAAAAAGGGGGTTAGAAGTAACAGGACGGAAATACTGAGATGTGAGGGACTGTGTTGCAAGCGGAAGCAGCTTCGCGCTTATTTCAGCTGCTGTAGGTGTAGGCCGCAAGGTAATGGAAGGCGGTTAGTGACAGTTCGCGGACGAGCGGAGGAGGAAATGACGGTAGCCTCGCGGGTGGCGACCTTACAATTGGTTGATAGATTTGGCTAACTTATAGTTTCTGTTTGAAAACGCATCTTTTCTATTTGTTTGGCCCCTTCTATCCACGCCAAAACAAGGCTTCAGGAAAAACAGAGGCTTTAAAAACTCTTTCCAGAGGCGGGGATACATTTGAAAATGCTTTTCATGTTGCAGAAAACGGAAGCTTTGAAAACAGGATGATAGCATGTTTAGGCGGTGTAACCGCCATTTGTACCAATAGACATGTGTATAACAGTAACGTAATGTTGCAGTATTGGGCCATTCACTGTCACATGTTGCTAAGATATTTACTTGCAGCTCTTCATATTCCCAGTCCTAATAAAAGATGACAGAAAAATGTACCTCACGATTGCTGTCTGCGGCAAAACACCGCGGGGCATGGCATTTTAGATAATCTGAGTGAGCGCGCATGGGCGGCGCTGTCAGTAAATGGTGACATATTTCCGTAAATTAATTGATCCTGTCAGAGGAATTGCATGAAAATTATTATGTCTGTTCCATCTGTATCATTATCAGTGGAGGTTTAGCATGACAGTAGGCTACGATGCTTTTCAGACATCCGTGTGTCTTGGATGATAAATTTTGGGGAAAAAAAGGAAACCCTGCTTTTAGCGACTTCACCTGAAATTTAATTAATTTCCCATGCGACCTGCGCCGCTAGCGGAGGCAGCCTCAAACTAGCGTCTGCTACGAGAGCTGGAGGCCCAGCTGCGGCCGGAAGAGCCGTAGTGAAAGGATGAGCGCAAGCGGGAGGCGAGTGAGGCTTTGCTGCGATGAGATCTGGGGCGCGGCCCAGGCTCGTTGAAGGCCTGCTGCTGCTGCGACCCAGCGCTCGAGGAGAGGAGAGCTTGTGCGGGATGGTGGCGTCGAACGAGGCGAGCTCGGGGCTTTGCACGGTCTATTGGCTTGAGCGTGTGGCTGGTCGAGAAGAGCAACAGCTGCGATGAAGCCTGGTGCTCGGCGGTCGTGTCTGGCGGGGCGGATCTGAAAAAATCCCCAGTATAGGTCTCTTCGTTGGACGGGAAATTGGGTCTGTGCTAAGATGGCACGGGCGAACCGACGGCTGAAAGACTAATTAAAGAGGTTCTCTCTTGTGATGATTGGATAGATGGTGTAATTACTGAAGATGAACTGGCCGTGTTAATTATCTGCGCGTGCTCCTCCCGAAACTTGTTAATAAAACATCACTTATAAAACACTACATTCTGTTAGCAATGTAATGTGGCAGTACGTATAGAGACCTTGGCTTGTAACTATACTCTAATTACTATTTTGAAAATTATAATGCATTAGATTACTCCGTTAATAAAAAAGTAATTAAATTACAGTAACGCGTTACTAAGTAATGCGTTACTGCCCAACAGTACGTAAAACATTAGACCAGGGTGATATTTTTTCGGTGGACAACAATGGTTTAAAGTTATTAAAACGCCTTAATGTTGACTTGTTTCTTATAAACACTCAGCTTTTCACTTCACAAGACTGGACTGGTGTCATCTGGACTTGTTACTTAATTGTGTAATTTAGTGTAACCACCCTTAAACAAAAAAATAGGAAAATCAAAAAGCCATTTGTATTTCAGTGCACTGCGCTCTTTTTCAATGTTCATCGAGGCATATAACAGTATATTTCAATGAAAATATATACGCCCACACAATGTGCTGTAGAATTTGGCTCCTTCACACTGTACGTGTTGTTTATTTCCCGCTATTGCGTCAAATTCGTGAGATTTCTCTTTTCTGGTGTCCATCATGCTGTCTGTTGTGTGACAGCCAGCCATTTCACATGCTCCACACACACATGCTGTTATTTAACACTGCTTTCCCAGGTAGGCAACAGTTTTGCAACGTCAGCGCAATGCACTTTAGCTCCCAGCGATCATTCGTGCTGGGTTTTTGAGAATGTTCTTTCAAAAAATTAGTCAAATCAGGTTGAAATAACCAGCCGAGAACCTGTCTCTCCGATTGCCGAAATGTTGAAGCGTAGGTCTGTACATGAGTCACGTGCATAATTAGTTCCCATTACAGGCCGGTGGTGAGCCTTCAGAGACAGCGTGCGAGGATAAAATGTCAGCCCTCCTCACTTTGGGGTCATGCTTCAAATGCAGTCAACCCTCCCCTCCCGCACAGTGGCATTAGAGGAGACAGGTGCCAGGAAAGATCAGGGGGACGTGGTCCAGTGACCAGTCTGTACCTGGAGATCAATATGACTCAATGTCTGGGACGGGGCGAAACGAGCCGCTTCGTTGTGTACGAGCTTTGGGATTAGCACAAAAAAATGGGGGTGGGGGTGCATGGTTTTAAAAGCAGGCTGGGAAATAAAGCCAATGCATTTTGTAGAAGTACTTTAGGCGAGTGTTATTAAAACTCACTACTGCAGCTCTCGTATTCTTTCATTACAAATGAACAGACTCAAATCTTGCCTTGTTTCGTCCATTTATCGGAGCTTACAACCCTATCAAATTTATGCTCCCAGCTGAAATTTTATAACGTTTAAATTGTTAATTATAGATGGTCATGAAGATGCTTAACTTGACTCAAGTGTGAACAAAAAAAATACTGTCATATGATTTTTTTTAATAGTTTAATTAGCATGAATGCAGCACACAAATGATACCATGACTTTACAATTTAGTTATTGTATATATTTTTTACCAAATTACAGCATTGAGAATATTTTATTTTATTTTATTTCATTTTTGTTTTATTTAAGAACATTTTGGTAACCAATTAATATGGTTCTAAAAAAGGCTACTTTTATTAGGAATAATATTGTTTATGTGCTTGATTTTAAAGGTGAATATAACCAGATATTTTCTTGACAGGATTTTTATGATTCAAAATGGTAGTTGAACAGACATTAAATTACTCCTTTCAAAGCTATCTATACAGTGTAAAGTATTCAGACCCCCTTACATTTTCACTCTTTGTTATATTGCAGCCTTTGCTAAAATCATTTAAGTTAATTTTTTTCCTCATTAATGTACACACCAGCACCCCATATTGACAGAAAAACACAGAATTGTTGACATTTTTGCAGATTTATTATAAAAGAAAAATTGAAATATCACATGGTCCTAAGTATTCAGAACCTATCCTAAATGTTTTACAACAGCACTCTGAGCCAAGTAGCACACAGTCATGCACTTTATGAGACAGCTTAAACCTCTTATAAGTCCAGGAAAGACAGGTTGACATGGTGCACAGAGAGTGCATTTAGAACGGGTCACCGTCTCTCCGTTTACACTCGATGCAGAGGTAGTAATTGAATTTTTGGCTACAATCCTGTTATACATTGTTGTGGATAAAGATGTCACAAGCCAAGTTTGCATTCTAAAGCTCATTGTCTGTTGGCTTAATTCCTGCTTGTACACAGTGCACAGATGGGAGTAAATATTTGTGGGGAACATATGAATCAGTGGAGGCAGTTTACATTTCCAAGCTACGACAATTACACATACATACAATCCACCTTGACTCACTGAATGACTAAAACGGATGAGGATGTAGCCAACTGGTGTGCTGCTGAGATCATAGCATGTGTTCGTTTTACTGCTGCAACTAAGTAAAAGAGTCTTTAATAGTTTGTATAACGTTTCCCGCCCTACTCTGCTATTAATTCAGCATGTTACACTAGTTTCGAATGCTAATTACAATTCTGACATTCCTGGGGTTTGCTTTATGCGATGGCTGATAAACCGAGGTCTGTTTCTGAATATTCTGGAGTTTGCGGAGTTTTTGGCAATCGTAAAGTATGCAGCCCCACCTTCAGTGAAGTAATGGTCAGGTTTAGCATTACACATCTCATCATTCATCTAATGTTAAATTAGCCTTATCTAGCAATTATTAACTCATTTGGATCAAGTTTTATCTGGCACTGGTGTTATCAGGAGAATTTCAGATGCAGCATATTCATAAATGCAGTTTTTCCTTTCATTTACAGCATTCTTGTCGTAGAAGTTGGACATGAAGGGTTATGAGTTCATATTGTGAGCATTGCTAAGGGACCCTAAAGTAAAAAATGAGATGGCATGAAAAAGCACCTTGTTTATGGTGTGAAAAGTGAAATTTTCCATCTGAAAAAATCTGAAACATCATAACAATTACAAACTCTCCACAACCAAGGCTTAAGCAGGAAATAATTGATTTGCGGAATAAATAAAAAGTGCCGTCTCAAAATAATCTTCAAAAAGTGAATGATTATTCTGCTCTGGCAAGGATCTCCTGGCAACTTTTGCCAATATACATATTTATGTCCCTGTAAACATAAACGGCATAGCATATTATAGACTTTATGGCTCTGCATATTTTTGTAATGTCCTGTTGCCTGAAGTTTTTTGAGGACTTCATTTCCAAAAACATCAATCCATCATACCACATGAATTAGACCGAGCTGCAAAACATAATTGCGACACTTTTCTGGCTCTGTCCTAGACTTAGTTAGAAAGATGTTGAACTATAGTAGCAAACACTACAGAGCGGACACCCAAACACGAGCAAGCTTGTTCTATAAGTAAAGAAGACGAACCTGCCGAACCATGGCAAGTCTTTAAGTTGAATGTCAAATCTGAGGGACTTGCCAAGAACTGGTCATGAAAGGGAGAGCAATATTCATCAATCCTGCTATTGTTACAGCACTATTCATCTGGGAATCGCTGATGTATAAGATAAACAGATTTTCATAATTTCCCCATCCCCTGCTATCCTCCATGATTTCTTTTGGACAAAGATCTAAGATGAAAACGACTATATGCAGCCTCTCATGTAAACACTGTGTACACAAGTAGAGATTGATATGTGTGTTTGAGATGCAAATGACCACTGGACAAAGGAATCCTTGTGTTGCTGACCTTAATTGGCTTGGATGAAGTTTCTGGGTCAATGGGATACGAGACAGTGCTGCTGTAATCGCTTCGCCGCAATATCTGGATTCACACTGGGGGTCATCACCCTGAGATTCAAGAGCTTTGATCGCCGCCTCCAGATGAACTTGGTTATTAGACGTAAAGAATTCGTCTGACTTCAGCGGTTGAACCACTTTGGCAAGGAATCGGGAACTTTAGTGATAAACAAGAGCAAACACTGTTGAGGATGGCTTCACGCTGTCAATCATAATGGCGAAATATTTGTGGGAGAGGCCACAGCCCTCGACTTACTTTCAATGGGTGAGAGAGTATTGCGTTAAGTGTTGTGCGTCAGAGCTCAGAATTATGCTCCTCCAACTGCAACAATGATAAGCATCCACTTATCTGCAGAATCTACAATGATGACCTAATCTTAATAAACAAACATATCCTGCCTGGTCCTGACAGGCTTGGTCTTGCCTTGGAAATATGAGGCAAACATCTTCCACATCGTCTGTCTGTCTGTCTGTCGTCTAGTCGTTGTCTGTCTGTCTGTCTGTCTGTATATCTCTCTATCTATATATCTGTCTGATCTGGCGGTCTGGCTGTCTGTTCATCTATATACTAATCATCTATCTATCTATCTATCTATCTATCTATTATCTATCTATCCAATCTATCGTCTGTCTGTCTGTCTGTCTGTCTGTCTGTCTGTCGTCTATCTAGCTATCTATCATCTATATATCTATCTATCTATCGCCTGGCTGTCTCTATCTGTCTGTCCTGTA
>JADLZN010008292.1:0-12500 GCA_018155175.1 Sinocyclocheilus anophthalmus | reverse complement strand
ATGTCTGTCTGTCTATCTATCTATCTATCTGAGTCTTTCACTATCGATCTATCTCTGTCTCTCTGTCGGTATACTCTACTAGCTATCGGTTATCTATTCATCTTCTATCTATCTTATCATCTATCTATCTATCTATCTATCTATCTATCATCTGTCTGTCCATCTATCTATCTACTCATCCATCTATCTATCTATCTATCTAATCTGGTTGTCTGTCTGTTGTCTATCTATCTAGCTTTCTTCCTGTCTATATTTCTGTCTGTCTAGCTAGCTATCTATAAATTTTCTGTCTGTCTGTCTGTCTGTCTGGCGTATTTCTTCTTTCTTGCTTCTTGCTTCTTTTTTCTTCTTCTTATGTCGTCTTCGTGTCTGTCTGTCTGTCGGGTCTCTATCTATCTATCTGTGCTGTTTTTAAATACCAACTGACAGTGTTCAATAAATGTTAGACCTGGCTATATCATTACAAAACGCAGGGACACTTCATGCAGGGACACGTAATCTCCTTTTGTAATCAACAATTGACGTTAAAAAGCGCTGAATCTGTTTTCATCTTTTATTGCCTGTCTCGTCCGGAGAAAAAGCCCTCGTAATGACGTCACGCTCCCACCAGCCCCGCGGGCTTTATTTCAGAGCCCGGAATGATTCACGGTATAAAAAGACGCAGAGCGACTCAGGAGCCTGCCCAACGGGTAGCCTAGTTAATTGTAAAGCGGAAAGGAGGGGGACGTTTGGCACCAGCGCTCCTCTGTGCGTAAAGACGCCTGATGTTTGGACAGACGCAGATTCGGGCTCACCGCTCGCAAACGCCCACATCCTTAGGTCGGCTCTGCTTTCTTTAGGTGAATGAAAGTTTCCTAGAAGGGGGACGGCAGAGGAGATGATATCTGACCAGGATGAGTCGGAAAGGTGAACTTAAATAAGCAAAAGTGCGCGTCAACCACCTGTTATAAAACAGCGCGAAATGGGCATGCTTAGTGTGGACCTCCTGGTAACTTTGCAGATCTTGCCTGGTTTCTTCTCCAACTGCCTGTTTTTCGTGCTGTATGATTCGATAGTGCTGGTAAAGCGTGTGGTGTCACTCCTGAGCTGCTCGGGCTCCACGGGTGAGTGGCAGCGCATGTTAACCACAGCCGGCGTGCGCTCCATATGGAACAGCTTTCTGCTAGATGCCTACAAACAGGTAAGCTGAGAGCACAAGACTTGGTCTGCACACTGTGGAGTATGACTCAAACAAGTTCAAAGGGCTAAGGGAATTATTTGTCTATGTTGTTTTAATGTTAAATATACATAATGCAATGTTTGGTTAGACTTTAGTGTCCACGTTACAATAGCTATATTTACTCTTAAGTAGGCTACTGCATAATATCAATGGACACACAGTGACGTCAAATTGGCTTTAAAGCGCATTTAAAAACAACAGATGTTGATGAAAATGCTGTAAAATAAGGGCAATGTACATTTTATGTTATGAAAACTGTGCAAATACAGTTATTATTTTAAATAGTTTGCAATTTTCAGTTTGCATGGAATAATTGTAACATGGACCTTGTGGCATAAATTATTATGATATATATTTATATATATAGCAACATTGGTGACATCCAGTTTTTGTTTACCCAGGTGGTGAAACCTCCAATCTAATTTGAATTATATTTGCTCAATCTTCAAAACGGGACATTTGGTGCAAGTCTAATCCTTATAAAGGTGTTGTGGAAATTTGCCCTCAGACAGTCAGCGGACATCTCGTGTCAAGCCTCTTAATCATTAACTGTCTGGATCACATTCTGATGACTTTACCTAAAAATCAATCAACTCACACAGTGGGGTAAGATGCACTAGCTTAATGTGCATTCATTGTCCTCAACCACTAACTATATCATTGTTCGGCTACAAAGTCTTGCTGAGGTAATCGTTGAGCGTAAAAATAATGTCAATGACTCAGACTTTTTTTGGCAAAGCGAGGATGAGTTTTATGTGTGTTTCCAGGTGTTAACACAGTGCCAAAATGCATATGCACTTATAAAGTCACAGAAACGGCATTTTCATAGACATCTGACTACAAACAAATATCTGGCTCAAAAGTCTATTGTGAGATCAGAGAGATCATGCGCTGTACTTTTTCTACAAGATGCTTAAAAGTTCTTACAGATGGTGTTAAAAGGTGCAAGCCCAAAACATCGATTTAGAGCAGTGACAAAGCCCCAAAGAATGTGTTTTTTTGTTGTTGTGTATATATACAACTGTGAATGTGAGATCTCAACCCTGGTGACATCACTCGAGTCTCCATAACAACAGAGGCCAATAAACCCACTAAGCCAAAGTGAAGTAATTTTCAGTGTAGTCATGAGACTGATCTTTCGGCTGGCCACTAGGCATTATGGCTCACTGCCCATGTTATTCTAATGTACTCAAAAATATTAATGTGTGAATGTGGAACTGTTTTGTTCAGGTGAAGCTGGGCGAAGCTGCTCCAAACTCCAAGGTGGTGAAGGTTCCCGGCATCAACAGATGCTGGAGCGTCAGCGGTAAGACCCTCAACGCATGCCATCTGCTGGACTTCGAGTCTCCTGACCGCCCGTTAGTGGTCAACTTTGGCTCGGCCACTTGACCCCCCTTTATAAGCCAGCTGCCGGTTTTCCGGCGGATGGTGGAGGAATTCTCGGATGTGGCAGACTTCCTGCTTGTCTACATCGATGAGGCTCACCCCTCAGACGGCTGGGCGGCTCCTCCCATGGAGAACTTTTCGTTTGAAGTGAGGAAACACCGTAATCTGGAGGAGAGGATGTTTGCCGCCCGGACACTTCTGGAGCATTTCTCTTTGCCTCCTCAGTGCCAATTGGTAGCAGATTGCATGGACAACAATGCCAACGTAGCCTACGGTGTGGCCTACGAGCGGGTTTGCATCGTGCAGAAGAATAAAATCGCTTACCTTGGGGGTAAGGGCCCATTTTTCTACAACCTTAAAGATGTTCGGCACTGGCTCGAGAAGAGCTACGGGAAGTGATAATTTCTTTGAAAAAGAGGTCAAATAGCCTTTTAGTGAATGCTATAAGATTTTATTTTTGTATAATGGAGAGAAATCGAGGGTTAGGTGCTTTTCAAACTGTTTAACGGTGGCTCCGGTGGAAGCACTTGGGCTGGGCTCCAGGTCATTTTCTTGAATTGTCTAAAATGATCAGCAGGTGTCCTACATTCCTAACCACTTTACAAAAAGAATGAAATGAATATAGACTTTAAATACTGACCGTGTGGTTTGCACTTCAATTTTGAGAATACATTGTTGCCAGCAAAACGATTTGTAGATGCACTATTAATAACATGTTCCTTTGCGATTAACGTAGAGTTAAAGTGTGCAATATTTTTATGCGACAACGTATATTGCTTACAAAAGAAAACCAAATTGCTGAAAAGAAGAGAAAGCACAAGTACCCAGCTTTTATATGAAAAGAAAATAATTTATTTTTATTGACATTCAATGTTTATTTTTAATATGTGGCCTGTTTATGCGCTTGTAACGCTTTCCCTTCCCCTCTTCAACTGACAATCGTTCATATTCCATGTACCATCAGCTTCAGTTCATTTGCACCGGTAATAAAAGCATTCCCGACATCCCATTTTGAAAACTACTAGCTCATTCGGCCCGTATTGTACTTAACAATCACCAAATGAATGGCCTCAGCCACCGGACCTGGCTTCACTGCAGTGTACAGGAAAGCTGATGAAAAGTTCTTTTACTCCTGAATGTTAGAGAAAAGTGTTCGAATGTCGTCGACAGATCGGCAGTCGCTCATTTGGGTCAATACGGTGTTGGTGTGCAAATGAAAATCACAGACGAAATGGTCTTCTGTCCTGTCTGTGGTTGGATGACAGACCACACCTCTCTGTCCTGATCCAAATGAGCACGACTGCTAACATGCTGAAACAATCACTCTGAAGGCTTTGAGTTTTGTTTCACAGAACTGTTCTCATGTACTACAACCGTCCTCTTCCTTTTAATGAGAAAAAGGCAAGAAAAAATAAAGTTGAACTGCTGCTGACTATGACTTTCCTCCCAGTTTTTGTGTTTGATTCTTCTTCTAACTCGCCTTGGGAAATTTCAATGAGGGGTGATTGGATTGAAAAAGTTCAGCGGAAAGCTCCAGATGGAGAAAATGTTGCATGATGGCCAATTAAAAAAAAAAAAAAAGGAAATGCACCAGCCGTAAGGGGTCAAGGAGTACATGTGCTTTTTCCTCCCCTATTAAATATGTGTCTGCAGAAATGCATGCTGATGGGTCTGAACATGTGCAACACAATCAAACCGTGTGACGCAGAGGTCTCTGGCTGAACTTCTGCGTCTTCGAGGCTGTCAATAACTAAATAGTAAAGGCTCAGGGAGAACATGTCCCTGGGAAGCACCATGAAACAGAACCGGGCATCGCTTATCCGAGCGGAACTAGTCCATTTGGACCGCTAAGACGTTATTCACAGACTGTCTCAGTCTTGGAAGGCATCGTGCTGCACGATGGAGCAGGGAAGTTGCCAACGTTAAAGATGGAGGCATCGGAAAAGAGAGCCACACAACAGCAACAAACACAAGCCCCACTCCAGGAAAGAGTCCCATGGTGTGCTTTCTAAGGAATGCGTCTGGTAAACAGGTACTGAACAGAATTCTAAGCAGCGTGTGAAGAAGTGTTCTCATTTATAGGGCATAACAAGGACGCGGGACCAGAGGGGGAGACCTGGTCCCATTTATTCAGATAAGGTCAAAACATGACTCCTTAGAAAAGCGGACGTTTGCCAAATCGGCCAGTATAAATTCAAATGAAATGTTGATGCAAGCGTTTAAATGTATGTGTCTGCAGTTCAAAGATAAGCCGTTTATGTTCATACTTCGACAGTGGACTATTTGGTTTGGATGTGATCTGACCACTCTCTCTGAAAAATAATCTTAGTCCTAATATCAATATATTCAGAGTCCAACCCGAGGGATGCCAAACATTTTTTTCATATTTAATACACTTTTTTTCCTGCATGTATAAATCTGATGAGGGGAAAAAGGAAAATTCCTAAAGATAATTAGATCTTAAAGGGCTAGCTCACTCAAAAATGAAAATTCTGTCATTATTTAAAGTACTCAGCCTAATGTTGTTCCAAAAAAAACCAAGATATTTAAAAAAATGAAAATACAATAAAAGTCAATAGGGTCCAATATTATTTCTATATTCTTCAAAACATCTTATTTTGAAAATAAGTCAAAAGTTTTGAAACGGCATGAGTGAGTAAATGATGACACAATTTTCGTTTTTGGCTTAACTACCCCTTTAAGGAAACTTTCTGAGAATCGTATGATATTGAGCAGTAAGGATTTGACTGTACTGCATCACAAATCAAACTGGTCAATCAAATGTGAGTTAATTTTCCTTCATCTATGCACCTGTCTATACTGTCACAGTAATCCACCCTAACAAGTTCTTATGTTATCAACATAATCTTATGTCTTATTTTCATTTGTCCTTTCTTTGACTCTGGTAAGAATCTTAGCAGCTTTTGGAGATGCACTTAGTCACTGATACAGCACATGGATAAGACAAAATTATTAACATTTTTTATCTAAGTCTTATAAAGGTTAGCTTCTAGAGCCAAGTATTTGCACTTTGAATTGAGTTCAAACTGAACATGCTCCAAATATCTTTGATGCTTGATGACCAACCTGCGCTCAAAACACATGTAATTCATCTCAAACAGTACAACCTGGAATTCATATAACATTATATATCATGTTTTACAGCTGATTGTTTTATGGCCTGATATATGGTCATATCTGCATATGCATATAGCAAACTTAACTTATGCTAATCAACATACTCTGGTTTCTTACATTACTGGTAGTAGATAAGACTATGGGACTAAGAGCTACGCTCAAACTCATAATTCATTATAAAGAAATTCAGTTGAACTTTTATGCTTGAAACCGTTCTTGACCTGTAAGGTACAAACTGTTTGATCAAGTTATTGCAAAAATGAAAAATAATTAATAATAATAAAATAATAATAATCAGGTTATTAATATTACACATTCTTCATTTCCTTTCTTCCTGATGCTGTGAAAGCCTAACAACTGAAACTGAAAAGGAACTTTAGGTATGAATTAATACTGAATGTATTGTACATATATTTTGAGAGGAGCTATTAAGAATGTTGATTGGCAGCTTGATACATGTGCCTTGTTTCCTACTATGTTTAATGCCAAGTTTGTTTTATTGTGCCATTTGGCTGATTAAAGACGCAGCAAATCAGACAAGATGTGTTCGAAACATTCTTTCTCCATCCTTCACATGCACTTCATTTTTTTGACCTTGAATTAAGATGCCGCACCGATGTCTAGATGCATTTTTTTATCAGTTTATGAATCAAAGTTGAAATAGTCATGAATCATTCCCCCCCCCCCCCCCCCCCCCCCCCTCAGAATATATCTGCGAGCTGATAAAAGTGGCTCACAGATGCTGAATTTTATGTGAATAAATTTAATAGACCATAAAGATGTAAATCTTGTGAGGCCAGCTTCCAGAAGCTCTTTGATGACTTGGTTGGGTTGCTATTAAATTTAATTTACAGACTCATTAAATAATCCAGATTCATGCCAAAACTTGACAGCCAATCTATCTCAGAAGCTGAGTTTAGACTAAAGTATATTTAGTAGAGATGCAAGATGACTAATCTTTCACGAGGCCAAACAGATTTGGTTTTAATTTGCATTGGGGTTTTGTGGCAGGAGATTTAAAATGTTAAAAAGAGAGGCAAGTTGTGGTCCACCTCTGTTCAGCAGAATGAACTTCTTATTACTTAAATTAAAAAAAATATCCATTGTTTACTAAACTAGGTAGGCTGTCAGAAACAGGTGTTAGCCGGAAATATATTACAGCTAGTTAAATAAACTCGAGTAAATCTTTCAACTGAAACAAAAACATTCCTCGAAAAATATCTGTTTGAGTATGACTTACATTTTTTCCCTTTAAGGCTTTATCTAGTAAATTAGATTTTTATAGAGAGTTCTCTTTCACGCATGATCTTATGCCAGAGGGGGAAAAACCCTGCCGGTTACTTTGACAGAAATTACCCATGCAGATTTATAATATGCAATGAAATACTGCCATATCTTGTGTAGGGAACATCTAAAGTGACTGGGTCACCTTACAATCTCAAGTTGGATAATTACAATGCCGTTTCTAGGAAGATTTACTGCAGATTGCAGTAGCTTTTCCAGTATGAAGGATCTCAGGTGGGTTCTTCTTAAAGGCTTTTGGTTAAGCTGAGTTTATTGCAGGAGTGAGACCAACACGGCTCATTACTCTGACAAAACATTTCAATGTTCTGACAGCCGCCCCGGGATGAGTGTCTGTATTTCCAGTCGTTTATTTGCAGTATGTCTCCACGAAAGCATCTCTTGTTTTCATGATAAGAGGAGGCAAAACAGTTATTCTCACCATAGCAAATTTTATTTTGTTTTGCCAGTGCACCTCCATAGTAACACAGGCCGAACTCCTCCTCATTCGCAGGAAAAGCTGTTACAGAAACCTAATATTTATGTTGGCCTGATGCACTTGTCAAATCAACTTAAACGTGCTTATTTTTCTGACCGTATTCCTCTCCTCCACGCTTTTTCCCTCATCACTCTCATTTTGTCTCCGTAGACCATTACTGATGAATAAAATGCTTCTTCATTCGTCTCTCATGCTAAAGCCACAAAACGTAGCAAGATAGGCTTTTTAGCTGTTACTCAACATTTCGCTCACATGGACTTGTATTCAAGTCTGTCTCATTACTCACGCTCATGTCGTTCCAAACCTGTATGACTCCCTTTCTTCTGTGGAAAATAAAAAAGGTATTCTGAAGAATGCCCATACAATGAAAGTCAAAGAGCAAAGGGAATAAATGATAACAATTTTTCCTTATTTTGGAGCGAATTACTCCTATATCAATCAGCCTCTTTATATTTTCTGACTTAAACTGTTGAATTCTAAAAGCATCCCTTGAGTTTTAAAACAAGAGTAGTGCTTTAAGTTCCATATAGATTATTTCACACACTTTGGTCCCACTTTATATTAGGTGTCTTTAACTACTATGTACTTACATTTAATTAATCATTTGGTACAATGCACTTATTGTGTACATACATGTTTTTACATTGTACTTATATCTTTAAAATAACTGCATGCAATTACATCTATCATTAATTTCTGTAATTATATTTATAATTACACTATTGACCCATCCCTTACACCTACCCATACCACCAAACCTGTCCATAACCTACAACCTGCCTAAACCACCGGATCCCACCTCGATAGCAGCAAAAGTGTTTTGCAATACAATATGAACACAGTAAGTACATTGTACTTATTTTTTGATATAAGTATATAGTAGTAAAGGCCATCTAATATAAAGTGGGACCCATTCTTTTATGCAATTCCCTGTTTTTTCCCCCCTCATTGACTAACATTAGCACTTTTATGAAAATCTTCAGGTTTTCAGGCGAGGACCATTAAACCTGGTATGCACCTTCATTCTCTGTAAATTCGGTTAAATGTAACATCTGTTAAGAGTTTGTTTTTCCCCCCCCCCCCCCCCCCCCCCCGGTTTCACAGAGTTTTTTTTTTTTCCAAATGCGCTTTCCTTAAATGCTGTGAAGTGCTCAGCAAATGCGATATGTCAATACTAAATTCATTCTGTTCTGATCTATGTCTAATCTGGATTCATACCCCGTGTTTACTATCTGTCATCATCTTTATATTGATTTCTATTCCTCTTATTAGGTTGGAGGCAAAGTAAGAGTAAGAACACATGTTATCGATCATTATGGGGATGCTAGGATGCTGATTTGTGGTCCATGCCATCAGTTACTGTAATTTTTTAAAGGGATAGTTAATCCAAAACCATCCAAAATCATCATTTCCTCAGAACATATTTTGAAACATTATTGTAGATTTCATGTAGATTTTGAAACATCTACATTTTTTTGTCCATACTTTAAAAGTTATTTTATTTTATTTTTTATTTTTGTGTTTTGTAGAAGAAAGTATAGGTTAGAACAATCATGACCTACAGTATTACAATTTTGCGGTCTACATTTAAAAAAATGAGTATGATAAAATTATCCTAAGGTGCTATTCCCCCCCCAACACTTGAAAATTAAGGTTCTTTATTGGCTTTGATGGTTGCATAAAGAATCTTTAACATCCATAGAACCTTTCCATTGCACAATAGCTCTTTACGCTAAGAAAAAAACAGTTCACTCCCTGAAAGGTTATTTGGAGAACCAAAAATGGTTCTTCTATGGAATCACTGCAAAAAAATCAAAAACTTTTTGCAACCTTTATTTTTAAGAAGCGCATATCTACTTCCCAAAAATCCCAACAGTTTCAGCAACCAATGATCAAGCACTCATTTAGGTACATTTACATTATACTTATACAACAAGATATACATATATTGGAATAAGACTAAAGGCCATAAAGTAGACTTGGTCACATGAAGGTAGTTTTCCAACTATGCAAAGTCTTTTTCTCCTTTCTTTTTCTTTTGCAAACAAAAGGGAGGAAGTCTTTACAAGAACCATACTGTTCTGTGACCGACATTTTGCTCCACTTACTTGGTAAAAGGGAATGTTTGGGAGAACTGTGGCATTGTCTTCGTACAATACAGCATTGGTACATCATGCTGTCTGTGTCACGCTGGCCAGAACAGGCAGCGGATCTGACCACAGGCTCTCGTTCAGAATCACCCCCCTGCAGAACTCCAGTGATCTCACTCACCCTCTCTCTCGACACAACACAACACACACACAACACACACACACAACACAACACACACACAACACACACACCCACACACACACCAAACACACCACGCGTCTCTAGAGGGCGCTGTGCACTCAGTAACAGAGAACAGTGGAAGCACTATTTGAACTTGTATTTTGCATGATTGTGCTTTGTACTAATTACTCAGCCGAACTTTGCACAATTTGATATTTTGTGATATGAACACTAAGACTAAACGAGTACTAGAAAATTGCTTCAATTTTCCATTTTATAATTATTTTTCCCATTACAAATTATATTAGCATAATTTGAGTAAAAAGTTTAATTTAAAAATGCAATACCAGGCTGTCTTTCGGTTTGTCCTTTTACTTCAAGTTTGTGTAAAACCTGCTGATTATATTCTTTAGCATGATTTGAAAAGATCCAAAGATCTTGTGTTTCAGTGCAAGTTTATTTTATAATCATTGCGATACTATTATAGATATATTACATAAAAATTATTAGAACTCTAGTATTTTCACCAGCTGAAAAAATGGCTAAGTCAGATATTTCTATCTTTTGCTGTATTGTGTCAGTAGGAAATATCAGTTCACATAACCAGACATTTATTTTGCCATTAATTGTAATAATACAATAACAGTGCTCAACACAGAGATCTGATTCATCATATCAGCATCCAGTGGTCTGCAAATGAATGAAACAGAACAACGGACAGACTCAACCAGAAGAACGTGGGCAACATCTCCAAGATGCTCAAAAAACATACCGGCAAAGTACATATGTTAAAGGTTTTTTAGGGGGGGGGGCATTAGAGTAAAAAAGCTGTAAAATGAGGATGCTGTCAAATAAGGTCATAAATAGATTTTCTTTATCAATTAACTACTATTAACTAAATTAAATCAACATTTGGTGTAACCATCCTTTGTGTTTAAAGCAGCTTTTGCCCTAGGTGCAATAAATGTCACAACCTCACTTATTTGATTAGTAACTTAAAAATAATGTACTAATTTTCAATTTAACAACTTAATTATTATTACTATTGATATTGTTGTTTTTCAAGTAAGTTATAGATATTCCCTTAACATTAGATTACCATATTTATGTGATCGCTGATATGGATTCACTGTGTTGTATGTCCTTATACACACACACACACACTGAAAAAGCTATGTGGCACTACCATCAGACACACACACACACAAACACACACACACACACAGACACACACACACACACACACACACACCACACACAACACACACCAACACACAACACCACACACACACACACATGAAGTAAATAGGTAATACACTCAGTTTCTTTCTTTGTCTCTCTTTTGTTACACTTTTTTACCACCAAAAAAATAACATTAGCAAAAAAAAAAAAAACAAAAGGAAGAAAATCACATTCTTGCGATTGCTATGTGTGCCTGAATATGCAGCTTACATAGTAATAGTTTAGAAAAGCTAATCCCCTGATGGCGATGATGCATATTTTGCACAAACATACTGTACATCCTCCTCAGTCCGACACAGCAATGTCCCAGTCTGATGTGTTAGTATTCCTGTAAAGCAGTGGCTGATCTCCAGTGCTCTGCAGCTCAGATTAATAATGAATCAATGCTCTTACCAGTATAGCACTTCTTCTCAGTCTATGTGGATCAGGTCATGCTCAGTTTTAAATTGCGTGGTTGATGAACTATTTCATTTGAGGGACCATAGGTAGAGTTCTAGAAAGTGAAAATAGACCATCTATAAATTCACTATTGGATTGAACTATTTTATTAAAGAATAAATGGACTTACCATAAGTCTCTTATTAGATGTTATAAATCACAATATTATGAGTTCTGGGTTATTTGTGTCATACATACATCTCTATCAACCATTACAGATTCCCCAGAGGTGAGCTGAATTCTGCCGTCTTTGCTCATGGGCGCAATTGTCTGTGAGCTGTAAATTTCATGTCACTAATCACTCTGGAACAACAGCAAGATTGGCTTAGGTTGCTGGCATCACAAGAACAAACGTTTCAAAACCCTTCAAAGGCAGCAGATAGGGAAAATTATCCATTACAATAAAGTTCATTTCACTTTTAAGAGGCCCCCATAATCAGCCATTTATAATACATATTGCTTGCAAAAACATTATTTTGTTGTATTCTGCATGGCTTTTGATGAAAAAAGTTTTTTTTTTTTTGGCAGCATGGTGTATATGTATGACATTTACCAGCAGTGTTCATGATTTCGGATTTGTAAAAATATACACATTACAGAGCAGTACTGATTAACATAATAATTGCACAACATAAACACTGTAATCATTTAACAGATAACGCAATGGAAATTCTTGAAAACTCATGTGAAGTAAGAACGAGCACACTTATTAGTGAATAAAACCCATTGTCATTTTTCTCAAGTAAAGATCAGCATCAAGCAATCAGATGATACTGATCCCAGACGCCCTTGCATGACCTGTCAATCTCATCATAAGGATGTTAATATGTTGACTGATATGTACTGCATGGCAGTTAGCTTAATATATGTACATGAAGCACAATTATGGTATGTTTTGTAGTTCTGTTCTTCCGGTTTCCACTGAGGCGATCAAACAAAATCTGATTAAATCTGGTGTCATCATTAGATTTTATGGCTGAGCTACTGATACAACATACTAAACATGCAAATTCATTACAATTCCTT
>JADLZN010008291.1:81704-121518 GCA_018155175.1 Sinocyclocheilus anophthalmus | reverse complement strand
AGCACCTGAGTTAAATATATGAGTGTACAGCAAAGGGTCTGAATACTTAGGACATGTGAAATTTCAGTTTTTCTTTTTTAATAAATAAATTTTTTTAAATAAAACAATTCTGTGTTTTTCTGTCAATATGGGTGCTGTGTGTACATTAATGAGGAAAAAAACTTAACTGCAATGCTTTTGAGCAAATGGCTGCAATATTGTTAAGAGTGAAAATTTTAAGGGGGCCTGAATACTTTCCGTACCCACTGTATATCTCATATGTGTGTGGGTTTTTTTTTGTTTTTTGCTTTTCCCTCTCTGTTTTGTGGTTCTGGTCGCTCTTATTTTGCACTTTTATTTCCTCATTGTATATCATTCAGGTTCTGTAAGCATTACAAAAATGTATACTGAATGGCACAGGAAGTCAGCTGATTTGATTGTAACTCATTTCTTTATTCTCTCAGAATGTTGTATTGTATCTTTTGACTTCCTTGACATAAAAAATAGATGATAAAGAATTACCTTGACTTAACACTAACTGTGGCCCAGACATACTCAAAAGCCACAATACACATAGGAAAGGACATTGACTCCATTTATTCACAATCAAACTGTTCCAAAATGTATATAGTGTTTCTGTCAGGACCACTATTGTCAAAAATGATTGACAATCAGCATACAGTTTGGATTGGCGGTATGGTTCTATTCTGGGCAAGAACTCCCTGCGCATCCATGCAGCCTAGCATAGATGAGAGCAGTAAGAGCAGCGATAATACCCCCAGGGTAAACAGAACAGAACCAACATAAATGTATTGCAGATATCGTTAAAGTGCAATAATGTTATGTACACATTTTAGAATTAGTCTGATTCAAATGAGAATCAGAAGGCTGAATCCCGACTGACAGAGGAGGAGCTGGGGATGAAGGAGGGTAATTAGCTATTGAGCAATGCATGAAAGCCAGATTTTCGTGCCTGTGGATGCCTGATGACTTCTCTAATCACCGACAATTATTGACAGTTCACAGCCTGGGAAGTTCCCATTTGCGGGTTCCAGAAACAGTCGGAAACATACCAGTTGGGAGAGGGAGGGCAGGTGTGGGGAGGTGTAGGGGGGGTGCTGGCAGAATGGTTCTGATTAGCATATGAATGCAGCCACCTCAACTGCCACAGTACCTATTGGATGAGACTTTTAAAATAGAAAGTTGTGATTGGCTGACATATTTGCTGCTATTGGTCCTTATAATACCTTTTTGAGTAAACCCCTCCCTTATTATTTTATATATCTATATATATATATATGATATATCTTAAGAGGTGCAAATATGTGTATACCTGCGAAGATTGTATAGGCCATTCAGGTAATTATGAATGGACACATTAAAGACTAACATAGGATATGTAGAACATTAGGGAAAGAAACACACATTGGGACATGTTGATAAATAAAGCCCTTTATGTAAACAATAGGTACAAAACATGCGCGCCACAAACACACACACACACACACACACACAACACACACACACACACAAGCAAGCAAGTTTGTCAGTTAGCCAGAGGCTACAGTCTTGGATAGGGCATCATACGTGGCTTGGCTTCAGGTGCTTTTTTGCCGCCTCTGAGTCATAAGTTTGTGGTGGCAATCTACCAGAAGGTAATCCACCCCACAGACGCTGGTGATGCAGTGCTGCATACTTTGTTCTAGCTTCCAGTCTTGCTTGCAGTGTGGAACACAGAATGCTGAGCTCCTGGCTGCGGAACGATGGAGTTCTCACAATCCACCCCGACACTCCATCAATAGTACCATCTTCTTCATCAGACATCATGTCAGCAGTGATGCCCCTCCAGAAGTCCACCTCGTCCGCAGCCAGTACACTCTGCCTAGCCTCCAACAGCTGTAAACACAATTGCTACATATAATCAGTACTATGTACCACATCATAACAGTGTATGCAACAGAAAAAATACAACAGAAACTAATGATTCTAATCCCGTCTTACCCTCTTCCTCCTCTGGCGACTCCGGGCTAAGGTCTTAGTAGATGCAGCCACACTGACTAGCTCTGGTTGGCTGTACCGGAAATTTCTGCGCAGAGTTTCATAATATGTCTTGCAGGCCACTATAAACAATTAAAGAGATGTTAAAAACAACACCAAAAATAACTTCAGAAATAATCATAATTGAGGGGAAACATTTTTAAAAATTACTTACCAACAAAGGCACTCTTATCTAGACCTTCATCAGTCAATTGTGGGCTTGCAGCCAGGGTTCCAACTAAAAATGAGGTGACCATCTCATTATATGGTGAGTTCAAACTGTGGAAACAAAATGAACTAAATTAAAATATGTTTATTTGCTTTTGCACAAATGAATGCATGCTAGCCTGTATTTTTCAGCCTTACCCTTGCTCCGGGTCATAGCGTCTACAGTTTGCTTCTGAGTTATGTAGCCGACGGACTGCCTCCTACAAAATGCAAGAAAAAAATTACTCTGTGAGCAAACTAGTGTCGAAACACTTTAGGTGATTTCATTTGGGGAATTAATTCTTACCGCAATTTTGGGATTATGCAGACGCCTCTTCCTTTTGAACTCCTCCATCGAGCAGCTGTTAGACTCACTAGGAGTTGGTCTTTCTTCCAAAGACTGCAATCTATCGTTGATAGATCTGAACTCCCGGGAGACATCGGCAGAGAACTCACTTAACTGACGCGAAAGCCCACTGATAGCTGCCAGCAAGATCCTGTTATCCGTTGTGGGACTTGAAGTGTTTCGTCCCTGCGGAGTCTCGGGGGTACTGAAAGCGAGGCGACGTCCAGCCATTGTATGGAGCGATGAATGAAAATCGTAAGACAACTTCGGAATAGTAACTTTTTTGTGTTTATATGTTCTCGTTTCGCGCGATCTTCCATCGTGCTCAAAACCTCGTAAGTGATAGGACTAACAAATCATGCAGCGTCACCATGACATAGCCCTTGATTGGTCAAGGCTCGTCACATGCAAGTCTTATCTCGTATGTGATAGGACGAACCTTCCGCGTCACCGTTACCTAGCACTTGATTGGTCGAGGTTCGTCACATGCGAGGTGACGAATCAACGAAGAACTCAAGAGAGAAGCATTTAAACACAGAAAGGTTTTGAAATAGTTTGTCATCTATGAAAATGGAGCTCTCCAAACCAAAACGAAAAAGACAGCGCCGTTATTGTGAACACTGTGACAACGAACTTTCACATGCACAATACTTTGACCATAAAAAACGGTACTGCAAAAATGGAGTTTGGGAAAAGAAGTCCAAAAATAGCCAATGTACAATAGACGATGCACCTGACCTGTCATCCAATCATCATCTTATCGGTGAGATGTTTGCAAACTCATTCGAAGCCCTTGAAGATGTTTTAGAAGAACTTCAAGAATGCAACAGTTCACATAATGGTAAGCAGCATAATTTATACGCCAGTTTATTATTAATGTGTATTTTAGGTTAGTTTTTTGTTACCCTAATATATTGTATTGTTAAATGTTTTATAGATGATGATGACGAAAGTATTCAGCTGTTCCTTGAGTCCAGTGATTCAGATGAAGAAACCAATACCTTTCTGGTAAGCACCAACAAAAGAATAGTATTAAAAATGCTCCTGGATGAAATTTTTAAAATGTTTATACAGACAAAGGGGATTTTTAAGAGATTTTTTTTGTTTTCTCTCAGTAGAGATTATGGTCTAGTAAATGTGCGTTTTATATTTGCATAGGATGAGTTTGTGGCTGACGAGGGTGAAGAAGTGGAAATTCTTGCGGAGGAGCAGATTGAAGCCTATCTAAACATGCAAGATGGAGAGAAGCATGGAAGTGATCAGTCTTCAGAAAAACCAGAAGACTTACTGATGAAACTTTTGGCCATGATGATTTTGTCATGGCAAGCATCTTTCAAGATTTCTGACAATGCCATCACAACACTACTTCTGTGCATGAGGCAGTTCATGTGGACGGTAGGAAATGTTCTGTGTGTTGATTTCCTCAATGCTTTCGCAAGCAATATTCCGAAGACTTTATCCTCTTTGAGGAAATGGACAGGTATTGTTCGTGATAATTTTGCACAATATGTGGTTTGTCCAAAATGTATGGTAATATACACGCTATCTGAAACCTATGAGGTCAAACAGGATGGTACAAAGGTATGTAAGTCTTGTAGTTACATCCCATTCTCCAAACACCCACAGAAAAGATCTGCTCAAAAGAAGAAATGTGGTTCTGCCTTGCTAAGAAAGCTAAAATCTTAAACGAGAAAGAGTTGTAATCCAAGACGGCCTAGGTTACAGCAGGTTAGGCAGTATTTGGAAGTTCTTGTTAAAGTCCTGGATTTCTGCAAAAAGTGTGAAGAATGCGCGACTGCGCAAAATCATTCAATATGTGTGTGACATTTTGCATTTAACTTGCAGGATGTCACAAGTGTTTGAAGACATTCTCCAAAAAAGAGTTTGGTGCAAAAATGGACTACTCTGGATTTGATCGGTCTTCATGGGAATCACGCATATCAAAGGACCACATACACTATGCTGGATTATCGAAGCGGGCAAAAACAAAGGCAGAACAAAGAAGAATTGAACATGACTACGGAGCTAGATGGTCAGAACTTTTCCGCTTGAGTTATTATGATCCCATCCGATTTGTTGTCATAGATCCAATGCACAACCTTCTTCTTGGTACAGCAAGACATGTATTCCGACTATGGACAGAATTAGGAATTTTAACAGCAAAAAAGCTTGAAGAACTTCAAACTAGAGTGGAAAACATCAAAGTACCTCATGATGTTGGTAGAATTCCCTTACGAATTTCATCAGGCTTTACAGGATTTACAGCAGATCAGTGGAAAAACTGGACAACCATTTACTCCCTGTTTTGTCTGAAGGGGCTTATTAACAGCAGACACTATGACATGTGGTTTGACTTTGTGCAGGCTTGTATCATTCTCTGCTCCAGAGTCATTTCTTTCAAAAGGCTGGAAGTAGCAGATGGACACCTGCAGGCGTTTCTTTCAAAATTTGTTGAACTTTTTGGCCCATTGCACTGCACCCCCAACATGCATTTACACCTTCATTTGAAAGAGTGCATGTTAGACTACGGACCAGTTTATTCATTTTGGTGCTTTTCATTTGAGCGTTTTAATGGAATACTGGGGAAGTTTAATAGCAACAATAGGGCAATTGAAGTTCAGATAATGAGGCAGTTTCAGCAGAGACAGCAGCTTCGTATGCCATGGACGTTTGAATATGGTGCTGAATTTGCCAGTATCTTAGGAGGTCAAATGTTTGGGACTTTGTCATGTGAGGGCACTGCTGATGTGCTTTATTTGAACCACAATGTTTTTGTGTCAGCAGAACGACTTTTGTTAGAAAACTGTACAGTGCTGCCTCTGTCACCATTCCAGCAGACAATCTTGGATGAGACTGACAGAAATGCAATGTTAATCATGTATCACCAGATGTACCCTGAAAATTGCATAACTGAGATTGACTGTTTTGCCAAGACATGCAAAAGGGTAACATATCTTAATGTAACTTATTCCATAGATGGATCTAGAGCCGAAAGGTCAGCATGTGTATATGCTAAGTGGTGTGAAAACACTAACAGTTTTGAGGAACCCACCCTTGACCCTAGAGCAGAACCACGGCCGGCTATTATCAAGATTTTTTTTGTTGTAAATGTGATGTCAAAAGGTAATGAATTTAAACACATCATTGCACAAGTCTCCTGGCTTCATCCCCATCCTGACAGACATTTTTATGGAAAGCCAGTAGAAGTTTGGAGTTTGCAGGGAACAGACATCTCATGCCCAGCAGCATTTCTCCCTGTTGAGCGCATTGCTGGAAGATGTGTGTTGAACACATCTACTGTACGTTTAAGCAAAACAACAGAGAAAGTTACTATAGTCATGCCACTATGCACAGTGGTTGAGATCTAGGAGGTCTAAGAGGATTTTATTACTATTGTTTTTAGATTATTTTAAGAGTTTACTAATCTTTGTCTATTTATTTTGTTTGTGTTCATCTACTTCATATTTTTTTATGTTAGTTCGCTAAAGTGTAAATAACTTTGTATTCTGAATGATGCCTTTAAATATGGTAGATAAATAAAGTGAAATGATAAAAGCCTTTGAAAAAGTGAATTTTATTTATGTTGTGCTTAAAAGTGCTAGCTACACACATAATACACATGCTGTTCAAATTTGGATCGGTAGATTTAAAATAATTTCTTTTGTTTTTTTTTAAGTTTCTTATGCTAACCAAGGGTTTCACAGTATTATTTGATGAATAAAGTCAAGAATAACAAGCCATTTAAATTCAATTTGAATTAAAGCAACAATTTAATAATTTTTTTTACATTTGAGTAATTTGCCCATTATTTACAAAAGTATCACCTCCTGATCAGTGAGTTCATCCCCACACTACCCTGGTTTGCATTTGTAGCTCACAGTATAGTCATTTACATATGAAAGCTTCACCTAGGCCAAGGGAATGGGCAGCAGGGGGTGTCAATTCCACGTCAGTTATCGGCAGTTCCCGAAAATTATCTGTGTTGCCTGAACATTCCCATGAACAGTCGTTAACCTGAAACTTCCACAGCAATTTACAGTGCTGTTAACTGACACAAATCACTCTTTCAATGCAGTGTGAGCAATGCAAAAATTGCTGATAATACTGCGGGACAGATATATGATGATTAGATAATGGTCGTATTCCAATAGGTTGATGGGGACAGCTGAGAGTCAGCTGATTGCAAGCTTGAATAAACTGACCTGACAGAACTAATGCTACGTAGATATTCCTGTGTTGTGATGCATGTTCCTGGTTATAGTGCCTTAGGTATAACTGTAGTCGTGTAGGTGAAGCTCCAATATGGATATAGATAGCAATTGTAAACTCACTGCCCCCCGCCCCCCCCCACCCCTCCCACCAATCACCCCCGCTCACCTTTAATGTTTTCCAAACCCTGGCATGTTAGGTTTCAAAATGACTGTCTTCTGATTCCCAGATTAATGGTGTATATTATGTCACCATAATTTACACTATGCTCTTTTTACCATACTTTGACTTAATACTGGACAAATCCTCCAGACCACCACAAACCATGCAAATAAGGTGTTGCGTGAGACAAAGGAACCTCTCCCGCTCAAAATTCACACCTCTACATTGGTCAATCTGCCAAAGATGGGTGTGACTGGTAGACTCATTTAAAATCCCTAATCCAAACCAATCATGGCTCAAACCCTTTGAGACACACTCTCCAAGACTCATCACCCTGGAGTCTGACTTTCCGGGCAGTTTTTATCTTCAAGTAACTTTGATTCGCTGTGGACTTTTCCTATCTTCAGAAGAACTAGAAGTAAACTTCCAGCTCACTCCTAATGAACTCATCAAAAGACCTCCGTTGTCTACCGCATCAGAACTCTTGTTCAGTAACAAAGCCAATGCAAGTAACCGTTTCCAACTAGTTAGATGCGTGTGTAGAAGTTTGGGCCCCTTTGTCAAGGTGATTTTTGATTCTCTGATAATTCTCATTAGGTTGTGGTTAATTGATGCTAAATACTGCCATTCTTTGTTCTTCTCTCTCTCTCTCTCTCTTTCCTTTCCTTCATTCTGTATATACTGTATGTGTTTTGCTTAGTCTTGTTGTATGTTAGATATAGTTTCATTTATTAAATCCCTTATATTCACAACTGATTGCCACAAATGATCTTGCTACATGCTAAATTACTGCTAGTACTGCATAAAGTAGGAAAGCTACTGTTCCTTGGCTAGGAAAATAATCTTTCCTTGAATTGATGAATGATTAAATTGTCTGCTCGGTGGACGGACAGATAAAATAATTATAATATTGATTCTGCTACAGTTAATTAACTTAGATCTGATCTAAATATTAATAATTAATTATAACCAGTTATAATTAATTATAAATATTTCCTTTTTGAGCTAATTTGCTACATGCTCTTTACGCCCATAAATGGATAGTTTTCACAATTGGTGCGTCGATAATCGCCCAAGCGCAGAATGACCTGATTACGATTTTCTAAAGAAGACAAGAAGGCATGAACCCTCTGCCTTCCCCACCTACCCCCCCCCCCCCCACTGGGATTGATCGCCTATATCTTGAAGTCACGGGACCACACTTCGAGATTAAACAGCGAGCTGCGGAGCGCTCTTCAAGACAGCGCTCCTGCGGCCTCTGGTAAGTGCGTGGGGACCTGCAGCCGCTCGTCACAATCCGCAAACTCCCGTGCTCATTGGAATTCGAAGCCAGGTGATTGCGACACCCCATCAACACAGTGAAGCCTGAACAGGTTATGTGCCGAAAGTGCTTTGGAATCCATTTAAAGCGGAAGGCTCATAACACCTCATCTGCATTCTCATCACACCTTACATTACACCCTCTGCCCCTGTGAACCTGTATGTGCCGGTGCACACTTATATCGAGCGCTCTAGACAGTTCAGACTCTCGGAGCAGCTATTTGTATGCTTTGGAGGACGCACAAAAGGCCTGCCTGTGTCCAAGCAAAGGCTGTCACACTGGATTGTCGACGCAATGCTTTGGCTTATAGGTCTAAGGGCGTGGAATGTCCTATAGGGGTTCGTGCCCACTCCACCCGCGGGCTCGCGTCCTCATGGGTGTGGGCAAATGGCATATCTATTCAGGACATTTGCATGGCGGCCGGTCAACCACTGTCGCGAGTTTATAACTAGAGTAGAGTCGCTTGCCTCACATGTGCTGTCAGTGCGAGTGGCGCACCCGCCTTCTCAGCCTCAGTTATGATCTGAGTTGCATGCCTAAGTGGTTTCGACCAGGTCGTATACACCCCTGTACTGACACGCCATAAAAGACAATGCTGGACTCCTATCAGCTCATCACCAGTGTTATGATATAGCTCATCACGCCTTTTGGACTTGATAAGCCATAATACTCTACTTATTTGAGAAAAGGTTCAGCCGTTGCATGCACAACCAGTTTTGATCTATTATAACATATTCTCAATATAGATCATTGATACAAGACACAATTGCGTTGAAATGAACAAACTTCAATGGTCTATATATGTGGATGGTGGCGTGCCATTTCCTGTCGTCTGTTTACCAGCGTTAACTCTGCCCCTCCTGGTGTGACGTTCGGCTCGCATTTAGTCGCCGTGCCCCTTTGACTTTACATGGGTTAAATAGGTCGAAGACTGAACTGTGCTTTACCAAGAGCGCTATATCATTGGCCCTCTCATGACGGTTACGTTATGTGAGACTTGATTATTTAGTCGAGCCAGGATCCCTATGCGTAAGCGGCCAAGATTTTATAAGTTTCCCCATAGCTCGTAGGGCAATGGCACAAGTGAACAAATCGAAAGGGAAGGCTTCTCGGTTATAGTAACCTCGGTTTTCGGAGATGAGGGAACGAGACATTGAACTTACTGCCGTGTCTCGTAAAACTAGCTCAGGGTCTTTGAAGGCCAGTTGCTTCAGTCAAGATTCTGACATGGATGCGTACAAGCACTGCCTTATATAGAGAGGGACGCCCCTCATATTTCGAGAACTTTTGACGCGAGTGGCCAGTTTCACTGGCGTGATTCAATAAGGCTTCAGTAGTATTTGGAGAAAAGGGTAATTCCCAAAGCAATGTAGAGGCAATGTCTCGTTCCTCATCTGACCCAGGGAACCGAAGTTAAGCGAGTAAACGAGAGCGTTCAATGTGAAATCAGACATTTGAGGCACCCCCCATATGAGCCAAAATGGCCATTGATCATATACACCCCGGAATATCTCGACTGTGAGATTGGTAGGCGAATCAGGCTCCTCCTATCGAAGATAGCATGGTCGACTATTGGGGTACCCCTAGACATATTGCAGAAATGTATGGAAAAATAAATTTAAGACGTAATAAAATAGACGATGAACACTAACAGCAATTATTATGTGATTCAATCAAACTTATAGCAAAATGTGGTCGTTCTGTATGTTGTTTCAAGGTCGGCATCATCTGAGGTCCTCTGAAGGGTCATCTCTTTTCAGGTGTTCTGGATCCAGACTGAGGGACATGGCAACACGTACAAGGTATTTTCTATAAACAGATTTTTTCCTTCTTCCGTTTAAAAAAAAATCTCAGTTCACATGAAAACGCAAATGCATGCTATGAATTACTGTCAAGAGCATGCCAAACCAACATGTGGCGATATAATCTCAACTGTAAAGACATGTTGGCCAATCAGAAGCCTTAAAAAGTTTCCAGTAGCCCGCGATTATAGCGCATGCTCCGATGTCGCAAGCCAAAATCTCCGGTTTCGCTGTATTCACGATAACACTGCAACCGGAGTTTTTGAAATCTTCACCCTGGCAGGCGTTTTCAAAAAATGTTCAGTTTCAGTGAACTGGTGCTGCATTTGCGTGTGGACGAATGGCCAAACCGCATAGAAAAAGCTGCGGTTTTAAACAATAAACGTTTGTGTGGACAGGGCTGAAGCTGTGGTCAATCCTGTGGCAGAAACAGAGAAACAAATGGAGACATAATTAGTGTAGCTGCTGTTTCAACCAAGCAAAAATTATTTGTTCAACCTAAGCTAAGGAATAATAATGTGCATTTGGTCAGATATAACTGCCGTACAAGATTATGAGATGCATTATTTAAATGCTTGACCAAAGAGATGTCTTTAATCTAGATTCAAACCGAGAGAGTGTGTCTGAATAGCCTTCCTGCTAACGTGGGGTTAAAGTTGGGAGCCAAATGCCAAAAAAGCTATCTCCTTTAGTGGACTTTGCTATCCTTGGTACTACCAAAAGTCCAGAGTTTTGTGAACTTAGGGAGCGTGATGGATTGTATCGTGGTAGAAGACTAGTTAGGTATGCCGGAGCTAACCCATTAAGGGCCTTATAGCCAAGTAATAATATTTTGTAACTGATACAGAACTTCATAGGTAGCCAGTGCAGAGACTGTTAAATTGGGGTAATATGATCATATTTTAAGGACTCTAGCCACTGCATTTTGGACAACCTGTAGCTTGTTAGATATTAACTTCTTATACCTGAATGTTGTATACGGATCAGTATAACATTTGCACCGTTGATAGTGCACTTAGCTTTATTGCTCGTGTGATATGGTTAACTATATGCTGTAACTATGAGCAAAAAAAAAAAAAACAACCTCCCCCAGGGGGCATTTGCCCCAACTGAAGTTAACTAGGTTCTAACTACGTTCGCTAGGCTTCATCACGCTGTGAGTTGTTGCCCTGCCTCATATTTGTCATCAGTCAACTGTATGAAATGTCAGATGACCCACATAGGTCTGGGGCGGGGCAAGTGTGTTAAATGCGTTAATAATTTTAACGCATTATTTTTCACCTTAATTGATTAATCCGAATTAATGTGGCTATATATATATATACATCAGGGTGTGTAACGGGACACAAACAGCGACTGGTCGGTACGTACCCGTTTTGACGTCCTGGTTCGGTATGGTTTCGGTACAGCATAAGGAACAAAATATAAACATATATAGATTTAATTAAACAATGTTTTGATGAACAAAGGTTTTCTTTAAATAAATTCAATTAGAATGAAAGTTCGTTAAATCTTACCTCTAAAATAAATTAACAAAAAACCTTTGATAAAAATCTACCTCTGCTCTAAAATATAGGGAGCACTTTTAAATGGGCTTGTTGTTTCATTGTGACCTTTTTCGTATTCTTAATATAAATGTAATTACTAGTTATTTTGAACTATAATAAATCAAACACTCGTATAAAAAAATTGATTGCAAAACATGTAAAATTGCACTCATTGCGTTTTAAATTAACTGCTAAATTATCAATTTCTATTTGTTGTGAAATATAGCTAATCATTACACAGTGGCTGTCATGACATGTTCATAAAATATTTATTAAAATATAGCCTATATTAAATAATAAGAGTCACTAACAGGCAAGGTAAACTAAAATGAGTACTATAGCTCTAATATTTCACGAAATCTCTTCTTAGTCTTCATTTCTTGGTGAACTGACGAGCTGTGGCACTGATGACTTGTCTGCGGTAAATGAAATGCTATGTGACTTGTTTTTACAAGCTGTTTTAATCGCATATTTCGGGTGAGTGAAAACATGATTGAGCCAATCGAGGCATGAGATGTAATCATGTTTATTCACATACTAAAAATAAATAAGAGGCGGGCATTGTGCACATGGAGGCTAAACACCTCAGTTCTGACGGCAGCGTATTTACATACATAAATGTATGTATTATTATTATTATGAGGTGCCAAACAGGAAATAATTATATACTATTCTGAATATATAAATGTATATTATGAATATATAGAAGGGAGTCTGGAATGTATGTATGCTGGAATCTAATAAAAAAGGTAAATATGAATTATATAAATTGTGAATATATAGTGTATAAGTCTGACTAATAGTTTAAAAATATGAATATATAAATGTATATTTGCATATATAGAAGTAAAATGAATAAAGTTTTTCAATGGCTGAATATATAGAGGAAATCTGATATTTAAATTGTGAAGATAAGATGCCAAATACTGAATAAATAGTTAATAAGTCTACATATATAGAAGTAATCTGCATATATAAATGTAAATTGTTGAATATATAGAGGTAAATATGAATAAATAAATGTAAATATGAAAGATAATGTAGTTAAATCTAATATTAGATGGTAAATTCTGAATCTATAAATGTAAATCTGATTTATAAACGTAACGTGTTAATAGAACGAGGTAAATTATGAAGATATAAGGGATGAATTAGTATGATGAGGTGCAACAGGAAATATTCTATACATCTGAATATATAAAGGGAATTATGGATATATAGAAGTAAAGCGAATATTATAGTTAAAAGCCTGATATATAGAGGTAAATCTGAATATATAAATTTATATTGTGAATACAGATGCAAATCTGAATATAAGTTCTGTCTAAATATATAGAGGTAAATCTGAATATCTAAATTTAAATTGTGAATATATAGCTGCATATTGAATATATAGTTATAAGTCGAAAATATATTGAAGTAAATCTGCATATATAAATGTAAATGGTGAATATAATAGATTTGCAAATCTGAATAAATAAATGGAAAGATTGAATATATACTGTAGTTACACTCTGAAATATAATGTAAATCTGGAAATATAGAGGTAAATATGATATATAGTTTATAAGTCGACTATATAGTTAAAATGAATATATAAATGTATATTATGAATATATAGAAGTAAATCTGAATATATAGTAATAAGCCTGAATATATAGAAGTAAATCTGAATATATAAATTTAAATTGTGAATATAAAGTTATAAGTCTGAATAAATTGTTATGTCTGAATATATAGAAGTAAATCAGAATATATAAATGTAAATTGTGAACATATAGAAGCAAATCTGAATATATAGTTATAAGTCTAAATATATAGAAGTAAATCTGAATATATAAATGTAAATGTGAATATATAGGCTAGATACAAATCTGAATATATAGTTTAAAGTGTAAATATATAGAAGTAAATCTGATATAGAAATGTAATATGTGAATATCACAGATGCAATCTGAATATAGTTAAGTCTAAATATATAGAAGAAAATCTGATATCTAAATATTCATTGTGACGATATAAGATGGTAAATTATGAATAAAATGTAAATAGGAATATATACTGTGTTACAAATCTGAATATATAGAGAAGTAAATCTGAATATATACTTAAAAGCTGAACATGTATAGAGGTAAATTTGAAATATATAAATTTAATTGTGAATATATAGATGCAAATCGACTTATAGTTAGTCTAAATATATAGAGTAAATCTAATATATAAATTGTACAATTGTGAATATATTAGAGGTCACTATGAATAAATAAATGTAACTATGAATATATACTGTAGTTCAAATCTGACTATATAAATGTAAATCTGAATGTATAAAGTAAACTATGAATATATAAAAGTAAATTGTGGAATATATATTATATGTCTGAATATAAAACGTAAATGGTGAATATATATAGACAGGTAAATCGGAATATTTAATGAACTCTGAATAATAAATGTAAATTGTGAAGAGATAGATATATATTTTTATAGTCTGAGGCCACGTGTATCACTTATACAACCAAAGTTAGTTGTTTGGTTTGACTTTGTTTTACACAGATTGTCATACCTGCAAACTCAAAAGAGGTCAAAAAGGTGACATAGTTCGGAATATGACCCTTGTAGGGGGGTCTGGGGGCATCCCCCCATAAGAAAAGTTTTGAGAATTTAACATGTAAATGAAGCGTTCTGGTGCAATCTGACAACAAAATAAAGGAAAAGGACAACATATGCTTCAAGTAAAAAAAAAACTTTTTGGACAGTGCAACTCTGTTGTCATAAGTTCATACTTATCTTTGTGAGCAGTGGAGTAATTTATTTTTGCAAATGTTAATGTTCACATTAGAGTGCACATACTATCAACAAACTCCACCTTTTCACTGCAGGAAACACAGAAGCTGCATCTGAATTGGCATTAGATGTATTTACACAGACTGTTTAATGAAGCTGAGGTGCCATGAATGCATTTACACCACAAAATAATAATCATGTTATAATTCAAATCCATAATTAATTTGAAAGATTAACATTGTAAATATTTTTGTTTGAAGAGCTTGAAAAAAGTCTGCACACTCAAACATCAAAGCATCACAAGCGAGATGAGAACAATATAAGCAATTTACTGAAAGAATCAAGGCAAACGTTTCGGTCACATGTTGACCATTACGTGAAGTCTGTTGTGTGCGCAGTTACGGTGCACTTCTCTCACTGCATGAGCAATCTATTAAAATAATTCAGAGGATCACAAATTCAAGCCATGGGGTAGAATAGCGTGTTATAGTAAGAAGGAAGAGGGACTTTTTCTCCAAAAATTACCATATGCCAGGGCTCTACGCTTTTCAAAATTTTAGGATCAGCTTCTAATCAATAATCCAAAATTGTATCAAAAATTAGCTTTCCCATTACGAGGTGATATTTGACTCTTTAAAGTGATTTACAGTGGAATTTTGTTTTTACATTTGTAATGGCATTTTTCTAACTTTATTAAAAGTATGTCATTTTATGTCAAATTTTTAAAAAATTCTATTTTATAAGCTTTTTAAAAATTCTTATTAAAACCACAGAATAAGATCAAGTAGAATAAGAAGAATAAGTTACTAATAAAATGAAATCAGTATTAAAATGAATTTGTACAGAGGTAGCACAGAAGAACAAAAAAAAGTGGCTTGTAGGTACATTTTCAAACATTCAATGAGGCTCAGAGGTCGCATGAGTGCAATTAAATCCATAAATACATGTTGAGAAAAATTTTAATATAGAAATATTAAATGATTTAAAGAACTGAAAAGATACTTTAAAAATGAAACAAACTGGCAGCAGGTGGCGACAAGTCACTGATTTTATCAGTGAATCATTCATTCAATTGATTCATTCGAACGGCTGATTCATTCAGGAATGAAGCAAGTGACTGTCTTTATGAATGGGTAATCATGATTCGTTTAAAAACCCCGTTCATTCATAAACGAGACACCGCTGTGTTTGAATGGAGATGCGCAGCGGCTGAGCTGCGACTTTGTTTCAAACTATTTTCGACGACGAAATAGAGCAAAATTAGACAATAGTGTTTAGTCAGACAATGTAAGTCACTTAATATTAACTTCTTGTCTATTGAACTGTTGTATTAAATCAGTATCACATTTACAAACTCCCTTAAAAATCATTAAAAGCTGTCACTCATCAAAGAACATTATTATTTGCTATTAATTTATTAAATAGCCAAACCTCAACACCATTAAGGGCAGATCCCGCAGCTGATGACGATTTGAACGGACTCTCCAGTGATCTATCCATCCAACTATATGTTTGAATTCTTGCTAATGATATGCGATCCTCACTTCACATATGTGAAGTAGTATAATAAAACTACTGCTCAAATTATGCTCTGAGACTCTGACTCCAAGTAGCACTCCTTCAGTAATTGTAACTACTTATGTATCGTTTGCTGCATTTCCTTCAGCTTCTTGGATCTGTAACTGTAACTTGAATTCTTGACATAGCTGCTGCTGCTCCTTCAATTAAAGCTTCAGTTAGTGATGCCCCACCAGTAACAGATTTCAGTGCTGCATTTCCAGCAACTGCTGCTCCTGTCATTAAAGCTTCAGTTAGTGTCATTCCACCAGCAGTAGAGGCCAGTACCGCATTTCCAGCCACTGCAGCTCCTGAGATTACAGCTGCACATAGTGTCGCTCCACCCGTTGAGGCCAGTACTGCACCTCCAGCAACTGCTGCTCCTGCACCCACTACCACACCTGCGCCCACTAAGGCCATATCTTTAGCCATGTTCAATAGCCTGTTTCTTTCATCCTCCCTTATATTTTCTTCCTCTTCCACCTGCTTTCTCTCTTCTTCCTCGCTCCAACTCTTTCCTTCTTCACAGATTTTTCTCTGAGTTTCTCTGTACATCTCATTTGTGTAATGCTCTCCTCCATTCTCCATCACCATTCTGTCGATCTTCTCCAGCAGTTCAGTGACCTGTGATCGATTGTTTCCATCTGTATTATCGAACACATGATACCTGCCTTTAGACTGACTAACTAGCTCATTAATCTGCTTATTTTCTGCCAGAAACTGCTTTATAGGTTTATCTAACTGATCTCCTCTAGTGAACAGAATGATGGTGTAACATGCAGCTTCTTCTCCAAAGTTTTCCTGAATCCATTTCACGGTGTTTTTCTCCTCATCTGTGAATCTCACGTCCAGTCTGAGGACCAGAAGAAACACATGAGGACCAGGAACAGACATCTCCACACACTTCTCGATCTCTTTCTTCAGTTGTTCTTCACTGATTGATGTATCAAACAGTCCTGGAGTGTCGATCACTGAGATGTTTCTACCATCTACTGTCTGCTGATGCTGTTGGCAAATCTTAGTCACAGATACAGTAGATAATTCTTCTTTAAATGTTTTTTGTCTCTGGATGGTGTTTCCTGTCGCACTCTTTCCAGCTCCAGTTTTACCCACCATTAAGATCCTGAGATCTCTGCAGTCGCCAGATTGTGTGCGTCTGTTCTGTATGGACTCCAAAACTAAGTTTTAGATCAGAAAAATAAATTAAGTTTCATTCAATTTTCAAGAGATGTGTCATTAAATTAAAGAAAAGTGTATTAAAACTGTTCTCACCGGCTTGGGTTTGATGTTGTTCTGTCTCTGTCTGTTGTTTCTTTTGGTCCCATTTTCCTCTTCCGCTTGTTTTCCAGCATTTGTTCGGTTCCTGGACTGTATTTTTTTCTCCCATATTTTCGAATGCGCTTTTCAGTGATTTTACTGATTGTTTGACCAACTCCTCTTCATCATTCTCGTTTTCCTGTTGAACTCTAAATCTGTCTTCATGTAATTCATTTATTTCACTTTTTGTCACATTAGAAAGGAAACTTTTCTTTTCGGTCACAACATTTCTTGTGTTCTTATCCGTGGCACTGTGCATTTTAATTGTTTCCCAGGCTATTTTTATTTGCTCTTGTTTTATCTGTTCCTCTTGCTCTTTTTTTCTGTCCTTTTCATTTTCTTCCTGTTGTTTTTTATTTTTATTTCTAATCTTTATTGTAGACTTTAAGTGAATCTCATTGTTATAATATTTTTCATCATTTTGCTTGATGATTTCATCAATTTTCTCTAGAAGCTTGGTGATGTGAGTTTCATTAATCTCACTTTTTCTGTTGATCACATGATATTGTCCTCTGCCGTGACTGATTAGGTCCTGAAACTTTCTACTAAACTTAATGTCCATCCATTCTCTGTTTGACATTAGTTCTCTTCTAGTAAACAGCAGCATGGTCAAATTCAAGGCTTGAGCTCCAAAGATCTCCTGAATCTTTTCTACAATGTTTCTCTCGTCCTCTCTGAAGGTCTCCAGGTTGATGACAAGCAGGAACACGTGAGGACCAGGATCAGTGAGAGAAAGACTTTTCATCATCTGTTTCTGCAGCTCTTCATCAGTCAGCTGCGTGTTGAAGAATCCTGGAGTGTCGATGATGGAGATGTTTCTGCTCCTTACTCTTCCTCTCTGTATCTCACTCTGTCTGGTTCTGCTCTCTTTAAATGCATCTCGCCCCAGTATTGCATTTGCTGTTGGACTCTTTCCAGCTCCAGAGACTCCCAATAAAACAATCCTCAGATCCTGCACTGTAAGAAAAAAATCTGTGAAATTTATGGTAAAAAAAAGGGCAACTGTTGCTGCCAGTATTTTACCGTAAAAATACAATAGCAACCCGTTATGTTTTATGCATTTATGGCAAAAAAAAACAAACATTATCTGTGGTTCCTAGTGCTTTACTGTAAAAAAAATACAGTAGTTACTTATTTTTATGGGATTTACGTTTATGGTATTAAAAAACAACAACTTATATTTCATTTCACAAAAGTACTATAATCTATATTACACATTCATAATATACTCATAATCACCATACCAATGCAAGTGAAAAAAGAATGAGAAAAAAAATCGATGGCAATTCAAAGTTCATTACAATTGGTTTTCTATAAGGTGGGGCACATATTAAAGGGGTCATATGATGCAATTAACATTTTTTGTGTATTTGGTGTAACATAATATGTTGACATGTTTTAATGTTCAAAAAAACACATTATTTTCCACATACTGTACATTGCCTTTCTAAAGCGTGTGTCGATTTTTACAACGATATCTCATTGGTCTGAAAAAGCGAGGTGTGCTGTGATTGGCCAGCTGTCCAGTGCGTTGGGGGGTGTGGGGGGAATGGTTGGCCAATACCTCAAGTCGTGTTGACGCATGTTACGCCCCTTAACACATTGTGAGGATACCCTGTCCGGCCGGAACGATGATTCGAAAACATGAAAACCCATTACAAACGAGGCAATCGTTGCATCCAGTGGGGACATAATTACGTATTATAATGACTTATAATGTCTTTTTACGCTTTGCGTTGCATCGTGCCGCGTAAACATAAAACCATGTCTGCATTTATGATCGGAGAAATGACAAACAACAAGCGCTACTCTACACTGCTCAAAAAACTCGCTTTAAATATAAAAAATATAAAAACTCAAACGTTCCGAGGGGCTAGAGTGGGAACGCCCGACGGCTGAGTTAGCAGAGGCGGCGGGCTTATAACGGCGCCGCCCGCGGGAATTCGACGAGGAGGCTTGCGGCAACCACATGTGACGACCCCGGGCTGGACTCTCCGCTTCGTCCACGGTGAAAGCCAATCCGGCGATCCACAGCGCGAAGTTGATGTATTTTCCTCAGCGACCAGCACGGATCAGCTCTAGGCATGATGAAGTGGATATCGTCCTCTTTTGGAAGGCCAAACAAAGTAGTTTCACTTTCACAACGAAACACACAGTGTCTTCACGACATGGCGGCGGCGGCAGCAACAATACTACAGCGAGAATAAAAGTTACGCCTTCTTCTTTCTTTGCGTGAACATTTGGTTGGCGTTATGCAAATCTTCCCACATCGTGAGGTAGACATGTGGAGGCGTGTTAGAACGAGCCATTTTAGGAGGGTGTGGTTGATTCTTAACTTTTATAAAGTGTATCTCTTTGGATTTGAGACTTTAGCTTTGCAACTTTACAGATCTTATTTATGCACCAAGAGCTTGTAACACTCCAAAGAGAAAGAACATTTTTAAATCGCATCATATCCCCTTGAAAAGGTTATTCACACCCAAAAATAAATTTTAAATTGTCTTTGATCTTTCAAGGTGTTTAATGGTAGTCAGCGGGTGTTGCATGCATCAGTTCAAAACAAGTTAAATAAAAAGCGCCCATCTTTAATAAAAAGTGTCTCACACAGCTCCAGGGGTAGACACTTTTTTCATGGATGAGCGCATTTTATTTCACTTCTCTTGGACTGAAGCACTGCAACACCCGCTGATTGGCATTAAACAGCTTGAAAGATCAAAGACAATTTTTAATATAACTCCGACTGGATTCGTTTGAAAGAAGAAAGTCATATGCACCTATGATGACTTGAGGGTGAGTAATTTATGTGCTAATTTTCATTTTTTGGTGAACTAAAACAAACCTTTCCCCATGAAATAACGCTCCGTTTTGTGGGCCATTATTACTACACATTAAAACACACAAAACAAAGACAAACTCACTTATATTAAATAAATATATATATTTTTTATTATCAAAGTCTGCACATTGCCGGAGCTGCTATGGTCCTGTCAATCTTTGGCTGCGGCTCTTGCTGTATGAAGGGCGACACTTGTCGCTGTCTCAACCAACTACATTGTAAGTGAGGCTTTTACCTAAAAATGCAAAACGACGGTGGGCGGTGAGACATAGTCTATTGTCTAAAACGCTCTCGAATAGATTTAATCCTATTTTCCTATTAATCCTTTTAGAGGGCCTGGGGGTTTGTTATTGTTAAAGTTTTGCTATAGTGCTATCCTATATATATATATGTGTGTGTGTGTGTGTGGGTGTGTATATTAGGTATGGGAAGATTCCCCGATTCACTCGGTGCACGGCAAAAAAAACTTAACGATGCGATGCATCGGTTTAAAAAATGTGCATCGGCTACAAGTTGTCATTTACATCGCGATGCATCGTTTCTAACATATCTGCATCGGTAAAAAAACTATTTATTTATATATAATTACTAATGGATGCGCTATACTTTTATTATTTAAAAAGTGACCAATATTCTGTGATCTATTATTTTATAGATGATTTCTTTCCTCCTCTCTAGAAACGTTTCTCTTTGTTTCCCACCGATGTCAAAGCTGTAACTAAATCTGCATACTATCATCTAAAAAACATTGCAAGAATTATATGTTTTGTTTCCAGTCAAGACTTGGAGAAACTTGTTCTTGCTTCCCAAGAAGACCATTAGACAGCTGCAGCTCATCCAGAATGCTGCTGCCAGGATTCTGACTAGAACCAGAATATCTGAGCATATTACACCAGTCCTCAGGTCCTTACACTGGCTTCCGGTTATATTTAGGATTGATTTTAAAGTGTTTTTACTCGTTTATAAATCACTCAATAACCTGGGACCTAAATACATGGCAGATATGCTCACTGAATATACACCTAACAGACCACTCAGATCATTAGGATCGAATCAGTTAGAAATACCAAGGGTTCACACAAAACAGGGAGTCTGCTTTTAGTTATTAAGCCGCCCGCAGCTGGAATCAGCTTCCAGAAGAGATCAGATGTGCTAAACCATTAGTCACATTTCAAACCTCTTAAATCTATTTTTAAATCATTTTAAAAGTTTTTAAATTTCTTGTTTTATTGTTGTGATTATTTTTTTAATTATTATTTTCTTTTCTTTTATGTAAAGCACTTTGAATTACCATAGTGTATGAAATGTGCTATATAAATAAACTTTCCTTGCCTTGCTGTTTCATGAACATGATGAATCACAACACCACGGAGACCCGAGGAAAAACTGGGATTAAAGTTCAAAACCTAACTTGAAATAACCTAACAAATCAATTGGGAGCTAAAGCAGTTCCATTAATGACAAATTAAATTCACACAATCTCACTCATTTGTGCATGCTTCTTCTTAAGCAGACCTTAAAGGGTTAAAGCAGAGATTTTATGTAATCAGTCGTTTTGTTAAAAAAATGTTTGCGAGTTTTCTTATTGTACTATTTTCTTGTCGTGTTTTCGTTAAATTAATAATGAACCAAAAACTAAGCATTTCTTTGTCAGTAAGGGGAAAATCCATAGGTCTATCATTTATTTGTGTTACATCACAGGTATAGGTCATAGGCCTACCTTATTCATTTTGTTAATAATAGGGAACCACTTGTATATGCATTTTTTATCCTCTTATGTCAATTAATTTTCCACAGAAAGTGAAATGACTTTCATTCCCACCACCATAATATTACATAATAATCAGCTGAACCTCACAAAATAAACTGATATATAGACTAATGTTTTGATTATTTAATGTACTAGTGATCATATATTATGCAATCTTTACAATACAAACTTTATTATCATGAAATATCAATAATGTCAGACCACATTTACCTTCAAAGTTTGTGTTAACTACCAGAAACAAAAAGCACAGCATATAATTTAATTCTCAGTACTTTATTGTAGTATGTGAGTGTCATATTAGGTTATTTAATTTAGACTAACCTTTATATCCTGATGCCATGATGTTTGTTTTGTCTCTCAGAGTCTCTCGGTATGTCTCTCGGTCTGACAGTATGAACTTAATGAGAGTAACTGAAAGTGTCTAAACTGTCTCACACTCAATAAATCAGGACACCACCCACTGGCTGTATATATTACACACTTGCGAGCACATACAGTACTGTTTTTGCATGTAATGCCCAGTCTCATATCCAAGTAGTTAACCAGTTAGTTTCTGAATTGAGTAACTCCCTGAATTCAACATACACTGTAAAAAGTAATTTTTGACTTCATGATCTTGCAACTGATTGATGGTAATAGTCATAAAGTGGCCTGATTCACTGATCTCATCCAGTGTCTGATTTCAATCACCACTGTGATTCTACAGAAAGATTTACAGCAATAATCAGTTATTATTAAGTTGTTTTTTTTAACACATCTCATAAAAAAAAAAAAAAAAAAAAACCCCACTGCACCATTCAGACACACACAGACATCAACAAAAAGTTTCACGCTGGGTGCTGGTATAGTAAAAAAAACTCCCAGCATGCATTGTGGCATAAATAAATTATGCAGCTGAATTCCTCATATCTGATTGTAACAACACTGCTGGATCTCATGCTGTAGAGTCACAGGACAAATATAATCAATAATATAAAATGAATAAAACATCAACCATATAATCAAAGCTTAGACATTGGGCGAGATCAGTGAATCAGATTATGTCACCATCAAATGTTAAATAAAATCATCTTTTCTCTTGGCTTTTCTTGACATTAGATATGTGTCTTACAAGCAAACAGTTACAGCAGCCAGATAAAACCTAATTTTAAAATGTCAAGGGGCAACACTAATCACCATAATGGTGAATGGTCAATAAAACATTTGTTTCTTTCCATCTCCTGCGCCTTTTTAAAGTGTAAGTGATGTTTAAATACCTCATTCATTCATTCATTCTGCAAAATTGCTTTACTTACTGAGTATTTTTTGTCTTATTTCAAGTACAAATATAAAAAAATTCTTAAGATGCATTTTCTACAGGCCTAGATGAAAAATGGTTTAAGATATTTAGTCTTGTTTCCTGGGGGATTTTTTTTACACACACACACACACACACAACACACACACGTACATAGTTATTTTTATATAAAAATTAAAGAAGCAAATTACAAACCATAAGACCAATACAATAGATACATATTAAATATTAAATAAATTAGGTTTTCTAATTCAGTAGGTTTAACATATACATTTATTTAACATCTTTTGTTATTTGATTAACATTAATGAGACAGACAGGTTTAAATTAGGCTGCTGTCCCTTTAAGACCGAATGAATGTAATATACTAACACATGTTCGGTTTTCACCCACCGGTTTACATTCACTTAAGCCATAACCGACTTTATTTACGTGAGATACTCCACACGATGGACATTTTGACAGCGGTATGTGTATTTGACAATTCAGGCGCAAGGAGAACTGATTGCGAGAGCTGGGATAGTGCGGCCGAGAGAGCGCTTCTGGTGTGTGTCATTCAGCATGATTCCGCCTATCTATCCCGCCTTCACTTACTGCAAGTTAATCGATAACGAATTGTGATTGGATGGTAATTTTGTTCTACGACAAGCTTAGTTACCTTTGATTAGGCTGTTCTCGCATGACAGAACACTTCTACTACTTGCTCTGATCACCCAGTCGTAAAGAAATTTTGAAATACGGGACAAAACATGATTTTTTCAAAATTAGTTGGGACACTAAAAATAAAACAAATACGGGACTGTCCTGAGAAAAACGGGACATCTGGCCATTCTATTTAAATTAGGCTAATCTGATAAATGACGTTCACTTGATAACATCTTGCTGCAACCTCTAAAAGTAACCCAATAATCAGAATTTCCTTCAGGATTTCCAGTGCGGTTGGATGAAATGATGACAAGCATATCCCCACCATCGCACCTTCTGAAAATGAAACTGATTACTGTATGGAATGGAAGGATGCCAGATGGAGGGGTAGTACGAGATATATGCTTTAACCACCACCACAGCTGTTAACCCTCTATGGTACCATGCAACATAACTTATTTTAGGGATTTTTGACACTTTGAAAATGAGACACCCATTTAATTGATAAATGCTCTCTCAGGGTAGCAGAACTCAAATACTAATAAATGAAAATGCAAAAAAAGTGGTCACATGACCCACAGGGGTCCATTTTGCTTCCACTTTCAGGACATGTGCACGTCACATGACTCCATATTTTCTCCAATGAAAAGTGCATTTATCATCACTTTTCAAAACTTTAAAATTATACTGTATGTATATATATATTTTATTTTTTTAGGATTACTGATAAACGAATGTACTTTGATTTGTATTAGTTATCTATTTTAGTTTTAGTTACAGCTGTAGTAATGTTGTCATTTTTTTAGTTTTTTATTATGTCTATATAGGCTTTTTATTAAGTTTTAGTTTTATTTAATTTCAGGTATTTCAGTACTTCAACATACAAAATGGAAATTAAATATATATATATATATATTAATGTATTTATTATATATATTAATGGACATGTATTTGTGTGTGGCTGTACATACACACATGTAGTTGGTTTTTTGGTGTTTGGCTTAGTGTTATGTTAGAATCATTTTATTCTTATACCTTTTGTTCTTTAATATTCTGAATAGTTTTAGCTTTATTTTTTTGTTTTAATTTAAATGTTTAGTTTTGAAATGTTGAATGCATTTGTCATTTTTATTTAATCTCTTTATTTAATTATTTTTTTAAATGTGTATATATAGAGTATTTATAGAGTTTTAAGCTTTTGATTATTACTTTCTTCATTTGTAAGTCATTTTGGATAAAAGCGTCGGCTAAATGACAAAGTAAATTAAGAGTAAAAAGGGGTACAAAAAAATTATTTAATAAACCCGTATAATATATATATACACACACACACACACTCACAAAAACACACACACACAAACACACACACACCACACACACACACAACACACCCCGATATATAAGATATAATATATATATACTGTAGGGTATCAGACCCGATTCAGACAATTTAAGATTCGATCAAGAACATAGTTGAAACACGAGGAGCCGAATTCCACAGAAATCCGACAACATGGATGATCGTAAATCAGATCCTAGCGCCAGCTAGTCTGAAGCAAGCCTAACCAACTCTTTCACAGAACATCTTTCAACATTAAAACACAAGAACACCTGATCATAACAACCCCGTAAGGAGATTGTCAATTTTGGGGCAAGTAAGCAAGATTGATGGTCAAAGAGATGCACAGCATGACCATCACATGTAAACCAATGATAGTAATCACGATCACGAGCTCTTTGGATTGACTTCCCCCACCTCGATGACAAAGAACAGACTGAGATTCCTTAGGAGATCTTTTTAACCTCTCTGGTCTTCACAGAACGTATGCTTACGTCCACAGAATGCTACAGAAACTGCCTTTCCATGTATATATATGCACCTAAATGATGCTAAAAAGACTTAAAGAGCAACTAATCCTTTCTATGCATAACTCCATATCATGTAACCCACACATTTGACTATCATATTCTAATCACTTATTGTGTATGTCTTTTAAATAACTATTGAATAGCTCAAGGGTTCATATTCATGTTTGGTATGTGTGAGTGTGAAAATCAATGCTTTAAAATGTTTCTATCAACCAATAGTTTGTCAAATGTACATATTCTTGTTATAAAATTATGTCCAAAATTATACTCTGCAAGAGCGGGAAAATTCAGACCATGTGACTGATAAATAACATAGTTGATCTATGTATTAAGAGGAGAAACATCGCACACCCAGCTAAGCCAGTTTCTAATTGGTCAAGAACCATTGGATGTGGCCCACACCCATTTAAATACCAGTACACCATCAAAAACTGCTTTTTTAGTCATCGCCTTTTAGCTCGTTAGCTTTTTGGTCATTGCTTTTATATCCACTGCTTTTTAGCTTTTAAGCTTTTTGCCATTACTTTTTGCGTTCTTTGAGCACCGTTCCAGCGTGCTTCGGCATGCACACCCGCTGCTACTTTGCCACGATGAGAAAAAAAACATCTAGTCTCGTTATTTCTATTCCTTTACTTTAGTTTATTTTACTTTCCGTTGAGAGTCTCGTGTTTCGAGTTAAGTTTGCCTAACGCATTGTCTCCGAGTCCAACCACTGGCTTCCCAAGACGTCATTTCAACGACTACTGAACTTCCAGCCAATCATCAACCTCGGGAAACCCCCTTTTCTGCAACAAAGACAACAAAGGGAACCCCCTTACAGGCAATGTAAGTACCTCCAGATTCTAGCTGAACTTGTGCATTTAATATAAATTTTAACCTCATTAAGAAACTCAATGCGAGAGTTAATGAAGTGATTGATGGTTGTTCAGGTCTATGCAATTGCACATATTATAAACTTGAGATTTCACATTTTCATTTCCTTAAACTCATTCTTATCTTACTTTCTCTCTTTCTGCAACTTGTGTGAATGCATGTGTTTATGTGTTAATTAGTTTATATGTCCAAAATGTATCCAATAAGCTTAATTATCCATCAAAATTGACCAAGATAAGTATCTTGTTACTGTGTTAATTAATAGTTTTTTCACTATATTTTGGATATTAATATCCATTGTAGAGTTGATGTTATACGGCTCGTTCAATGAATCGCTGCCCGTCTCAGTGATCAGCCGTAAAACAGTGATTCTGTCCAAATTCCCTTTAAAATCTTAAATGATTCCCTTTGAGCTAAATTGACCTGTTTCTCTTACAAAAGACTGCTCTCTATGTGGTTGACTGAAGGCTGAGATTGGGTAGCACTATAAGTTACTATTTGGCTGAGATTTGGGCCAGTTATGGCTCATGTGTGGCTCATGCCTTTAGTCCAGATCTGGGTCAAACAAGGGTCGTAATTCTTTGCTGCATGTAGGCTGAGCGTTACTGGTTGTTTGGCCCAGAGCTGGGCCAGATGACAATTGCTATGTGGGTTACGGCTTCAGATGCAGTTGTTCTAAAGATGAAAAAGCACAAATTAGCTGGTCAAAAACTTAATTTGAGCTTGATTTTGGTCAAAAAAAAATATCATGTGGCCTCATAAGATTGTAGTTCTTACCTACATTACCCAGTTTTGTACCTTTTGTCTTTCTGTCTGGTTTTCAAAACGTGTTTGCTTCAATTTAAAGTTTATAGTGTTGTGATTCACCTCGTAGCTGGTTGGCTTGGTTCATAACTTTGACAAAGATGGATCACCTAACACCCCAAATCGTATTTAGTGATCTCATTCAGCAGTTTTTCTCCCCACCAATCCTGTCTTGAGCCAGTGATGCATAATTAGACTTTAAAGAAGATGCTGAACAAACCAAACACTTTCATACTTTGATGCTACTGAAATGAGACAGCAGACTATTTTATTTGTTTATCTTTATTATTTTTCGATTATTTATCATACAATCATTTAACTCACTGTTAACCACATATTACTAGTACCACATATAGATAAACCAATATATGAATATAAACATCATCAATCAAGACAACTTTATTCGTTTTCTTGCTTGATATTGATTTTCACAGATTTGTCCACAATATCTTGACACTTTTCAATTATGGAATGTTTCACAATTAAACAGCAGTTTGACATGCACCAGATCTCCAAATAAAATAACATTCCCACAATCCCATTTGCAAGTTTTAAAAAGCTGAATATAGTAAGGTTAGCCTCTTGACTGGGTCCAGACACAGACCTGTATGTGATTATATAAGTAAAAAAAAGAAGAAATAAAATTCAAATCTTACTGGTGTTTTTATAACTCAGCAGTCTTCATTTTCATCTCTCAGTCATGATTAAAAACTGAAGTTAAGAACTTCCAATTTCCACGGTCTCCAGGTTTCAGTTTCATAGACATTGTCTGTGTATTTGTTGTCGAATACCCCTAATATGTCGATGAATTTTTCCGCTATGCACGGATAATCTCCTTTTGCGATCTCTTCCTGAAGAAGAATTTATTTTTTAATCCTCTCGAGTTCAACAATGCGGTCTTCAAATCCAGGACGTTTCTCCGCCTTGATCAAGATTTCAAGGTATTCTACAGTGGAGAGAGAGCTGGCCTTCAGTGCAATTTTATTCAGTTGTCTCAAGCAATCAGAGGACATTTTGATTAGCTTCCTCAGTTCGGCCTTAAATGAAGTTAATTGCTTTTTGTCAGTAATTAACAAACGGTCCCTCTGTAATCTCTTTGCCACCTCGAAAATTCTCAGTCCCTTAAAGTGTATACGGCCGGGAAGCAAGAAAATACACATCAAATGGTATTCTCAATACTTCAACTTATTCATAGATACAAAGATATTATAAAGGCATATGTCGAGGGGAGCTGTCACAAATTTGAACCAATGAGGGTATATAGATGCCAACATATAGGATTTGGCAAGAATATGTGTTATATAAAATGGCAAACATTACAGTGACAGTGTATTTATATGAGCACATATTTAGCATGGAGCACGACTTAGACGCAGCCAAGGATATGTCCTGAGACTAGATCCCCAATATACAGTGTTTCAGTTTTCCCTTTTTTTCACCCGCACCCACCCCCCTTACTCCTTGTCTACCTGTTGGCCAGTCCCACTCCATAGCTACTGGTTGTCACCTCGTCCTTGAAAGTAAGCTACAGTGCGCTGCAGTACGTGCGAATATGCGTGTAATAGATAGTAAACATAATACAGGAGAAGGGAGAGACGGGAGAAACAGTAGAGGAGGGGGAAATCGCCGAGAGAAAACGAACAGTGCGCTGTACAGGGAGGGCGGAGCGTGAGGAGAGGGAGAGAAGAAAAGGAGGGTTAAACATATGGAACCAATAAAAGACAGAGAGTGTTTTCTAACAATGATGTTAATGACCTACTACTCCAATTATTTAAAGATCATTAGAGTATTTGAGGTGAATCTGTATCGTATGCACAAACCTCATCGTGGCGAGCGTCTTCAAATCATATTTTTATTACTGTGGCAATATTTCTAGGATAGCATTATCCATGGATATCTTCTTACTTAATTCTATTTTTATCGTAAAAATCAATTTATCACATCATTTCGTTTTCAAACGTGTGAATATATCTCCTATCGTATTCTACAACAATAACAATCAGAGCGCCTTGTTATCACTTGTTTTATTTTGATTTCCTGAGTCCGCTATTAGCGTATAGCCCATTAGCATCGCCAGTGTGGTTGCTGCTAATCTCGCTTATATTGCTAATACTCTATTCACACACATTACCATGGTTTTGAACTCACGTTACTTTAATGGCGGCTGTGGGTCTACATTTGAGTGCAGGTGAGGACACGTTGCACCGAATGCAGCTTGAGCTGGAGGCTGTGGAGAAGCAGATCCGTGAACTGGTGGAGAGGCAGACCCAGCTGAGAGAGCAGAGAGCCGCTCACAAGTCCAGGGTAAGTATACAGCACGCTGCTAACTCTCCCACCACCTATACTCCGTGTGTTTCTCTGCACAGGCACGGTGCACCCAGGACGCGATCTTCACAGATGTCCTTCACTCCGGCGCCGGGAAACCACAGACCCTGGGTGCACCCGCCACGAAAGACACGAGCCAGGCCCCGGGCGACGACCTCACCCCCTCCGCCACCTCCGGTCTTCGAAATCTCCACCCGGAACCGCTTCACTCCTCTCCACGAGACAAAACGCGAAGCTGTGATCATCGGAGACTCCATCATCTGGCACGTCAGTGCTACGATAGCTGAAGGTAAAGTGCACACACACACTGTTTCCCAGGTGCTCGTGTTCTCGATGTTTCTGCACAGATACCCACGATCCTGAAGGGCAACGAGAGCCCCGGAGCAGGTCGGGATTCAACAGGGGTTACACGACACAAGTCAGCAGACTCAGAGGGACTCAGGAGACGGAATCATCGCCCGCGACGACGATCATCGTGTTAGGACCGTTTCCCACGTATCGACGAGGACACAAATTTCAGTAGGCTTTTTGTTTTAAATGAATGGTTATTGTCATGGTGAAAAGAACAGAAACTGCTCTTTGTTAAGAACTGGAATCTTTTCTGGGAGCGTCCTAGGCTTTTTCACGCTGATGGCCTGCACCCCAGCAGAGTCGGAGAGGAACTCCTGTCGGACAACATCTCCAGGATGCTACGCACCATATGACTAGTAAGTCAAACCTCAAATAACTGCCCTGATGACTTGTGTTCTACTCGCTTAAATGATAGAAGTACTTGCGCTGTACAATCTATAAAGACTGTCTGTTCCCCGAATAGTGAGGTCAAAATATAAATTTAATGCAGGATCTAGAAAAACCAGAACATTTTCAAATAAATTATCAAAAACAATTTTTAAAGTTTGGGCTCCTAAACATTAGATCACTCGCACCCAAAGCAGTTATTGTAAATGAAATGATCACAGATAATAGTTTTGATGTACTCTGCTTGACTGAAACCTGGCTAAAACCAAATGATTATATTGGTCTAAATGAGTCTACTCCACCAAGCTACTGTTATAAGCATGAGCCCCGTCAGACTGGTCATGGCGGCAGTGTTGCAACAATATATAGTGATATTCTCAATGTTACTCAGAAGACAGGATACAGGTTTAACTCATTCGAAATACTTCTGCTTAATGTTACACTGTCAGATATGCAAAAGAAATCTATTGTATCTCTTGCTCTGGCTACTGTGTATAGACCACCAGGGCCGTATACGGATTTCCTAAAAGAATTTGCAGATTTCCACTCAGACCTATTGGTTACTGTTGATAAAGCGCTAATTGTCGGAGATTTTAACATTCATGATGCATTAGGACTTGCATTTACTAACCTAATAAACTCTTTTGGAGTCAAGCAAAACGTCACCAGGCCCACTCATCGTTTTAATCATACGCTAGATTTAATTACATCGCATGGAATTACTGATATAGATATCGTACCTCAAAGTGATGATGTTACTGTCCATTTCCTTGCATCGTGCATGCTGCATATTACTGATATTAACTATATGGCTCCGCGTTATCATCAGGGCAGAACTATTGTTCCAACCACCAAAGAAAGATTCACAAACAAACTGCCTGATTTATCTCAACTGCTCTCTGTAACCATAAATACATATATACTAGACGAAATGACTAGCAATATGGGCACTATCTTCTCTAATACATTAGAAGCTGTTGCCCCCATCAAATTGAAAAAGGTTAGAGAAAAACGTACTGCGCCATGGTACAACAGTAATACCCATTCTCTCAAGAAAAAAAAAACTAGTAGTCTTGAGTGCAAATGGAGAAAAACAAACTTGTAAGTTTTTAGAATTGCGTGGAAAAACAGTACGTCCAGCTATAGACAGGCTCTAAAAGATGCCAGGGCCGAGCATATCCACAAACTCATAGAAAATAACCAAAACAATCCAAGGTTTTTATTTAGCACAGTGGCTAGATTAACAAATAACCAGACGCCACCCGATCTAAATATTCCCTCACAGTTTAATAGTAATGACTTTATGAATTTCTTCACTGAAATAGATAACATCAGAAATTCAATAACAAATGCAGATTCTACAGCGTATAATACTTTAGATTCATTCATCGCACCAAAAGATAAACAGCAGTGCTTTACAATTATAGTACAGGAAGAGCTAAATAAACTTATCAAACTTACTGCATCTAAACCAACAACATGCCTATTAGATCCTGTACCCACTAAATTACTGAAAGAGTTGTTACCTGTAGCAGAAGAACCGCTTCTCAATATTATTAACTCGTCGTTATCTTTAGGTCACGTCCCAAAACCATTCAAGCTGGCGGTTATTAAGCCTCTTATTAAGAAACCACAACTAGATCCTAGTGAACTGGCAAATTACAGACCCATCTCAAATCTTCATTTTATGTCTAAAAATTTTTGAAAAAGTTGTGTCAGCTCAATTGTGCTCCTTCCTGCAAAAAAATTATCTCTGTGGAGAGGTAAACTGGTATCCGGGTCTTCCGCGTACTTTGTTTATGGTTTAATCGCGATCGGATTTTTTCTAGTTCCTGCATTAAATTTATATTTTGACCTCACAGTCTTTATAGATTGGACAGTACTTCCATCATTTAAGCGGGTAGAACAAAAGTCATCAGGGCAGTTATTTGAGATTTGACTTCATATGAAGTGTAGCATCCTGGAGATGTTGTCTGGCAGGAGTTCCGCTCTGACTCCACTGGGGTGCAGGCCATCAGCGCGAAAAAAAAGCCTAAGACGCTCCCAGAAAAGATTCCAATTAATAACAAAGAGCAGTTTCTGTTCTTTAAACGATGACAATAACCATTCGTTTGAAGCCAGAAAAGGTTACGAACTTTTCGTGTCCTAGTCCATCCGTCGGGAAGAATCGAGGTCTGTAACACGTGAACCCTACAACTGAGGTAGGACCGGGCACGATATTCTCGATCAGGCTCCTGAAGTCCCTCTTCAGTGTCTCAGTCTGCTGCAGCTTGATGTCATTCACCCCGCGTGCAACACAACCACTCCAACGCTCGTCACCCTTCAGGATTGCGAGTATCTGCGCAGAAACTCAGCGAACAATGCGCGGCCAGGGAAACAGTGAGTGTGGGACCGTTACCACTTTAAGCAAGGGTCAAGCCTCCGAGAATGCTAGAGGATGCTATTTCTCACACAGAATCGGTTCAACATCTTCGACGGGGGCGCGGAGAGCGGAACGGGGATTGGGTGGAGATCTCGAATACCGAAGGGGGTCGTCGCCTGGGGCCTGGCTTGCGTCTTGCGAGGCGGGTGCACCCTGGGACTGTAGGTATCCTGGTGCGGACGGAAGGAGGTAATGGGAAGATTAAAGTCCGGCGTACAGGGCCTGTGCAGAGAAACACACGGAGTAGAGGTGGTGGGAGTGTCAGCAGCGCGCTGTATACTTACCTCGCTTGTGCAGGTAAGCTCAGGAGTGTTTCCAGCGTGGATCTACGCTCTCTACTGGGCCTGCACTTCGCTACCCAGGTTGTGAATCTGCGGGCTTCTCCACGGCCTCCAGCTCGAGCTGCACTCAAAGGTAGACACAAATATCCCTTTATGGCAAGTAACAGTGAGTAAAACAATGTTAATGTGTGTAAATAGTGTAAACAATGTAAGCAAGATTAACAGCAACCACAATGGTGATGCTAACGGGCTACAAACAAGTAGAGTTGAACCTCTGTAAATTTAAATAAAACTAGTGATAACAAGGCACTTTAATTGTTTTTGTTGTAGAATACATAGAATGTAGAATACAATAGGTGATATATTCACACGTTATAGAAACGAAAATGATGGTGTGTAAAATTGATTTTAGATTTAAAAAATAGACGATAAAGAATTAACTTGACAGAGCTTCCAACGGAAAACACGCGGCAGCAACAAAACTATAAAATATAAATGTTAGTCTAAATTAAACAACCTAATATGACACTCACATAATACACAGCAAAAAACCTAGTGTTAAATCAATGACTAATAAGCATGCCAAGCCCAGTTTTAAAAAATAATGCAACAGTAACATAACACGTTACTTTTACATGGAAAGTAACTCAGTAATGTAATTAGTTACTTTTAGGTAGTAATGCAATATTCTAATGCATTAGTTTTAAAAATAACTTTCCCCAAAACTGACGGCTAATGTAACAAACCACTGACACACAATTATACAGTAATGCAAAGTAAATAAGAGTGAGTCGTGAGAACTAAAGTGAAAGCTGTTCAGCAGCCAACAAAGGAATGAATTGTCGGCACTGATTGCCAAACAAGCAGCAAATATGTTATGTAACTAAATACCAAGAATATTTCTTTAATTAACTTACATTTCATTCATAACACGTACATGATTCACTGTCCATAAACTGTTTAAATAACTAGTACATTTCAAGTACATTAGTACATTACTTTGAAAAGATTATTTTTTATGCAATGTACAAATTACGTATATTAAATGAAAAACCTAACAAATGCCCTTGCCAATATTATTTAGTTGAGTTTATGTGCAAATTGTTTTTAGATCAGAATCAAGTATTTTGCATCCTGAGTCAGTAACTCTGATCCTCAAGCCATTCAGTAAATGAACTGGTCTCCCAATGTATAAGATACTTTGACTAGAAAGTGAGAAATATTACTCTAAAACCTCCAAAAAACACTTGTTTGATAAAACCTGCCATGAAAGACATCACCTGAAATTGCAATCATCAATAGGAAGGAATGTGACTGAGCCTGTTTGCCGCTCATAATCCTTTTCAACTCTCACAATGGTTTCTAAACGCATCTTATTATTTACCTGTCAACTAACCCGAAAAGACGGACGACATTTAAACAGAACACTATGTGAATCAAAATTCACCACCATGTCTATTTCTTACCAAGAAGTACTGACAAGTTTTACATTTTTTAGTACTGACAAGGTGACATTATTGTTATGGTTACAAGGATGTAAAACTCTTCTTTGCAATGAAACTTTCAAGCTAGTTCGCAAATTGTATCCAACTGAGTCATCAGTACATGACTCCCTTTTAACAAACACCACATCTACTGAGTGCCCTGATTAAAGCATGAGTGAGGATTTGAATGAATATGCTTAAAAGAGCAACATGTAGCACTGAAATTGGTACTTTTGGTACATTTGCTGTTTAAACATGTTTTGCAAAATATATATTTTATACACTGAACAAAATTATAAACGCAACACTTTTGTTTTTGCCTCCATTTTTCATGAGCTGAACTCAAAGATCTAAGACTTTTTCTATGTACACAAATCGGTCTAAATCTGTGTTAGTGAGCACTTCTCCTTTGCCGAGATAATCCATCCACCTCACAGGTGTGACATATCAAGATGCTGATTAGACAGCATGATTATTGCACAGATGTGCCTTAGGCTGGCCACAATAAAAGGCCACTCTAAAATGTGCAGTTTTACTGTATTGGGGGGTCCGAAAACCAGTCAGTATCTAGTGTGACCACCATTTGCCTTACGCAGTGCAACACATCTCCTTCGCATAGAGTTGATCAGGTTGTTGATTGTGGCCTGTGGGATTTTGCTCCACTCCTCTTCAATGGTTGTGTGAAGTTGCTGGATATTGGCAGAAACTGAAACACGCTGTCGTATACGCCGATCAGAGCATCCCAAACATGCTCAATGGATGACACGTCCGGTGAGTATGCTGGCCATGCAAGAACTGGGATGTTTTCAGCTTCCAGGAATTGTCAGATCCTTGCAACATGGGGCCGTGCATTATCATGCTGAGGCACAACAATGGGCCTCAGGATCTCGTCACGGTATCTCTGTGCATTCAAAATGTCATCAATAAAATGCATCTGTGTTCGTTGTCCATTACATACGCCTGCCCATACCATAACCCTGCCACCATGGGCCACTCGATCCACAAGTTGACATCAGCAAACCGCTCACCCACAAAACGCCATACACGCTGTCTGCCATCTGCCCTGTACAGTGAAAAAACGGGATTCATCCGTGAAGAGAACACCTCTACAAAGTGCCAGATGCCATTGAATGTGAGCATTTGCCCACTCAAGTTGGTTACGACGACGAACTGCAGTCAGGTCGAGACCCCAGTGAGGACGACGAGCATGCAGATGAGCTTCCCTGAGACGGTTTCTGACAGTTTGTGCAGAAATTATTTGGTTATGCAAACCAATTGTTGCAGCATCTGTCCGGGTGGCTGGTCTCAGACAATCTTGGAGGTGAAGATGCTGGATGTTGAGGTCCTGGGCTGGTGTGGTTACACTTGGTCTGCGGTTGTGAGGCCGGTTGGATGTACTGCCAAATTCTCTGAAACGCCTTTGGAGACGGCTTATGGTAGAGAAATGAATATTCAATTCACAGGCAACAGCTCTGGTGGACATTCCTGTAGTCAGCATGCCAATTGCACGCTCCCTCAAAACTTGCGACATCTGTGGCATTGTGCTGTGCGATAAAACACATTTTAGAGTGGCCTTTTCTTGTGGCCAGCCTAAGGCACACCTGTGCAATAATCATGCTGTCTAATCAGCATCTTGATATGCCACACCTGTGAGGTGGATGGATTATCTCGGCAAAGGAGAAGTGCTCACTAACACAGATTTTTGAACAATATTTGAGAGAAATAGGCCTTTTGTGTACATAGAAAAAGTCTTAGATCTTTGAGTTCAGCTCATGAAAAATGGGGGCAAAAACAAAAGTGTTGCGTTTATAATTTTGTTCAGTGTTTTTATGTGAATACATTATATTATATTTACATTATTACACCTCTCTCCCCAGTCTGGCATGAACGGCTCGAATAGTTCAAGTATCAATGAAGGCCCGCTTTCTGAAATACGAAATGTGCTGTGATTGGTTAGCTGGGCCAGTGTGTGTGCTGTGATTGGCAGCACTGGTCGGGAAATGTCATGCCCCTTACCATAGCCGCCTGCGAGCTTCAGTGTAAATATTGCGTCAATTTCAAATCAATTTGAGCGCGATTTAAACCCAGATGATTGTAACCACTCTAAGTTCGTCTGCCTTGGAAAGCTAGCATGTCTCCGACAAAGACTGCTGAAATTATCTTCGACCCTAGATCTGTAGGGGATCATAGTCCTGTAACGATACATGGAAAATTAATTGAACAGGTTTCATCTCATAAATACTTGGGTGTTTATTTGGACAATTCGTTAGGTTGGTCTACTCACATCAATAGTTTAGATTGCAGCAGAGGTTATATTTTTTGCGAAGGTTGAAAGTATTCAGGGAAAGTATATTTATTTCTGTTATATCAGTCTGTCTTTGAGAGTTTGATAAGATATGGTATCACATCATGTTATGGAAATCTGACTGTTCAATCAAAATTGAAACTTGCTCGACTTGTATATACTGCTTTAAAAATTGTAGGTTGGGAAGCGAAACAACCTATTCAGAAGATGTACGAGGTATCTGTTTTAAGACAAGCTAAGAAAATTGTTGCCGATGATACACATTTTAAATGAGAACTTTAATATGTTACCCTCAGGAAGACGCTTAAGGATTTTTATATGTAAATCAAATCACTACAAAAATTATTTTGTGCCAACTGCGGCAAAATTATTGAATATAGAATTGCAAAGATGAGGTGGTTGATCAGAACATTGTAGCTTTTTAATGTATTTGTTTATGTGTAAATTATTGATTGTTGTACTGTGCTATGTGAATTGTATTGTGTACTTGCCATGTCATGGAGTCCAAGACGAATTTCCCAGAAATGGGATAATAAAGTGTATTCTATTCTATTCTATAATGTGACTATAGTGCCAAAATATGTGTTAGAAGTAGGCCTAGTCTACAACACTCAACAATAAGCCACCTTTTTTAATCATTTAATTTTTTATGGCATAATGCACACAGCCTTAAATGTAATCTAAACATTCCTAGATTGTTAAGTTCATATCCTAATTTTTGTATGATTTCTAGGCGTTTTTCATGTCGCAGTTTTAGCCTATTAATCTTGATTTCTCACAACTTATTTTGTTCAAGGTTTTTTTTTTTTATGGTGCGAGTCTCATGAATGTGCAGCCCTGTACAGAGGACCAACGGCCAAGGTCAGGATTTTTCGTTAAAAAACTTTAGCCTGTAGATTGAAATGAAAGCCCCATAATACAACATAAGAAAACTGTGTAATTTTAATGGTTTTCATAATGACTGTTTAATAACCATAACATGCAGTAAGAGCCTTTGTGTACATTTAATTCTTTTTTTAAAATAATTTTTAATGCGTTAGGCTGCAGCCTACGAGTATCCCACGTTTTGAAATTAACCCTCACTGTAAATTTTCTAATGATTTTTAAGGATGTTATAATGTTATTGTCACAATTCGCCTCTGGCTTGCTTAGTTGGGGACACTTCATTTCCAGCGATATCATTGACTTGATTGCAAAGATACTATTTAAACCGAACTGAGCTGGATTTTGACATCACTGAATTCAATGATGAACTGTCTTTAACTGAAAAATGAGTGTTTACTATTGTCATTTTGCATTATTGACACACTATTTTCCTAATTAATGCTGTTCAGTTGCTTTCACACAATTTGTATTGTTAAAAGCTCTATATAAATAAAGGTGACTTGACTTGATTTGACAATTCACTAGAGCGGAAACGAGGAACGAGGAGTCGCTGGAGTAACACGAACAATTGTCTTTAATAATCCACAGGGAAATCGAGAACAAAAAGGACATTCAACAAGTAGACCCGACAAACACTAACTGAATGGACTAGGGCTTTTAAAGGTAGGATAATTGGGGAGGAACGAGACACCTGGAATCAACTTAACACAATCAACATGAGGAAGAATCTGGGTCACAGGGGCAAAAACACACAGAGAATAGTCCATAATCCTGACATAACTCCCCCTCTCGGAAGGTGCGTCCTCACACCGTAGCAACAACAGAGGGAAGCGTGGGTGGGAACTTAGGAGGAGGTTCCGGAGGAGGCCGGCAGACAGATAGCCATGGGGCGAAGAAGGGGAGGGTCCCAGTGAGAGACAGGAGGGACATGGAGCAAGAGGAGCACAGCAGGACCCAGGCCACAGCCATAACAGCGGCCCACGGTGGAGCCTATGGAGGGAGGAGCCATGGAGGAGGAATAGTCGGCGACTCCAGGGGGCCAACCAATAGCGGCGGAGCAGGTGGTGGAGGAGCCAGAGGCGGAGACGGAGAGCCAACAAGCCAGGTGGATGCTGAGGATTCAGAAGCTCTAGGCGGAGCAAAAGGCGCCGGCAACCAACGCAGTGATGTGGATCCGGGAGGCCGCGTGGAAAAAAGGGCCCGGAGGGCGACAGAGACTAAGGTGGAGCAGATGGGAACACTGAGTAGGACGGAAAGCCGATGGACGAGGTGAAGCCAGAGGAGTGGAGTCCCGAGGCGTAGGATGGTCCACGCCAGACCAAGGCGGAGCCGGAGGAACGAGGGAGCCCGGCGGAGCTAGTGGACTGCCGGGCCACAGCGGAGAGGAGGGAGCTAGGAGCCATGGTAGAGCCATTGGTCACGGGCCGATGCGCAGTTCCAGGGAGACTCCAACCCCGGCAATGCTGGAGGATGGCAGTCCCGCGGGGCTCGCACCGCAATGATGGTGGGCTGAGGGCGAGCAGAGGGGCTGCCAGACAACAGTGGTGGAGGAGGCACAAAGGTGGCGAATTCAGCTCGAGGGCCATCTTCAGGGTTCGTACACATTTTTACCAATACATTTCCATGACTTTTCCATGACTATTCCATGACTTTTGAGACAATATTCATGACCTAAATGTTACATTATTTTACAATAAGAATAAAAATCTGTTCATTTTATCATAGCATATGTTAACTAAAATTATTGACTATTAATGCTATTGTTTGCTTTCTTGTTTTAGTAATAAGTGTACAAGCTGCAACTGCGCCAGACCTTACTCCACATTTCACATCACTGAATATTATCATTTATTTAACTGTGTGGCCAGGATGGCCATTTTGGTGTCATTTTGTGTGTGTTTTTGCTGCTTAAATGCAACAAGCTGCGCTTTAGAGCCCTGCATTTCAGCCCGAGCCCAACGACCCAAATTTATGTATGGCTTCGGGACAATTTTCACGTGATAGCTCA
>JADLZN010008291.1:0-75054 GCA_018155175.1 Sinocyclocheilus anophthalmus | reverse complement strand
GCTAATTCTCCCACCACATCTACTCCGTGTGTTTTTCTGCACATGCCCGGTGCACCCAGGACGCGATCTTGCCAGATGTCCTTCACTCCGGCACCGGGACACCACCAGAGGTCATCGCCTGTGGCCTGGCTTGTGTCTTCCGAGGCGGGTGCACCCTGGGACTGTGGTATCCAGGTGCGGCAGTGAAGGAGGTCTGGGAAGATAACGTCCTGGATTTACAGGGCCTGTGCAGAGAAACACACGGAGAAGAGGTGGTGGGAGAATTAGCAGCACGCTGTATAATTACCTCGGACTTGTGATTGCAGCTCCGATGTTTCCCAACATGCATGTCTTCCGCTCCCTCACTGGGCCTGCTTGTCTACAGGTTTTGCTGTTGCGTTCTCCACGGCCGCCGCTCGGCTGCCTCAAGTAGACACAAATCTTCCTTTATGGCAAGTACAGTGAGTAAAACAATGGTAAGGTGTGTGAATAGTGTAAACAATTTAAGCAAGATTAACAGCAACCACAGTGGTGATGCTAACGGGCTACAAGCAAGTAGTGGACTAAAATTAAAATAAAACTATGATAACAAGGCACTTTAATTGTTTTTGTTGTAGAAATACAATAGTGTATATATTCACGTTTTAATAGACACAAAATGATGGTGGTGTAAAATTGATTTTAGATTTAAAAAATTGACGATAAAGATTACTTGATCAGAGCCTTCTCACCGGAAACATGCGGCAGCAACAAACTATAAAATCTAATGTTAGTCTAAATTAACAACCTAATATGGCACTCACATAAGACACAGCCAAACCCTAGTGTTAAATCAATGAATAAGAGCAGCCAATCCCAGTTTAAAAAAAAATAATGCCAACCGTACATAACATGTTACTTTTACGAGGAAAAGTAATTAAGTAATGTAATTAGTTACTTTTTTTAATGGAGTAATGCAATGTTGTAATGCATTAGTTTTAAAAGTAACTTTCCCCAAAACTGACGGCTAATGTAACAAACCACTGACACACAATTATACAGTAATGCCAAGTTAATAAGAGTGAGTCGTGAGAACTAAAGTGAAAGTTGTCAGCAGCCAACAAAGGAATGAATTGTCGGCACTGATTGCCAAACCAGCAGCAAATATGTTATGCAACTAAATACCAAGAATATTTCTTTAATTAACTTACTAATACATTTCATTCATAACACGTACATGATTCACTGTCCATAAACTGTTTAAATAACTAGTACATTTCAAGTACATTAGTACATTGCATAAAAAATTATCTTATCAAAGTAATGTACAAATTACGTATATTAAATGAAAAACCTAACAAATGCCCTTGCCAATATTATTTAGTTGAGTTTATGTGCAAATTGTTTTTAGATCAGAATCAAGTATTTTGCATCCTGAGTCACTGCACATTTTAGAGTGGCCTTTTATTGTGGCCAGCCTAAGGCACACCTGTGCAATAATCCTGCTGTCTAATCAGCATCTTGATATCCCACACCTGTGAGGTGGATGGATTATCTTGGCAAAGGAGAAGTGCTCACTAACACAGATTTAGACAGATTTGTGAACGATATTTGAGAGAAATAGGCCTTTTGTGTACATAGAAAAAGTCTTAGATCTTTGAGTTCAGCTCATGACAAATGGGGGCAAAAACAAAAGTGTTGCATTTATAATTTTGTTCAGTGTATATTACTTTTTTTTTCCCTACTGTTTAGTATTAAACGATTATTAAAAATATTAAATGAATTTTGTGTCTTAAGATAATTAATATAAATTCAAGTCAAAGTCATTAAATTCAAGACTCTTGACAAGAATCAGAATCAGTTTCAGAATGAGCTTTATTGCCAGGTATGTTTACACATACGAGGAATATGTTTTCGTGACAGAAGCTCCACAGTGCAACAGAATGACAGTGACAGAACAAAAACACAGATAATAAAAATAAAACTAGAACAAGTAAAAGGAATAAAAAAATATATAAAGACAATTGTGTGGCAGGTATATTACCAATAGACAGTGTGTTTTTGTATGTACAGGTACGGTATATTATGTGCAAATTTGAGGTGTAGTCTGAGTATGAGTGTTAGATAAATAAGTGTTTGAGTGTATAAATAGTGTGTGTTCCACGGTTATTTTCAAGTGTTCATGAGATGGATGGCCTGGGGGAAGAAACTGTTCCTGTTTCTGGTCGTTCTGGTGCTCAGTGCTCTGTAGCGTCGATCAGATGGCAACAGTTCAAAGAGGGAGGGTGCTGGATGTGAGGGGTCCAGAGTGATTCTGCCCGCCCTTTTGCTCACTCTGGACGAGTACAGTTCTTGGAGAGAAGTGAGGGTTGTCCCAATGATTCGCTCAGCAGTCCGGACTACCCTCTGAGGTCTTCTGAGGTCAGATTTGGTAGCTGAGCTGAAACAGACAGTTATTGAAGTGCAGAGGACAGGTTCAATAATGGCAGAATAGAACTGTTTCAGCAGCTCCTGTGGCAGGTTGCACTTCCTCAGCTGGCGAAGGAAGTACAACCTCTGCTGGCCTTTTCCACAATGGAGTCAATGTGAGTGTCCCACTTCAGGTCCTGATAGATTGTGGTGCCCAGGAACCTGAATGACTCCACTGCAGTCACAGGTCTGTCCATGATGGTGAGTGGGGGAGTGTAGGGGGGTTTCTCCTGAAGTCCACGGGCATCTCCACAGTTCTGAGCTTGTTGAGCTCCAGGTTGTTGAGACTACACCAGACAGCCAGCTCTTTAACCACCTGACTGTAAGCAGACTCGTCACCGCCCTGAATGAGGCCGATAAGTGTGGTGTCATCAGCAAACTTCAGGAGCTTGACAGAGGGGTCTTTAGAGTTGCCAGTCGTTGGTGTAGAGGGAGAAGAGCAGTGAGGAGAGAACACATCCCTGAGGAGCACCAGTGCTGATCGTTCGGTTGCTGGATGTGTATTTTCCCAGCCTCAATAGCTGTTGCCTGTCTGTCAGGAAGCTGTTGATTCACTGACAGACGGAGGTGGGCACGGATAGCTGAGATAGTTTGGGCAGGAGGATGTTTGGGATGATAGTGTTAAAGGCCGAACTGAAGTCCACAAACAGAATCCTCACATAAGCCCCTGGTCTGTCTAGATATTGCAGAACATAATGCAGTATCATGTTGACGGCATCGTCCACAGACCTGTTTGCTCTATAAGAGGATCCAGCAAGGGTCCAATGATGTCCTTCAGGTGTGCCAGCACCAGTCTTTCAAAAGACTTCATGACAACAGACGTTAGGAGCCACAGGCCTGTAGTCATTAAGTTCTGTAATTTTGGATTTCTTTGGGATGTGGATGATGGTGGAGCTTTTGAAGCAGCAGGGAACTTTGCACAGCAGTGATCTGTTGAAGATCTTTGTGAAGATGGGGGCCAGCTGGTCAGGACAGGATTTCAGATAGGCTGGTGTAACACAATCTGGGCCTTTTTTGCTTTTTTCCTTTTCTGCTTCCGGATGACCTGGCGCACCTCGTCTTCGCTGAGCTGAATTGCAGGTGTGGGGGAAAGGGGGTTGCTGGAGGTGTGAATGGTTGGGTGGAGAGGTGTTCAGGGCGGGTGTGGGGTGTTTTTTCAAACCTGCAGTAGAATTCGTTCAGATTGTCTGCCAGGTGTTGATTCTCCACAGTGCTGGGGGATGTTGTCTTGTAGTTGGTGATGTCTTTCAGACTTTTCCACACTGATGCTGGATCACTGGAAGAGAATTTAATTTTTATTTTTTCAGAATAATTCCTCTTTTGCCACTCTGATCTCCGTTTTCCAGTGTGTATTTACCTGTTTATACAAGACTTATACCCCTTCCTTTGAGCATCTTCTTTGGCCTGACGGAGTTGTCTGAGTTTTGCAGTGAACCATGGGTTGTCGTTGTTGTAGGTTAAATGAGTCCTGGTTGGAATGCACATGTCTTGACAGAAACTGATATATTATGTTACAGTCTCTGTGAGCTCGTCCAGATCGGTGGCAGCAGCTTCAAAAATGCTCCAATCAGTGAAGGCAAAACAAGCTTGTAAATCCTGCTCTGCTTCATTAGTCCATCTTTTTACGGTCCTTAATACAGGTTTATCTGATTTCAGTTTTTGCCTGTAGGTCGGTATAAGATGAGCCAAGCAGTGATCAGAGAGCCCCAAATTTGCTCGTGGGACAGAGTGATATGCATTTTTTATTGTGGTGTAACAGTGATCCAATATTTTACTGTCTCTGGTGGGACATGTGATGTGCTGTCTGTATTTTGGCAGTTCACGGGAGAGATTGGCTTTATTAAAGTCCCCGAGAATGATTAAAACAGAGTCCGGGTGTTGTTGTTCTGTGTCTGTGATCAGATCTGCGAGTTTCTGTAAAGCGGAGCTCATGTGCGCTTGCGGAGGGATGTACACACTGACGAGAATGAACGAGCAAAACTCCCGCGGCGAATAGAACGGCTTGCAGTTAATGAAGAGCACTTCTAGATCTTAACAACACATCTTCTTTAACACAGTTACATCTGTACACCACCTCTCATTGATGTAAAAGCATGAAAATATAAATTGTCCCGTGCAGACCTCTAGTTTGTGGAGTTGTTTAAATCTGCTCATGATCTCAGATAGAGAATGATTAATGTCTTCTTTTATTTCAGCTGATTTCATCTAAGGCTGTGGCTGAAAGTCAGTTGTATGTTTGGAGAATGTTCTTATAACAAAAATCTGTTAGCTGGGCATGCACTCATATTGTGAGCTCACCATGTGAGACCACTGTGATATCACTGTGATAGTGTTGAGAAACAGGATCTAGAATGCTCACACTGAGTTATCACAGTATGAGAGTGGTGTGATGTTACTGTGATCATCGCATGTTGACTGGGATTAAAACTCTGTAGTGTGGACACAAAGTGTTCATTTAAAATGAGGATTTTATTTTTTAAAGGTTTAAAGGGTTAAAGATGTAAGATGAAAAAAAACCAGCATGAAACATAATTTAACAGTAATAAACAGTCATTTATGGCAACAAACAGTAGAAACAGTAATTTACTGGCAACCGTGCTGCTGGTAGATTACTGCAAAATCAGTAAAGCAGTAATATACTGTAAAATGTAACAGTCAGATGAACTAAAGAAAAGTTATTTTCACTGAAATATTTGTGAAGGTCCATAGAAAAAAGTTATGCAAAGTCATGGTACTGATAAGGAGAGTAAAAATTTAACTGAACTTAATGTGTTTTTCTGTTAGTTTAACTATAGTTTTGTGGGTTACCATTGTGCTGGAGAATAGAGCCTGTGCTTCAGTCAATGATGAGCCACAAACACTGATGTTCTGCTGCTTTATTTAAAGAAAGTGACTGTGGAATTGCAGTGTTGATCTCTTTAAGTACTTCAGAACATACATGTGTGCTATAGCTAATGATGAACTGCAACGATTTAAAGTTAAAGTCATGTTTTTAGTTATTTTACTATTACACATTGTGTTTGCAGTTTAATATTAAGAAACATTCCTTCTCGGAGGACTCAAATTAAATAAGTTCACAGTACTAACACCGTATGAATACTAGTTTTTAAACTCTTAACTGTTTGAAGCAATCAGAGCTGAGTTCATTTCCATGGTAGTATTACGGTAACATACTATAAAAATGAAGAGCTGTAAATTAACATTACATTACTGGCAACCCTGGTGCCAGTAGATTACTGTTATTTAACAGTACAATTGTTTACAGTGAAGGTTAATTGAAAAGGTTAATGCGCCTGGCGCGCTGACCGCTACTTCTGTCGTTAAACAAGCGAAAATGGATTCGGAAACGCTCTAAATGCACCTGTGCCATGCACTTCAGACCATGCGCTTAGATCGTTAAAATAGGGCCCTTTCAGTTACTATCATTGAGTTCATACAGTCAGGCAAAGACCGAAGAGCACTGAGTGACAAAACAAACTGCAGAGCTGCAGGACATCATGGCATTAGTATATAAATGTTAGTCTAAATCAAACAACTTAATATGACACTCACATAATACACAGCAAAAACCCTAGTGTTAAATCAATGACTAATAAGCAAGCCAAGCCACGTTTAAAAAAAATAATAATGCAAAAGTAACATAACACGTTACTTTTACATGGAAAGTAACTCAGTAATGTAATTAGTTACTTGTTAGGTAGTAATGCAATATTCTAATGCATTAGTTTTAAAAGTAACTTTTCCCAAAACTGACGGCTAATGTAACAAACCACTGACACACAATTATACAGTAATGCAAAGTAAATAAGAGTGAGTCGTGAGAACTAAAGTGAAAGCTGTTCAGCAGCCAACAAAGGAATGAATTGTCGGCACTGATTGCCAAACAAGCAGCAAATATGTTATGTAACTAAATACCAAGAATATTTCTTTAATTAACTTACTAATACATTTCATTCATAACACGTACATGATTCACTGTCCATAAACTGTTTAAATAACTAGTACATTTCAATACTTTGAAAAGAAGATTTTTTTTATGCAATGTACAAATTATATTCAATGAAAAATCTAACAAATGTCCTTGCTAAGATTTAGTTGAATTTATGAGCAAATTTCTTATGATGCAAAATACTTGAGTAACACTCATCCTCAAGCCATTCAGTAAATGAACTAGTCTCTCAATGTGTCAGATAATTTGATTCGAAAGTGAGAAATATTACTCTGCAAACAAGTGTTTGTCAAGTGTTGGAGGTTTTAATTTCAGGTGATGTCTTTCATGGCAGGTTTTATCAATCATCAATGTGACTGAGCCTGTTTGCAGCTCATAATCCTTTTCAACTCTCACAATGGTTTCTAAACACATTATCATTCACCTGTCAACTAACCCGAAAAGACGGTGAGAAACAGACAAGGTGGTGCATTTTGATTCACATAGTGTTCTGTTTAAATGTCTTCCAAGAACGAGAAACATTTTAGTGCTGACACACTGACACTATTGTTATAGTAACAGGAATGTAAAACTCTTCTTTGCAATTAAACGCTCAAGCTAGTTCGCAAATTGTATCCAACTGAGTCATCAGTACATGACTCATTTTAAAGGGGTCATATGATGCGATTTCAAGTTTTCCTTTCTCTTTGGAGTGTTACAAGCTGATTGTGCATAGATAAGATCCCTGAAGTTGCAAAGACTAAAGTCTCAAAACCAAAGAGATATTCTTTATCAAAGTTAAGAGTCAGCCACGCGTTCCTAAAACTACTCGTTCTAACACGCCCCCACATATCTACCTCACTATGTGGAAATATTTGCGTAATGCCGCCCAAATGTTCACGCAAAGAAAGAAGGCGTGGTTTCAGTAACCGCAGTTAGTGTTGAAGCAGCATGTCAGGGAGACGCTGTGTGTTTCTAGGCGAAAGCAAAAGCACTTTATTTGGCCTTCCGGAAGTAGATGCATTTAGGAATCTTTAAGATTACTTACAACAGAACAGCAATGCATTTTATGGACGACCGTTTCGTGAACCTAGGAGAGGAGGTCATTCTGACTTTGCTATGACAATCTGGCGCTTCTGAATCAGCTACTGTTTTGTTATTAGTTTAAGTATTTGCTATTGACTGTTCAAATGCGGAGTTTTGTGCACGTGTGTGTGTGTGTGTGCGTGTGTGTGAAGAGAGAGAGAGAGAGAGAGCGCGTCACATCAAAGTGGAGTCAGCTGTCTTAACCGTGGCTTGTGTACTGCAAACACATACCAGCTTCATCACTGTGTCTGTCACGCGACTCTGTTCCCCTTTCGGGCTTGAACTGATGGTAAAACTAATGACATTATTTACTGTCTTTACATTTATTTTGAAAGATGAAGCTCGCGATTATGGTAAGGGGCTTTACTTTACCGACGAGTGCTTGCGGTGTTCGGCCAATCACAATGCACTGGGTCAGCTGGCTAATCAGAGCAGACTGCGCTTGTCGAAGGAGGGACTTTGTAGAAAACGAAGCTTTTGAGAGAGGCGGGCATAGAGACCTACAATAATGTACAGTATTTGAAAAAGAATGTTTTTTTTGAACATTAAAGCATGTCAACATATTCTGTTACACCAAATACACAAAATAATGATCTTTAAAAAAGCATCATATGACCCCTTTAACAAACACCACATCTACTGAGTGCCCTGATTAAAGCATGAGTGAGGATTTGAATGAATATGCTTAAAAGAGCAACATGTAGCACTGAAATTGGTACTCTAGTCCAAATTCAAAATATGGGCACATGGGCCTCACCCAAGTTACTTCTGCTTCAGTTGATTTCATTTACATTTATTAATTTTAGCAGACGTTTTTTATCCAAAGTGACTTACAATCGAAGAATACAACAAGCGATTCATCATAAAGAGGCAAATAAACACAGGAAGTGCTCATAATGCAAAGTTTCAGGCATTGTTCAGATTAGTACAAGATATATGGGGGAATTAAAGCTTAAGATTATACGTTTTTTTATTTTATTTTTTATTATTTTAAAATGGAGTCAAATAGAGACGAAGTAGATGAGTTTTCATGGGTGGGAAGATCATTCCACCAGTCAGGAACAGTGAATGAAAATGTTCTGGAAAATGATTTTGTGCCTGAATATTCTTGTGTGTGGGTCATTTTGTATTACTTGGAAAAAGTAAAGCATGGTGAATGTACTCTGGTGTGAATCTTGTGTGGGTTTCACCCACTCTGAAAAGTAATAATGTGACATACAATCAACGTAAACTTTATTTTAAGAAAAAAAACCCATATAATTGGCATCTGCATTACTAATTTTTCCTGTTTTTGTCAATGTTTCTGATGTGTCAGTTGTCTGACTTCCTGACACTTTGTGATTTCCCCATTGTTTTATTGTTTTTGACTGTGATTTCCCCCTATTGTTTTGTTTTTGACTGTTATATTTAGTGTTTCAACATAAGCTGATACAAAATATTAATGCAAAAGCTTGTGATTTATGCTCAATTAAAACTTTTATTAACTGCATTTGAAGCACTTAACATTTATCCAAAATCATCAGGTACATCAGCAAGTGTGTTTTTGTTAAATGGACACACATTTAGCACAGTCAGCACAATCATGAAAAGTGGTTGGCTTGGTTAAGTAATCACTCTCATAAGGTTAATTCAAAATGACAAGCACATTAAAATGTAAATCATTAACCAGCTTATATGGATTTTTTTTAAAAACCGTGTTAGCCAGATGCATTGCTGGTTACATAAGCAGCCCAGGGTGTCAAAATTCTGTTGGAAAAATGGGCAGTTTGTGGTGTAACACTTTAGAATACTGTTCCGTCATTACTGAATAACTACACAGGAGCAACGGATACAACATGTTAACACTTTAGTAACTACTGTTAGCTGACAAGAAAGTCTGTTTAATGAATCAGTAAGTAATAGTGCTTAGTCCAGTGTGGTAGTTACTTACTATCAGTAATTATCATTTTTTTCATACCCCCCAGAGAAATACTAAGAACTACTGTATACAGGTTCATAATTAAAGGGGTCATATGATGCGATTCCAATTCATCCTTTCTCTTTGGAGTGTTACAAGCTCTTGGTGCATAAAGAAGATCTGTAAAGTTGCAAAGACTAAAGTCTCAAATCCAAAGAGATATTCTTTATAAAAGTTAAGAGTCAGCCACACCTACCTAAAACGGCTCGTTCTAACACGCCCCCACATGTCTACGTCACTATGTGGGAAGATTTGCATAACGCCGCCCAAATGTTCACGCAAAGAAAGAAGGCGTAACTTTTATTCTCGCTGTAGTATTGTTGCCACTGCCGCCATACTGTGAAGACACTGTGTGCTTCGTTGTGAAAGCGAAACTACTTTGTTTGGTCTTCCAAAAGAGGACACGACTACAAATCAGTGGTTAAGAACAGTTCCAGAACAGTTTAACCCAAATATCAGATGTGTGCAGCACATTTTATGGAGGACTGTTTCCTGATCCTGGGAGAGTAGACTACAATGCCGGCTGTTCTGACTCACAGTCTGTAAGTTAGTTTTTTATATTTAAAGAGTTTTTATATATTTAAAGCAAGTTTTTTTGAGCAGTGTAGAGTAGGGCTTGTTGTTTGTCATTTCTCTGATCACAAATGCAGACTTGGTTTTATGTTTACGCGGCGCCCCCCCCCCGAGCAAAGTGTAAAAAGACAGTATAAGTCATTATAATCTGTAATTATGTCCCCACTGGATGCAACAAATGCCTCGTTTATAATGGGTTTTCATGTTTTAGTCTCGTCGCTCCAGCCTGACAGGGCATCATCACAGTATGGTGAGGGGCGTAACATTTCCGTCACACGCTTGAGGTATTCGGCCAATCACAACACACTGGATAGCTGGCCAATCACAGCACACCTCGCTTTTCAGACCGATGAGCTTTGTAAAAATCAACGTGTTTTTTAAAGGCGGGGCATAGAGGAGAAACAATAATGTACAGTATGTGGAAAAATTTGTTTTTTGAACCTTAAACCGCATAAACACATTTCATTAAAATAATGCATAATGTATAATTAATTCATGGTATTAAGTGAAGGTCATGGTAACCTACTAGTAATCAAGTGAAGTCACCTTTATATAGTGCTTAAAGAGGACAATAGTAAACAGTTAATTTTTCAGGTAAAGTCAGTTCATCATTGATTCAGTGATAATATCATCGATCCACAGTTCAGTTCTCTTCAAATAGTGTATGTGCAATCAAGTTGACAATATTGTCAGAAATTAAGCATCCCCGCCAGTTCTCCTCTGGCCAGACAAAACCAGCATGGTATGGTTTAATTCCAGGCTGCAACACAAATCAAAATGAGCAGAGTACTCGTCTGGTTCTTGTAGCCTTTGCTAAGGAACTGACCTATCGGTAAGCCCTGCCCCCCTTAGTTACTCTTGCGAACTCGGACAAATGTCCCTATATCTTTTTGATACATTTTGGACACAGAAGGACCACCATTCAAGTGGGACTTAAATATGTCATGGAGGAATATATAAAAGATTTTAAAATAAATATTGTGGGTATTTAATTGGGAAGCGAGGGTTTACAGATCACAATGCAAGCGGGAAAACTCTCATGTTACGGTTGTCACGATCACGGATGACAACACTATTCATGTATCGCAGGGTACGATTAAATTAATTTACATTCAACCAGTTTAATATGAAGAGACAGTGAAATGTAGACCTTCGTTTATGTGTCTGTTCGCCCTACACTGTACAAAGACGCGGAACGCCGCGATTTAGATTTAAGGGACTCACTAACTTTAACGTTAGCTGGTTTTAGCCAGAGATAACGTCGTACCTTGCTGAAACGCAAGATGACATTAACGTTCTGCTTGAGCAGATCAAAATTGTTACTTAATGAGAGTATGACAACCAGAAAACGATCGTTTTCGTCTTCATTGTGATTGGGGGTGAATGCTTTGGGAATTTTGCTGTTTTGTTTGGGTTTAGGAAATAGAATAAAATCAATTACATTGCCTATGCTCTCAGGATACCTGGAATCGCTGTTACAAGTACCCCAGGTACATTGTTTTTCCATTTTTGAGGCATAAACCCCATAAAAACGATGCAAGCGTCGGATCTTCCAATGTTTCTCTATGGCGCTGAAACCTACAGATGTCCGAGTTCCGTTGTCCCTAGCTGCTGATCCACCATCTGGTCTGGATACAGACTGAATCCGTGTGACTGTAGTGAGCATATAAACGATACGGACTGGATCTGGGTGGCTACAATGACCTCAGATTTTGTAAAACCCTCAATGACTTAAGTCATTACTAGGCAGTTATCATGTTATTCACTTTAGAATACTGACCCAAATAATTAGTGATTCCTTCTGAAGGATCTGGTAATACTTGAGAGGTTTACCATTACTAGTGGGTTACCATGACCTCCACTTTAGAATTAAAGGGTCATATGATGCTTTTTTAAAGATATTATTTTGTGTATTTGGTGTAACAGAATATTGACATGCTTTAATGTTCAAAAAACACATATTTTTCAAATACTGTACATTATTGTAGGTCCTCTATGCCCCGCCTCTCTCAAACGCTTTGTTTTCTACAAAGTCCCTCCTTCCCGACAAGCGCAGTCTGCTCTGATTGGCCAGCTGACCCAGTGCATTGTGATTGGCCGAACAGCGCAAGCACTCGTCGGAAATGTAACGCCCCTTACCATAATCACGAGCTTCATCTTTCAAAATAAATGTAAAGACAGAGCCCGAAAGGGGAACACAGTCGCGTGACAGACACAGTGATGAAGCTGGTATGTGTTTGCAGTACACAAGCCCCGGTTAAGACAGCTGACTCCACACAAATCACAACATGCCCCCCCAAAACCCAAAAACAAAAACTGTGATGGGACCCCCCCCCCCTCGCTCGCATCTTCGCACTCTCCGCTCTCTCTCTCTATCTCAAACACACACACACAACACACACGATGTGCAAAACTCCGCATTTGAACAGTCAATAGCAAATACTTAAACTAATAACAAAACAGTAGCTGATTCAGAAGCGACAGATTGTCATAGCAAAGTCAGAATTTGCTAGGTTCACGAAACGGTCGTCCATAAAAATGCATTGCGTTCTGTTGTAAGGAATCTTAAAGATTCCTAAAAGCATCTACTTCCGGAAGACCAAATAAACTGCTTTTGCTTTCACACTGAAACACGGCGTCTCCCTGACATGCTGCATCAACACAAACTGCGGTTACTGAAACCACACCTTCTTCCTTTGCGTGCACATTTGGGCTGCATTATGCTAATATTTCCACATAGTGAGGTAGATATGTGGGGGCGTGTTAGAACGAGCCGTTTTAGGGGAGCGTGGCAGAGTCTTAACTTTGATAAAGAATATCTCTTTGGTTTTGAGACTTTAGTCTTTGCAACTTCAGGGATCTTATCTGTGCACAATCAGCTTGTAACACTCCAAAGAGAAAGGAAAACTTAAATTGCATCATATGACCCCTTTAAATTATACATTATTCATTTTTCATATTAATTATGATCCTGTATAGAGTAGTCCTTAGTAGTTCTCTAGGAGGTAGGAAAAATAGTTACTGATTAGCTAATAGTGAACTACGACATTTGAAGCACTATTACTTACTAATTCATTAATCAGAGGTTCTTGTTAGTTAATAGTAGCTACTAGAATTTTAATAGAGTGTTATTCATTTGTGTATGCTGTGTAGTTATTCATTAGTGACGGAACAGTATTCTAAAGAGTTACACTGTATGCTAATGTAGGTAACTTATCCAAGACCTATTATTTATTTGACATGGAAAGTCATTAAATATAACACTAGTGACAATAGACTATTGAAGTATTATGAAGCCTTTCTTTGAACTGATTCACTGAATCAAACCTTCCCAAAGAACACACTCACAGTAATATAACTACAAAACTGATATTTTATACTGACTTGTGACTGAGAATAAGTAAAAACAATTAATTAAGGCAGTGAGTTAAAATCTTTAACCCCTTTGCTGTCATCCCCATTTTCGGTATGGAGACACAAATGGCATACCCAAAATAAAGAGGTTGCTGCTCATGAGTCTTTCTGACTAGATACATAATCAACATATGTTCACAAAGCTGACACTTCAAAGTTTACTGTTCAAGAACCAGAATTACTCAGACTGTTATGATAATAGAGATATATAAGCTCAAACATAAAAATAAAAATATTAAAAACTTATAAAAAAACATGTTGCTGTGGTAAATGGTTTTAGAAACACAATGAAGCTAAAGCCACAAGCCTACTAATGCTTCATTTCAGATTTCAGGACATACTCTCTAAAACTGAATTTTATGAAACATTTTCTTAGACCATGTCATGTGTGTTTTCAGAGAAGGCTAATAAAATTGATTTATGGCCCCCCTGTAAGCTCTCCTGCGTGCTGTCGCCTCATGTCTGGCTCGGCAAACTGCCCCATTCATGATTCTATTGTTTTCACCCGACAAACCTTTCACACCTCCGCCAGGTATGAGACAGAATCCTCATTATTCCTTAATCATTATTCTTTTGTCTTATTCAGCCATTATTAGCCTTTATTCTGGCACTACAATGTTTACCAAGCCACATCGCTTCAATCCCAGTATACATTTACCAGCTTATTATCAAAAGTCTTTCTGAAAAAATATAACAAAACATTTTCTTATGACCTTACATCAATTATTATGACAAAATACATCATGAAGAAGAACTGCACATGTTTTGCAGCTGCATTAGAGCTAACATTAGCGGTAAGTACATAAGAAAATAAATCAGATTTATATTCAGCTTTTACTCAAAACTCACTTTAAACCACCATCGAGTGTTTGTAATAACTTCCTTTTGCGATCACATGTGGAATTTGGTCGTTTACTGTGGTTAAAATACGCTATTTATAGCCGTTTATATCATTGCACAAATTAGCATTTCAGATGTACACATTCTTTATTGTTATGAAAATGCCCCAAATCTCAAGAAAATGACATACAAACCATATACTATCGTAATCATGTGTTTATTATTTGGATATTTCGTGGGTAAAAACGTTTCTCTGTGTTCGCTGTGGTCAGATATCAACGCGGAAGAGCAGGGGAACTCGTGACGCAATAAGATTGACAAAACGACGGACGAATCAGGTCTCAGTGTCTCTGTGTGCGTCACAGCGCGAGCACGGAAGAGTAAACACTCAGAGAGTAGTGATGGGAAGTCCGGTTCTTTTCCCGCGAACCGGTTCTTTCGGACAGTTCGTTTCAATGAACAGGTTAAAAACAAAAATATTGTTGTTTCTCATGCTGAACAACAATATTTAATGTATCTGCATTACTGTAAGGGTAGGTTTAGGGTTGGGGTAGGTGTAGACTTCAATAAAACACAATATAATAGGTAGAAAAAATTATTTATTGTTGGTTTCCGGTAGCTTTTAGCCACAACCGCGGATATTACACATAATTACTGTATTTGTATTACTGTAAGGGTAGGTTTAAGGTTGTGGTAAGTGTAGACATTAATAAACCATAATTTGACAGGTAGCATTTTTCGTTGTCGAATTGTAATACCTACTGTTTTAATAGGAGGTAGCAAAATCTGACAAGGTAGCACAAATCGACAGAACACCGGGATGAAAATACACATTCAAATATATAAAGTCAGTAATCATACCTTCAGTCAGTTAAAACATCATAATCATGATCTGAAAAGTTTACAATTAAGTTTTGCAACTAAGCACCCAAATACAGTAACAGGCCGTGATGTGCATATGAGGATTTAAGTCTTGAAGATATAAAGTCAATAAATTAGTTGTCATCAGCGCAGAAAACATAATCCACTTACTATACATAATCCATTGCGATTTATTTGTTATTAAATAAACGTACGTTTCGCCAGATTGCCCTTCATTCAAGTCCTCGGTTTACCCGCGCGGGCTCATAACATTAGCACAGAATCAGTTGTTCAATATAACCAGTTCAGTTCAGATGTGCGGTGTCAGTCATAGTAGGCAATCATGTACTGTTCGGTAGCTTCACGCTGAATGCGCAGTATCATCAGCTCATCGGTTCTTAAATCGGACGTGTCCTAAAGAAACGGTTCTCGGTTCAGTGTACCGGTGATCCAAAAACCGATTCTTGACTCAAGAAGGAGAACCGCTCTAACCGGCACGCTGCACACACGTTCAGTATATCATCAGCTGGTCTACTCGTGTTCATGTTCTATTTACTACAAACTCAATTTGTGAATGTGTCATCGCTAACTATAATTACAGTACAGGTATTTCATAAATCATCCCTTATTCCTATAAAACGTAGAGTCTTAATTATGGTCCAACATCCCTGACAAACCCCTTTGGCCTAACAGAATCTTCAGCTGAACAAAGTACACAGATTAGATACATTCATCTTTGAAAAAAAATATTTATATTATCACACTTTCTGATGTTTAACAAAATACTTGAATAACATGCTTTCCGTTGTCTTGAAAAATTACACGCATGCGCAGTATCATCAGCTCATCGGTTCTCAAATCGGACACGTCCAAAAGAAACCGGTTCTCGGTTGAGTGTACTGGTGATCCAAAAACCGATGCAACTGGTTCTTGACTCGAGAACGAGAACCACTCCAGCAGTGGGAGTGTACGTTCGCGTTACCCGGCTCGCTGCACACATGCTGTTTTTTTTTTCCTACTATGCTTCGTGTCATCTTCAGTTCTATCTTCAACGCAGTGACAGTCAGTTGTACGTTGAGTAATACATTTACCCCCCGGGATATGGTTTATTTCGACTCAGAGGGAGTGTCAGCCACGTTAAAAAAGTAAATAACTCAAATATTTTGTGGATTAGTGCTTACTGGAGACGTGAACCGTTTCAAACGATTCATTCAGTCCGATTTGGTGACCTTTTGGTTCACTAAGAAGAACAGGTTAAATCGAACGATTCGTTCGCGAACCGGACATCACTAACAGAGAGCCCAGGGAGTGGCTAATTATCATCAGATCGCGTAAATCAGTGGAAAATTATTAGAAATTATGATTCTGTCTGAAGAAATATGAAGTAAACATGAGTAAATATATCTACGTATATATCTCCATGTATATGCATCTTTGGACTATAAGCCCTTATAGATGCTGTTAAGTGAAACTATGTGAACACAAATAAACCGCTGCAGATGTGACTGAATATGAATGCGTGGTGAATTTCCATTCCAAATATGACACATGCAGATTTATTATTTTGCACTCCTGACATAAATTACTGTCACTGCAACAATGTTTTATCAAAAAGTGGTTAAATATCGAAGCTAGAGTCTTTAATCTTTCTACTGATGCACAGTTTGTCCAGATCAAGTAAGAGTGTGATGTTTTAACGTGCTGTGAAAGTGAAACAACAATAATCTGGGGCCGTCGCCGATCTTTGACAGCTAAGGGGTTAAGTCAGAAATTACTTTTACAGTTTGTTGAATTCAGAGTTATGCTATTCAAACACTAACTCTGGTTAACTTCTGGGATAAGAGACTGGGCATTACATGCAAAAACAGTACTTTGTGTGCTCATAAGTGTGTAATACAAACAGTGGGTGTTGTCCTGATTTATTGAGTGTGAGACAGTTTAGACACTTTCAGTTACTCTCCTTGAGTTCATACTGTCAGACCGAGAGACTGAGACAAAACAAACTGCAGAACTGCAGGACATAATGGCATCAGGATATAAAGGTTAGTCTAAATTAAGTAACCTAATCATTCATCAATCACACATAAACCACTCACATTCTACAGTAAAATACTGAGATTTATATTATATGCTGTGCTTTTTATTTCTGATAATTAACAGAATTCAAGCCATGAAAAGGAAGTAAATGTTTAAAGCAATTATTAGTTTTTACTGGTCATATTCTTTTTTTAATGATTAGTTTTTACTTGTCCTATTCTTTGGATGGAAGCTTTTCTATGTTGTAGAATTTTTGGAAGGTTTTTTTTTTTTTTGCATAAAAGCAAGAATATTCATGATGTATGAAAAATACAGAATGATGCCAGAATACCCCATCACGCATAACATGCAATAGCTTTCACAAGTTAATAGGTGAGAAGGTTAGAGAACTGTAGCTAAACATTACTATGAAGTAGTTTGCACAATACACCTGTGTGTGACTGTAAATGTCTCAGAGTTTTACTGTTATGTGCCCATCATCATATTTCCACCACTTTATCAAGTCACCCTTCTTTAAAACATGATGACATTTTATTTCACATTATTGTGTTTGCGCTGGCTGTCATGTTGAGCAATTTCGCCCCCACAACCATTATTCGGTATTCGATTTCTACAGTGACTCATTTGGCGCACATCATTCTCTTTCTATGAAACCTGTAAACTGCATTCACCGGTTCTAACTCTATAGTGACACCAACACTATAGTGGTTTGTACACAAGTACACAAATCAAGTACTTGTAAAAGTGCAGATACAGTAATAATATATTACTCCAGCAAAAATACCATGTACTCCTTTTCAATTTTACTCAAGTAAAAGTACAAATGTATTTGATTTTTAATGTACTTAAAGTGCCCCTATTATGGATTTTTGAAGATTACCTTCCATGCAGTGTGTTACACAGCTCTAAGTGAAGGAAAACATCCTGCAAAGTTTTAAATCTGAAAGTGCAAAAGAAAGAGTCGACTGAGTAATTTAAATGAGTGATTTTTAAAACGAATCCCAAGCTGTTTCATGTTGATGTCAACATGAAACATTAGCATATTGCACGAGTTACCTTGCAGTAATAAAAGCAGGAGAATGGTATGCGCATTTGGCATGCTGTCAGAAAGGGGTCCGAGCTCGGCATTTAGCCGGCATTTAGAACGGACTTGAGGTGTTTTTGTAACCAGAAACGTATGGCAGGGCGATTAGAGTCGTCAACGAAAAACGGGTCAGACAGGAGTTTAGCCTGCAGGCTTCTGTAATGCAGGTAGGCTAGGAGGGTTTGGTATGGTGGGATTGGTGACTGGAGATTGAAGATGTAAATGAAGTGGCCTCTTCTTGATTGGTCTGTCTTGATTTGCTTAATGAAATAAGAGATTGCTTCAGTGTCTAGCACTGATAGGTCTGAAAAGGTTGGGTGGATTTTTGGATTGAAGCTGGACGTAATGGTGAGTTCCGAGCATCTGAGGAAACCGAAGAAGGCCAATATGAACATGGCGTCAAGCGTGCAGGCAGTGTGCATAGAATGGTAGCCTCTGTGGAGGGTGGAAATGCATTTGGTTAAGATCTCTAGGAGTTATTGGCTGTCTAGCGTCTGGGGGGATGGGTTGGGCTCTTTGGATGCCTTTGATGAGCAGATGAACGAGGTGATGGTGAGCAGGGAAAAATCGGGGAAAGGCAGGTTGTAAGCGTGGTGAAAATTTTTAAAACTGTTTCAAGTGGTTAAATAGGATTGGAGGGTCCTGGGGGAGACGGCCTGGATAATAGAACTGAGGGAGGCACCTAGAAGGGTTCTTAGTGAGTGGTTTACGGGAATATCAGCTCTGAATATGGAGGTACTGGCATTGGGAGTGGGTCGGCATCTGGCGCCAGCAGCCTGAATTTCTGGAAAGCAAAACGAGAAGAGAGAGTCAGCTATTTGATTTTTGGATCCGGGGACATGTTTTGCATTAAAAATGAATTGATCGCAAGCCGAAATTCAAATGAGTTAATGCTCCAAAAAGAGCATTAATGTGGGGGAATGAGACTGGACTTTATTTATGCAATGCATGGCCGCTTCGTTATCGCACTGCACTACGATGCTGGTGGTTTAATTTCCTCAGCTGGCGAAGGAAGTACAACCTCTGCTGGGCCATTTTAACAATGGTTTTATTAAGGGGCGTCACATGTCCGATAATATGCGTCGACTGTTTCATGTACTTGATTTTGCAGACTCTCTTCCGAGTCCTTGTGCGTTTTTTTCACTTGACGTAGAAAAAGCCTTTGACAGGCTAGAGTGGAACTATATGTGGGCAGTTCTACAATGTTTTGGTTTCGGTGAACATTATATTTCTATGATTAAGACACTTTACCACTCACCTGAGGCATCAGTCTTAACTGGTAATATTATCTCCCCCCCTGTTCCCTTTACAGCGTGGAACGAGGCAGGGTTGACGCATGACACGAGCGTGTGGCGGCGCCGGCGCTGACCCAGATCTGGCATGATGACGTCATTACACCGGATCTGGGTCAGCGCTGCCACACGCTCGCGTCATGGTACTGTCGTGAACGCGCGTCCACAAGTGACACAGTAGAGATGAAAATGTGGAATAAAGTCATTATTTTTGTTTTCTTTGCGCAAAAAAGTATACGGGTTTCGAACAACACGAGGGTGCGTAATTAATGACAGAATTTTCATTTTTGGGTGAACTAACCCTTTAAGGAGATCAATTCCATACTTTCCCAGTTTATCTGGAATGGTAAAAGACACCCACAGCACTACAACTTGTCACATGCTGACCCCCCGTCCCTATAATCCTCCAGGAGGATTGGCTGTGCCAAATTTTGAATTATATTATTGGTCATTCCAACTTAAGGCTCTTCATATTTGGGTTGATCCTCAATCTAAAGTTTCATGGAGAGTAATCGAAGCTGACCACATCAGCTTCAGAAGGTTAAACCACATAGGCTCCAAGATATTCTATTTGCTGGCACAGGAAATAAAAATGATTTGTTTGTCTTCTCTTTATAAGATTTGTTCTGCGTAGAATCATTGAATGTCTTTGGGGTTAGGGCTTACCCGAGACTTTTAGCCTTTGACTTTGATATAAATTACAGTCCTGGTCAAGACTTACATTTATATGGGGGCTTAAGTTGCAAAATGGTTACTCTCACTATCAGGAGATGCTTTTGAACAGCTACACAATAGCATCTCCCCGTCTGACGTCAAACAGGTGTGTGCTGAATGTGCACTCCTACAGCCAAAATGAGGTCCAACTTGAACAGGTAGCTCCAATTCACCTGACCATCGGCTCTATGAACATTGTGCACCCTGTGTACATTGGACTGTATCCTCTCCTCATTGGCAAAGACCTGATAGATCGCTTTGAACCATTGCTAGATATTAAACAACTGAAAATCTGGGCTCAAATGCGAGAACCTCTGCCTCCTCAGTCAACAAGACCACACCAGACAGACTGTCAGGTCACAAAGGACGCGGGAAATCTCGCCGCCAGCCGCGAGAACGTCTCGTCCCAAGAGCAAGGTTCAAAGTCACTGCTCTGTACTTTCCAGCTAGCCAAAGACTCTGACACATACGGCCCCCAGGTTAAGGGGGTCTTACAAATGAATGATGTCACAACAACAGACCCCATAGACAATTCAGCCATCAGCCTCTCACTTTTCAATGCTCTCAAACAGCACACAACTAACATTCCTTTTGCTAACAAGCGCACATGATTCCCCTTGAATCCCTGCCCATCAGATATGGTGACTGCCAAGGGCACCTGTGCCCTGAATTTGAGGTGGAATGACAGGTGTCTAACCCATTACTTCCTGGTCCTTCCAGACACACCAATTGAGATCGTAGAAGCAGAAAGGCCCCAAACACCGCCACCTACCTGCCACAGGTATTTTAACGAGAAAGGCTGTGGGCATGCCTTGGCAGACAACGTCGATGGATGCTCCTCCAACCACGAGGGCATCCTAAAAGCAGGTGCTGGTGTTCTCTGGCTAAATGATCGACCTTGTCCACCACAACACTTCAAGCTGGGTCCACAATCATCAAAATATGCTGAGATAGCAGCTATTCTCATAACCCTGCAGATAGCATCACCCATAACATCAGAGAACTGCTCATTTGCACAGACTCCAACTATGCCAGACTCGGCTTCACATGCCANCTGTAGTGAACGCGCGTCCACAAGTGACACAGTAGAGATGAAAATATGTGGAATAAAGTCATTAATTTTTGTTTTCTTTGCGCAAAAAGTAACGGTTTCGAACAACGAGGGTTCGTATTAATTACCAAATTTTCATTTTGGGTGACCTACCCCTTTAGGAGATCATTCCATACTTTCCCAGTTTTATCTTGAATTGGTAAAAAGACCCAGACTAAAACTGTCACATGCAGTGTCCTATCCTTCAGGAGATTGGCTGTGCCAAATTTTGAATTTAATATTGGTTGTTCAACTTAAGCTCTTCATATTTGTGTTGATCCTCCTCTACAGTTTCATGAGAGTAATCGAGCTGACCCCATCAGCTTCAGAGTTTAAACCCCATAGTCTCCAAGATCCTTCTATTTGCTGGCACAGTTGAATATAAATGATTAGCGTCTGTGTAGAATCATGCATGATCTTTGGGTTTTTGTGGCTTAAGAGACCCTTTTAGCCTTTGACATTTGCATATAAATTACAGCCCTGGCCACAGTTTCTACATTTATATGGGTGCTAAATTCTCAAATGGTTCCCCCCACTATCAAGGAGATGCTAAGCAGTCCACCACTATCATCTCCCCAACTGACTTCACCAGAGATGTGTGCTGAATGTGCAATCCTACAGCCAAAATGAGGTCCAACTTGTACAGGTAGCTCCAATTCACCTGACCATCGGCTCTATGAACTTTGTGCACCCTGTGTACATTTCTACATTTGACACATATCCTCTCCTCATTGGCAATGACCTGCTAGACTGCTTTGAGCCATTGTTAGATTTTAAACAACTGAAAATCTGGGCTCAAGTGCGAGAACCTCTGTCTCCTCAGTCACCAAGACCACCCCAGACAGACTGCCAGGTCAAAAAGGTCGCGGAAAATCTCGCCGCCAGCCGCGGGAACTTCTCAGCCCAAGAGCAAGGTTCAAGGTCACTGCTCTGTACTTTCCAGCTAGCCAAATACTCTGACTCATACGGCCCCCAGGTTAAGGGGGTCTTCCAGCTGAATGATGTCACAACAACAGACCCCATTTACCCCATTCCTTTTGCTAACAAGCGCACACGATTCCCTTTGAATCCCTGCCCTTCAGCTATGGTGACTGCCAAGGGCACCTGTGCCCTGAACTTGAGGTGGAATGACAGGTGTCTAACCCATTACTTCCTGGTCCTTCCAGACACACCGATTGAGATCGTAGAAGCAGAAAGGCCCCAACTACTGCCACCTACCTGCCACAGGTATTTTGACGAGAATGTCTGCCAATGCATGCCCACAGCCTACGTTGATGGATGTTCATACAACCATGAGGGCATCCTAAAGGCAGGTGCTGGTGTTCTCTGGCTAAATGATCGACCTTGTCCACCACAACACTTCAAGCTGGGTCCACAATCATCACAATATGCTGAGATAGCAGCTATTCTCATAACCCTGCAGATAGCATCACCCATAACATCAGAGAACTGCTCATCTGCACAGACTCCAACTATGCCAGACTTGGCTTTACATGCCATCTTCGATTCCTGGGGGCCTTGCTCGGACCTGCTGCTGCTGTTGGAACCCTGTTCAACCTGGGAGTGACCAGCGTCAACTCCGTGAGCCTATCTACCCTGAGGCAACATGTAAGGGAGATCCAGACTGAGATGCCCCAGCTGAGAGAACAACTCACACTACAGGGCCAAACCCTACAGACTATAGGCAAATCATTGAAGGGCACCTTGCTGGTTCTGAACACTCACAGTGTCCTGCTGAACCAAATTGTGAACTCCGTGAAACAGTTATTCCCTGTTATACAGAATGATGTTGCCCATACTCAGCTGGTCACCACACTGATGTCTGACATGCTCTGTGAGGTGAGCTCCTCCATCGATAGCCTAACCATGGGTAGAATTCCTCTGTATCTGGTGCCCCTGAGCCTAGTACAAACAGTGTTATCCTCTGTAACTACCCGTCCAGCTGACCCTCTTCAAGCCCACCTTGCCTACTCCCTGGGAGGGTCCATCCTGCTACATGTCGACCCCGAGCAGAGCGAGATGGCGTTTCTTCTGAATCTACCCATCATTGAATCCGACAACATTTACAGACTCAAAGACATTGTCAATGTTGGATTTTGGCAGGGAAACACTCACATCAGAATACACACACCAGATATGGTAGCCTACCACGACAGTAACCCACAGTTATACCTGGCCCCAAACCTGCGCATGTGTACCCTGACCAAAAACATTCATTATCTCTGCCCCAGCAAGCCCTTCCTCCGAGACAACACTGAAGGAATCTGCGGGTTACAACCCATGCAAAGAGAGACACTGCCCTGCTGACGCCAAGCCTCACACACAAGTCACAGAAACGCAAGCAGAGATTGTGGGAAATCAGTGGCTCATCAACACGCCCATCCGTACCGCCACACTGACCTATGACCAGCACGACACTGCCACCCGTGTCAGCCTGCCCAACCAGAGTATGTGGATTCAAGTGCCCAAAGGTGCCATCCTCCACCTCGGTGACCTGGCGCTGTACCACCTTACAAGTGAAGAGTACCAATCCGAGGTAGAAATGCCAGCCTTCTTCAGGGACCACAATCTCACCCTGGAACATGAATTGGAGCTGAGCATTGAGAAAGGGGGGTCCCAGGCGATTGACATCTCCCCAATCGACACAGCCCTCCAAGCACTGTCCCGGATGTCTGTCCAGAACACCTTTCCCGTCGCTCGATCCTGGACCTCTGCCGACACGGCACTTTGCCTTGCCACAGCAATCGGGTACACCCTAACCCTCGGCCTTGCCTTTGTCCTGTTTAACAGAGTCAACGGGGTGCAAAGGTCCATGAACAGGTGCACAGCTGCCCTTCCTCGAACCTTCAGACGGAGCCACCGGAAAAGAGGAACCCAGGCGGAGACAATGCTGAATCTGATTAAGGTTAACACCCAAGCTGAGGATCCGAAGGCTAAGGAAAATTAGGATCCACCTGCCATCTGACAATCCTGATCCACCTGCCATCTGAAAATTAGGATCCACCTGCCATCCGGCCTTCAGGATCCACCTGCCATCTAGCTATTATGATCCACCTGCTACCCGATCATCATGATCCACCTGCTGTCCGACCATCATGAAAACTGTTGTCTGATGATGTGTGCAGGTGAACTTCGTCAGCCAAAAGGGGGGCTGTAGCATCTGCGTAGAATCATGCATGGTCTTTGGGGTTTATGGCTTAAGAGACCCCTTTTAGCCTTTGACATTTGCATATAAATTACAGTCCTGGTCACAGACTTTACATTTATATGGGGGCTAAATTGCCAAATGGTTCCTCTCACTATCAAGGAGATGTTGAACAGCTCCACCACTCGCATCTCCCCATCTGACTTCAAACACATTCCAAAGAGAAGTAAATGACCCCCCGGTGCCAGGCACCAATGGGCCTGGCTGACCAGCAAACTACCCCCATGCTCACAATACACATAACACACACATAAAGACTTACTCTATTTAGACAATAAGTAATCAGTTACAAATATATCTGGTATATTGCATGTGTTGTTTGTACGTTTCCCTATTAGATTAGCTGAGTTACCACTCGTTATTTGTATTAGTTAAGCCCTAAACGCTGATATTCAGGTGTATGAAGGTATCTCTGGTTTAATATATTCTAAATGTTTCTTTCTTGGTATCAATATTATCTGCTCTTTATTCCTCAAACAATGATGTACAGTATGTGATTGTGAAACGCATCATACGATTTGTACTATATTTTGGGTTAAAACTACAGAAATTCCAGACGTGCCATAAAACATGCAAATGGGCCATAAAGGGAGACAAAGGAAACTTCTCCCGCTCAAAACATTCACGCCTGGTATTGGCTATTCCACCCAAAGTTGGGGGTGAATAGAAACCCTCAAAAGTCATTAGCCCGAAATGATCTTTGCTCAGAAAAACCTCTTCTTTTGGGACGACAAACTAAGACTCTCAAGACTCTCCTCTTGAATTAGTTTTTCGGCAGTTTATATCTTCAAGTAGCTTTGATTCGCTGTGGACTTTCCTATCTTCAGAAGAACCAGAAGTAAACTTCCAGCTCACTCCTAAAGAACTCATCAAAGACCTCCGTTGTCTACCGCATCAGGACTCTTGTTCAACAATCGAAACCAATGCAAGTAACCGCTTAAAAATATTCAGATGCGTGTTTAAGGTTCAGACACTTTTAAGGTGATTATTGGATTCTTTGATGATTTTCAAAGGTTGTGGTTAAAAGTGATGTGAAATACTGCCATTCTTTTACTTTTCTCTCTCTTTTCCTTACTTTGCTTCATTCTGTATATATGTGTTTTGCTTAGTTAGTTATATGTTAGATATAGATTCGTTTATTAAATCCCTTATATTCACAATCGATTGCCTCTGTTTGCTGCTCACAATTCGAAGTCACTGAATGTTTGAACTCTTGCTACATATGTTAAATTACTGCTAGCACTGCATAAATAAGGAAAGCTACTTTCCTTGACCAGGAAAATAATCTTTCCTTGAATTGATAAATGATTATATTGTCTGCTCGGTGGACGGACAGATCAAATAATTGTAATATTGATTCTGCTATAGTTAATTCTAAGATCTAATCTAAATATTTATTATTAATCATAACCAGTTATAATTAGTCATAAATATTTCCCTTTTGAGCTGATTTACTACAATGATAAATATAAATTTGGCCCGGTTGTGGCCAATTCTATTAGGATCTGGAAAAGGGTGGAACGTATGATGGGAGGACCTTTCAAATTTTGTAACAACACACCCTTATGGCACAACTTAAATTTTTTTATGTGGAATTCGGCCATTTATCCAGCCCTCTTGGTCTACATTGGGCATAAACACTTGTGGTGACTTATATGATAACCAAGGCTCATTTCAAGAACTAAGTTTTGTTTACCAGCATCAACATATTTAGTCTTTTTTCAGTTACGCTCTGCTCTCAAGGCCTATGGAGTTCCCTGGGCATCCCCCATTTTCTCTCATCCTATGTGGGATTGGATCACACCACCCTCTGGTCGGCCATCTGTTTCTTTAATATATAAGCTGTGTCCCAATTCATAGGCTACATCCTTCAAAGTGTGCATTTGAAGGCCGATTGCGTCATGGCAGCGCAACGAAGGCTGTCCCATAGGGCTGGGAATCGATTCCAAAAAGAATCGATTCCGAGGCATTGGGAATCGATTCCATCAAGGGGATTTGACTCCTCATTCAGAGCCTTTTTCAGCTCAACAAAGTTGAACTATGGGTGCCTCTCAAACGGAAGGCTGATCATCTGAATTTTAGAATGCAGCCTTCCGTTTGAGAAGCACCATTCACCTCACTCACGCTCGCTAAAAGCCATAATTACGAGAGTTGTGAGAGAAAAGATTATTAAAATTTTTATATTTTTATTACCATTTGCCCCGCTTCATGCTCGCTAAAAGTGATTAGTTTGATAATGGTCTGATAAAGTCTGATTAGTTTCCTGATTCGGATAGATAGTTTTAATGAACCAGTTAAAAAAAAAACTGATTCAGAGGTTATTTTACGGTGGAACTGGCTTGTCCACAATTGTGAGTGCTGCCTGACAGAATAGATCATGACGTCATAGAGGATCTTGATCTTATTTACATCTTAAATAAAATTTTATTTTTTAACCTTTCTATCAGCCAATTATAATTCTAAAAGAAAACATCACGAGCATAGATCAGTAGCCGAGAGCACATCTGATTGACAGATAAACCACAAGCTCTATCAGTTATTGTTAATATTCTGGTTATTTTGTTTCAGTGTACAGTTTGTTAATATTGTGTTTACTACAGTCAAAGTAAACTTCATCATTCAGCTGAACTGTGCACATTTATTTTAGACACTTCATGTCGTTTAATTAATGTGATAAACACATGTCCCTGCTGAGTTGTGGGCTATGACTAATTTCACGGGAAAAGCAGACAAAATTACAGTATAGGCCTACATATTGTCTTTGTAAAAATAAAAAATAAAGCTTCATAATATGAGAAGGATACATTCTATGACCTATCCTGCAGTCATCATGGTGAGATTAGGTTCCTTCAATCTAAAAAAACAAGAAAATTTGAAAGCAACAGTGAGGAATCGATTCCCATCGATTCCAGAACCAGGAATCGGAATCGGACTTTCGGAATCTAACAGCCCTACTGTTCCAATTCAAAGACTGCGTCCTATGAAGGCTGCATTTGAAGGCCGATTGCATCACGGCGGCACGACGAAGACCATCCCAATTCACGATGCATCCTCCGAAGGCTGCATTTGAAGGCCGATTGCATCACGGCGGCGCAACGAAGACCGTCCCAATTCAAAGACCGCATCCTATGAAGGCTGCATTTGAAGGCCGATTGCATCACGGCGGCACGACGAAGACCGTCCCAATTCAAAGACCGCATCCTCCGAAGGCTGCATTTGAAGGCCGATTGCATGATGAAGGCTGCCGCAATTCAAAATGCGCCCCCTTCTGCGCCCCCCCCCCCCCCCCCCCCCCCCCCCCCCCCCCCCGCAAATGAAGGATACATCAGATGGATCCTTCGCAGTCTATCCTATCCCAGAATTCATAGCGCGCCGGTGGCGACGGGACTTTTATTCAAACAAAATAGCGGGTGATAGTTCTGTGGCTGCTGACGGATACACTAATAAATGTAAGTATTGTGTTTTAATTTGCTCAAATAGCTAGCGAAACAAATGTTAAAAGTCAGGGGTCTTAAAAAATGTGAACAGATTGATTTATTAGGTGGTCTGAGGCAAAATAACTTGTATTTATTAAATTGAGGGCTGAATTTGATAATTCCTGTAGGCTACTTGGGACAAGAACTCTGCCATTGTGGTTCGGAGGTAAGGCATTACCCATCTGCAATATTTCCACTAGGACCTCTTGTGTTCACAACAATTAGCCCTCACCCATATTTAAAGCCCACACATAAGACAAGTAGCCTATAAGGATACTTAATAAGTAGACAAGTCTTTCACTTGTATTTTTATTTTATTTAATTTTTTATTTAATATTTATTATTTTTTATTTTGTAGTCAGATATTTCCCCACAAATGTTTTAGGCAAACTTGATGATCCAGAAATATGATTTCTGAAGTATTTTGTATGCACGTCCTGCTGTCATATTTTCTAACCTTAAGATTGCAGCCCTGTCTTTCCTTTTTCTCTTCTTTTAGGACAGTTCTGGAGAAAATGGTGCTTCTGGGAAACTTAAAAATGAAATGAAATAAGTTGTTTATTAAGTTAAGTTATTTGTAAATGAAGCAAAGTAATTTCTGTGTATTGTTTTAGTTGAAACTTGTAAATAAAAGTAGTTCTGGAAATTGTTAATTTTTGCAAAGCAAGTTATAATTGGTAAATGACAGAAATTCTTCTATAAATGTTTTTTGCCTCTGAATAACATTTGCAAATGAAAATAAATTGTTCTATACTAAAAGTACTTATTACAACTAATTACAAAATAACTTAAATTCAACATCAGAAAAACAACATCAAAATGTAATTAACAATACATAAAACAAATTGGAAAAAGAGAAAAATGTATTTTTATGTATGGTTTCATTCAGCTGAGCAGTGAGACCCTGGTGGAGCTGCTGGACCTGGACGGGCTGCCATAGAGAGCCTGGAGCGGCCTTGAGTGTTTGAGTGCATATCTCCACTGTCCAGCACTGAGACGTTCAGGTTTATCCTGCAGTACAGGGGTCTGGTCTGATTTAAGGAAATGAGGAAAGGACTAATTGTGTAGAGCTATGAAAAAGTAATTGGTGGAAGAAATATGAGTTACTTTAGTAAAGTTCTTTCAGTAACTACTATTAGCACATTGAGGAAAAAATGCATGCATTTAAAAACTTATGTAAAATATTATCCTTCGTACTGTTATGTACTTAAGGTATGAAGAGTAAAAGTAAAAGTAGCCTATGTATTCTGCAGAAAAAAATATATATGATGGTCTTGCATTAATATTACTGCTGCACTACTGTGTATGTTGCATTTTACTTCTGAATATGTTCAAGGTTGTTACATTTAAAATACTTTATATAGGCCTACTGTTGGGCAGTTTAATGTACAACAGTGCATGATATTGTGAAGGACCATGTTTTTGTATTGTAGCTGTCCTGTGAGAAAAAAATTTAAAACTCAGTAATTCTCATTTGTATGTGAATACTTATGGAATGTATTTCGGAGGACTCTTCTTGTTGCCTTCTTGTTGTTGTTGGTCTAATCTAATCTTAACTTCTAAAAACTTGGCTCATCGTCTTAGAGCGTACATAACTCCTTGCAAAAGGTTTAAAATGAAACTGCAATCGACCTATAACTGCCATATCTGTAACACTGTATCATCAGATACTTTTCTCCACATGTTTTGGGAATTGTGCAATTGTTGTCAATTTATGGACTCTTGTGAATTGTTTTGTCCTTTTTACTACAGATTGATTACACGTCTAACCCAGGTTTATGTCTTCTCAATGTAGAAAATTAGCTCTTTTGAGAGGGTTCTGATGATTCAAAGTCAACCGGATTAGAACTGATTCTAAATTTGATAGTTTTACACTTTATCAACTGTTCGTCCAGCGAGAACTTAACATCAGTATATCTTAACAATTTGGATATTTATATTATGCCCTGGCCACGGTCATAATAACTGCTAATGAAAACACAGTTCAAAGGATGAGAGTTAACAGAGTTCTGAGGAAGTCCCAAAAGTCTAGCAAGTTATTCGCTACCAGTTCTTTAAATCGCAACCTGAGAGAATCATAAAGCAGAGATTTGTCTTATCTTTACTGCTTAAGATCAATTCAGCACCGGTTTCCGCAGATAGAAGATTTTGTTTATTACTTGCGTTTGCGCTGGAAGCAGGGTTTCTTTTTCTACCCGAGGGAGTCCCGTTGCTGATTGGCTGGCAATCTTCCTTGATGAGGTCTTTTGTGAAAAGCCCTTGTGGTGAATGGTTGGTTGCCTTGTGACTAGGGGTGTCGCGATATACCGGTATTGACGATAACCGTGATATTCAAATCATGAAATATCGATATCGTGTTAATTTAGGGTGTGACGATATACTGGTATTGGTGATAACCATGATATTTAAAATGAACAGGACACTTATGATAACACGACATGCAAATAGCCTACTGTTTGGGTCTATAGGACTTGCAAATTGAGAACTTCTTTCAGCATTACGTGCAGTAATAAACTCACTATTTCTTGAAACAAGTCCATTATTCCGTACTTTTAACTGCCTTACTCTGCTCTCAAAGTCCTTCTCTGTTGTAGGAATCCATCTCTCCCAGCTGGATAGAGTTTTGACTGCTCTGCTCACGAGCCTTTCCAAGTGAATTAGTTGAACTTCATATCCTTCACAATTGACCCCAGCAACAGGTATTGAAGCAGAAAGGTCACAAGCTTTCTCAGCTTCCTGGACTGCAACAGTCAGTTCCTCTTGGCCATATCTCTGCCACAAGTTAATTTGGACAATTTTTCGCACCTCTTCGACCTTTGTCTCACAGTCGCTAACAGTCTTCTCAATATCTGCTGCCTGCTGCATTACAAGCTCCACTTTCTCATCACTCTTTGCGTTAGCTTCCAGCTCTGCAAACAATCCCATTTTATAGTCCTTATTTACATCAAAAAGTGCTCTTGCACTAGAAGAGAGTTTCTGGAATTCCTTCCTGAGTTCAGATTCAATCATTTGACTTGACTCTTGAATGAGAAGGTTTGCTTGCTTTGTAAAACACATCTTTGCAGTGGGTTCTCGCTCTCTCTTAAGTTGATCCACTGTTTTCCCCAAGGCTTCTTCTGCCATCTTATTTCAAGTCAAATGATATGTCATCTTAAAACAGCTCAATTAATTCACTGATGACTTATATTAACAATGTTGATTCTTGTCCTTTGCGCCAGCTTTGTTTTCTGGACCATCAGAAGCCTTTAATCTTCTTATACACAAGCGTGGTTATTAAGTGTCAAGTCAAACCAGTTACATTTTTGCTGATGATATTCTTTTGTTTATACCTGTCCAGTTATTTAGGGATTCTTCTCAGCCTCAATATCTACCCAAACTTGAAAAAGGCTTCAATCAACTTCAGAGGGTGCATGGAATAACTCAAAACATCTGATTCTTCATCATCGAAGCAATTTATTTAAAGTCTTTCAGCAACAATTTGATCTTCCTTTTCTTATTTTCAGAGTTTAATTCAGATGCTTAACTCAGATGCTTAGCTTAATAACCTATACAGAGAAAATATATTAAAATAGGAGTCACTACACACAGTAATGCGGTCATTTAAGGATGTTTAACTCATTTAAACTACAACCAATGTTACTAGAATACTCACAAATCACAAAGTATAGTACATAGCAGTTCAACAGCAACACTAAATCAAATGCATTTACTGCACATGGCCAGTTAGCATATTAGATGCAAGTTGTTTGTTAATGCTAGCGGGTTTAGCAAGACATTCACAATTGGTCTTTTAAACAGTCTGTATTCACTAAAGGAATTAGTCTTTATCCTACCAGTAGCGTCTCAAAGTTGATGAACACATTGTGTCTTTTCCCAGCTGACTTTGAACAAACTCAGAATGTGTTTACTCCAAACTCAATGGCTGCATCCGTGCATGCTTTAGCAATCTTTCTCCTTTGGTTTTATAACCAGTATCAACACCAACTTGGGTAGTAATCAGCTTCCTTGTTTCTTCCAGGTTGCACTATGTGCCCACAACCAATAGTATCCATTCATTTTGATCTCAAATCAAAACTCATTTCATCTGATAGATTTTTTTTCTTTATTTAACAATGATGAATATAATTTTTTTTCTTACAATTTAAAGTTCACTAACACTGCCTGCGGTAATTATGAGTGAAACGTCACATCATCATTGTTTATCAAACAGTGCCACCTCGAGGAATAAAGATGCATTGCACATACTGAGTCATCAGATATGTAAATATAGTTGTGCAGGACAAATATACTTACATATACATTAAATATACATATCATCAGTAAAGCTGGTTCCGTGATTAGTAGTAAATCTCCATCACTGGCAATTAGGCAATATCGTGTGCGTTATCGCAAATCGAGTCGCCTGCGATAATGAACGCGATAGAGCTGTAGTTCACTGACAAGCTACGCAATGTGTAGTAAATGCTGCTCCATCTGAAAGCAGGTGATGGAGATTTACTACTAATCACAGAACCGGCTTTACTGACGAGATGCGCATAACAATCGCATTCGATTAATTGCACAGCCCTAACCTCGGGTCTCTAGTGACCCTATAGACTTTTTACAAAAAAATAATCAGAAAACAGACAATTTATTATATATTTTTTCTTGTTATATTGTTTATAATGAATAGATCGAGGAATACAAAGAAAGTTGATGTCTAACTTTCAAAAATGAAGGAGAGAGAGGATAGTGAATGATTTAAGGGTTAATGACTTTGTATTAATTACTACAGTAAATTTAGAGACACTAATTTGGGCAAACGGCACTAATGACTTGTTTAGGACTTAAAGCTTAAAGTTGCAACTTGCAACTCGACTTGGACTTGCCCACCTTGACTCAGGACTTGATTTGGGACTTGACTCGAGACTTGAACGCAAAGACTCAAGACTTATTTAGACTTGCAAAGCAATGACTTGGTCCCACCTCTGTGAAATAGCGAAGAATAACTGAATGAATAACAGAATAATCACAAAATCATTTATCACCACCATCAAAAGCTCAAGTTAATGACATGAAATGTTTAAATGCAGGTGATTCACAGGATCTGAGGATTGTTTTATTGGGAGTCTCTGGAGCTGGAAAGAGTCCAACAGCAAATGCAATACTGGGGCGAGATGCATTTAAAGAGAGCAGAACCAGAGAGAGTGAGATACAGAGAGGAAGAGTAAGGAGCAGAAACATCTCCATCATCGACACTCCAGGATTCTTCAATATTCAGCTGACTGATGAAGAGCTGCAGAAACAGATGATGAAAAGTCTTTCTCTCGCTGATCCTGGTCCTCACGTGTTCCTGCTTGTCATCAACCTGGAGACCTTCAGAGAGGACGAGAGAAACATTGTAGAAAAGATTCAGGAGATCTTTGGAGCTCAAGCCTTGAATTTGACCATGCTGCTGTTTACTAGAAGAGAACTAATGTCAAACAGAGAATGGATGGACATTAAGTTTAGTAGAAAGTTTCAGGACCTAATCAGTCACGGCAGAGGACAATATCATGTGATCAACAGAAAAAGTGAGATTAATGAAACTCACATCACCAAGCTTCTAGAGAAAATTGATGAAATCATCAAGCAAAATGATGAAAAATATTATAACAATGAGATTCACTTAAAGTCTTTAACAAGAATCAGGATTGAAAAGAAGAACCAAGAAAAAAATACTGGGAAAAAAATAGAGGAATCTCATGTATATAAAGATTCAGTTCCACAAGTAAACAAGATGGATGAAGAGAAGGAGTTAAAAAAAATGCTGGTAACATCACTGAAAAATGCCTTTGAAAGAATGGGGGGAAACAATGCACCCCAGACTTCAGAAAAAAGCTTGAAGACAAGTGGGAAAGGAAAATGGATGCAGAAGAAACAACAGAATAAAACAGAACAACATTTGACTCAGGCAGGTGAGAACTTAGAAAACTACAAGGATTTTCTATTTTGAAATGTATTTAAATGTCATGACACATTACACAAAACTGTAAACACAAAATAAACTTGTAAAAATATTTCCCCCTGAACAAATTAAAACCATGCCACTGTCAATACATAATTAAAATATTATTATTTTTTAAATCAATACATTTAGAAGATGACGTAACAATGAAAATTAAATTTAAAAATGGTGTTTTTAATTTTCTGCCCTAAATCTGGGGAAATGGCAACAGTAAATCTAGCAAATATATTCAAAATTTTAAATTGGACAAATCATAAAAACGGCATCCAACAATCAATAATAATTATAGCCAATAAATTCAATTGTGAATGGCAGACTAAGAAATGTATATTTATGTTTATAATTCAGCATCTAAAGAACCTGCATTGCTGATCTGACTTGCATAAAATTGGTGTCATCTAGAGACATTTCTGACCAAAATTATTTTTTCTTTTTTTTTCTGTTGAACATAGAAGACATTTTGAACAATTCTGAAAATAAGTCATTTTGAAAAATGTGGTAACTAAATGGTTTTGATGAAAAATGACTTCCATTGTATGGGCAACATAGAGTGTATGTTACGTTCCATGTGTGTTTTGTGTATGTTCTGGGTTTTTTCCCCTCGCTCTCCTGTCTTTTTGTGGTATTTCTTTCTCCAGTAAAGTCTTCTGAAACGTACTACTTTTCAGTGTCATCTTTTATCTGCTCCACACCCAGTAACAATTGTCTCACTTAAATGTTATGGTATCATCCCTCTTTAACATCAAGTCGTCCACCCACCATACACAAACCCCCCCAGAAAAAAAACATATAGTTTTAACAATTCTTCCTCCATAAATGTTACGTGCTTGATGTTAAAGAGGGATGATACCGTAACATTTAAGTGAGACAATTGTTACTGGGTGTGGAGCAGATAAAAGATGACACTGAAAAGTAGTACGTTTCAGAAGACTTTACTGGACGCATTGTGTGGAAGTTTTCAAATAATTATTAAATGAAAAAGAATATGGAATTTAGCACAAAAAAGGATTGTCACCCAAATCAAAGAAATAAGCAAAACAAAACAATCCTTATAACTAACCTCTAAACTGACTAACAAAAAAATAAAACCGAAATCTTCGGCATATACGATGACTAATAATAACATATATAAATATATAAACTAATAACAAAAATACAAAGGTGACGTAACACTCACAAACCTTATCTAATCAAGAAACAAAACAAACAGTATCATAACAACGATTGACTAAATAGTCAAATTATCACCAAAGACATGTTTGGTTAAGTAGCTTGATGCACCAGGATGCATTCTTAACTTTGAACTTGACCAGTAGTAAGACTGAAACTCTAACACGAACATTAGCGTAATCTGTCACACAAAATTCAATACAAGTCAATAGCCAAAGAACGAATCTATAAATGGAGTCATGCTTTGTGTTGTGTGATTTGATCTATGAAACAAGATACATTAAGCATCGGGAGACAACTGGCGTCAAACAGGAGACTGCTGACCGTGTTGGGCACCAACACACAATCAACTCGAGGCCTCAAATACAGAGTGTCATGACGTCAGAATGATGATTGACAGTCTAGTCAGCCAATAAACACAGACCTAGAAGTGGAGAAAGAAATACCACAAAAAGACAGGAGAGCGAGAGAAATAAAATACACAAAACACACGTGGAACGTAACAATGTAGTAGAATGGTTCACACGCACATACTTTTTTTTCCCCAAAATATGTTTTTAAAAATTATTTTAAAAAACTTCATGTTCAGTGCCACTCCTTTAGAATTTTCCATACATCAATTATTCAGAGTTTACCAATTTGTTATTGTCCATAATAACACACACGCTTTCATCCATCCTTTTATCTTCTCCATCTTGTCAGAGCTCAGGATCGTGATGGTGGGTAAAACTGGAGTTGGCAAAAGCACAACAGGAAACACCATCCTGGGTAGAAAAATGTTTGAAGCACAATTATCTTCAGAATCTGTGACTGGGGAATGCCAACAGCATCAGCAGACAATAGATGGTAGAAGCATCTCAGTGATCGACACTCCAGGACTGTTTGATACATCAATCAGTGAAGAACAACTGAAGACGGAGATCGAGAAGTGTGTGGAGATGTCTGTTCCTGGTCCTCATGTGTTTCTTCTGGTCCTCAGACTGGACGTGAGATTCACAGATGAGGAGAAAAACACCGTGAAATGGATTCAGGAAAACTTTGGAGAAGAAGCTGCATGTTACACCATCATTCTGTTCACTAGAGGAGATCAGTTAGATAAACCTATAAAGCAGTTTCTGGCAGAAAATAAGCAGATTAATGAGCTAGTTAGTCAGTCTAAAGGCAGGTATCATGTGTTCGATAATACAGATGGAAAAAATCGATCACAGGTCACTGAACTGCTGGAGAAGATCAACAGAATGGTGATGGAGAATGGAGGAGAGCATTACACAAATGAGATGTACAGAGAAACTCAGAGAAAAATTGAGGAAGAAGAGAAGAGGCAGAGAGAGGAAGAAGAGAAACTGAGATTGGAAGAGGAGAAAAAGATAAGGGAGGATGAAAAAAGGAAGATTATGCACAAGGTAAAAGATGTGGCCTTAGTGGGAGCAGGTGTGACAGGAGCAGTAGCTGGAGGTGCAGCAATGGTTTTTACAGGGGGAGTGGTATTGCCTGTTGCTTTAATAGCAGGAGGAGCAGCTGTTGCAGGAGGAACTGGTGTGAAAGTTATGGTAGATAAATTTAAAGAAAAGGCGCAAAAGGGAAAAGCAGCAAACCTGACATAATCCGTTACAATTACTGCCACTTAATGGACTATGAATCATAAAAAAATGTACACGCTGTTGTTCCAAGCTATACTTATTCCACCATTACTTATGGAAGAGGGTTTAGAAATCATTAACATAAATTAAAATATTAATGAATCACTTATATGAACTGTGAAAATGATCTCAATAATATGTATCTTAATGTACAGTATGTGTAATTTCATTTTTGCTATTAGTGACTGATTCTCACTAAAACTTTCTGAAATGCAGTTACTGATCTCATGTTAATCTGATACATAGCATATTTCTGTACAATGACAACAAAGGTCTTTAAATTTACATTACTCAAATGTGTGAATCCGTTTAAAATAAATTATATGATGCATTTTAATTTATAAGTGCAACTGCAGCCTGTGACGTTGAAATAATCTCCAGCATCCCCATGACCCTACATGGGATAAGAGGTTTGGAAAATGGATGGATGGAACTTGAAAACATGAAACTTCTGTCATATTCTAATCTCACGTTGTTCAAGTATTAATTATTATCCAAACAAATAGTCACATATGTATAACTATAGCTTAGACTAATTAATTAGCCTATATAAGTTTTTTATTACTTTTTTTTTCAGTGGCCTATTATTGTGGCCAGACTAAGGCACACCTGTGCAATAATCATGCTGTCTAATCAGCATCTTGATATGCCACACCTGTGAGGTGGATGGATTATCTCGGCAAAGGAGAAGTGCTCACTAACACAGATTTAGAAACATTTGAGAACAATATTTGAGAGAGATAGGCCTTTTGTGTACATAGAAAAAGTCTTAGATCTTTGAGTTCAGCTCATGAAAAATGGGGGCAAGAACAAAAGTGTTGCGTTTGTAGGGTATCAGACCGAATCAGACAATTTAAGATTTGATCAAAAACATGGTTGAAACACGAGGAGCCGAATTCCACAGAAAGGCCAAGGACACAGGATGTTAGTTAAAATCAGTCCTAGCGCTCACAAGGCTGAATGCAAGTCACCAAAACTAGCAGCTTTGAGCAGCTCACAGCATTTAAACAAAATTACACTTATTGACAATTCCAAGGAGATTGTCAATTTTGGGGCAAGTAATCAAGATTAATGGTTAGAGAAATGCACAGCATGACCATCACATGTAAACCAGTGATAGTGATCACAAGCTCTTTGGATTGACTTTCCTCCCCCACCTAGAAGACAAAGAACAGACTGAGATTCCTTACAGACCTCTTAACCTCTGGTCTTCATACATTCACATACATTCACAGAATGGCACAGAAACTTTTTTTTTTGCCTTTTCCCCATTTGTTATATATATGCACCTAAATGACACTAAAAGGACTTGTGAGCAACTGATCATTTCTATGCATAACTCCATATTGTGTCAAACCCACACATTAAACTATCATGTTTTAATCACGTATTGTGTATGTCTTTTTAATAACTATTGAATAGCTTAAGGGTTCATATTCATGTTTAGTATGTGTGTGTTTGAAACTTCTTGCTTGAAACATTTCTCCCAATCAATTCTTTTTCAAATGTATCATATTCTTGTTATAGAAATCATATCCAAAACTATACTCTGCAAGAGCGGGAAAAACACGGACCATGTGAATGATGAGATAACATTTGATTTATGAATTGGGAGGAGAAATATAGCAACACCCCCCCCCGACAAAAAAAAAAAAAAAAAAAAAAAAAAAAAAAAAACCATTTGGGATGTGGCCAAAAGCCCAGTTTAAATACTCAGGACACCATCAAATCATCACTTTTCCCCCTTTTAGCTTTATGCTTTTTAGTCATGCTTTTTTAGCTCTTTGAGCGTGCTCTGGCTTACACGCCAGCTCCTCCAAAACCATGAGGAGAAACGCCACCTAGTCTCGTCAAACTTTACTTCTATTTCTTTACTTTAGTTTATTTTCTTTTCTGTTGAGAGTTTCGTGTCCTAAAGCCGTGTCTCAGAGTCCGACCTCGAGTGCCGTCTAAAACTTCAGCTGCAGACCACAGCTCCGCGTCGCCATCCAACGCCCAACCACTGGCTTCCCAAGACCGAACTTCCAGCCAATCAGAAAAGCGGGAAACCACTTTCGGCAACCAGACAAGGAAGGAAACCACGCACACAAGAAAGCAAGTACCTCCAAATCCTAGCTGAACTGGTGCATTTAATATAAATTTTAACCTCATTGCGAGGGTTAATTAAGTGATTGATGGTTGTTCAGGTCTATGCAATTGCACATATTGCTGTAAACTTGGGATTTCACATTTTCATTCTCTTAAACTAATTATTTCCTCACTTTCTCTCTTTCTGCAACTTGTGTGAATGCGTGTGTTAGATTAGTTTAAATGTCTTAAATTTATCCAATAAAGCCTCATTTATACTGAAAAGAGAAGTATCTCGTGTTTTGTGCTCAAGTTAATGTCTTAAACTGCCGATCTTGTTACTGTGCTAATAAATAGTGTTTTCAGTATACTTTGGATATTAATATTCATTGCAGAGTTGATGTTATATGGCCCGTTCAGTGAATTGCTGGCCGATTCAGTTGATCAGCCGTAAAAACAGTGATTCTGTCCAAATTCCCTTTAAAATCTTAAATGATTCCCTTTGAGCTAAATTGACCTGTTTCCCTTACACGTTTATAATTTTGTTCAGTGTAGTTGATTCCCTGCACCTGTCTGTCACTCGTTAAAGGGGTCATATGATGTTGCTAAAAAAAGAACATTATTTTGTGTATTTGGTTTGAAATGAATGTGTTTCTGCGGTTTAAAGTTTAAAAAACACATTATTTTCCACATACTGTATACATTCCACATACCTCTATGCCCCGCCTTTTTAAAACGCATCGATTTTTACAAAGCTCATCGTCTGAAAAAGCGAGGTGTGCTGTGATTGGCCAGCTATCCAGTGCGTGTGATTGGCCGAATACAAGCGTGAGACGGAAATGTTACGCCCCTCAACATACTGTGATGCCCTGTCCGGCCGGAGCGACGAGACAAAAACATTAAAACCCATTACAAACGAGGCATTGTTGCATCCAGTGGGGACATAATAACTGATTATATGACTTGATCATATGTTACCTGTGTCTGATGCAGAAAAGCTAGTTCATGCATTCATGACGTCTAGACTGGACTATTGTAATGCACTGCTAAGTGGTTGTCCTGCGTCTTCAATAAACAAGCTACAGATAGTCCAAAATGCAGCGCCTAGAGTCCTTACCAATTCAAGAAAATATGATCATATTACGCCAATTTTACAGTCTATGCACTGGCTAACTATTAAGTTCCGTATCAGTTACAAAATATTATTACTTGCCGACAAGGCCCTTAATGGGTTAGCTCCTGCGTACCTAACTAGTCTTTACCACGCTACAATCCATCACGCTCCATAAGGACGCAAAATTCTGGACTTTTGGTAGTAACTAGGATATCAAAGTCCACTAAAGGAAGTAGAGCTTTTCCACATTTGGCTCCGAAACTCTGGAATAGCCTTCCTGATAAATGTTCTGGGATCAGACACACTCTCTCTGTTTAAATCAAGATTAAAGACACATCTCTTTAGCCAAACAATCACATAATGTATCTCATAACCTTGTACTCCAGTTATATCTGATCAAATGCACATTAGTATTCTTTAGTTTGGGTTAAACAAATAAAATTTTGCTTGGTTGGAACAGCAGCAACGCTAATTATGTCTCTATTTGACATCCCGTGGTAACTAGGATTTAAACAAGCTTCAGTCTGGATCCAGAACAACTGAGAAGAGATTATGCCAACAACTCAGAGAACATCAGATGATGCCAACCCTGAAACAACATACAGAAATACCACATTTTGCTATAAGTTTGATTTGCATCATATAATAATTGCTGTTAATAGGTTTATTCTGTCTTAATGTGAATAGTACATTACCTGACAGTCACCACTGATAAGTTACCACTAAATATTGTAGAAATTAATTTTCTGTAAAGTTGTTTTGCAATGATTTGTATGGTGAAAAGTGATGTACAAATAAACTTGACTTGACCATTAAGCGCCCAAACTCTGGAATAACCTACCTAACATTGTTTGGGAGGCAGACACACTCTTGCAGTTTAAATCTAGATTAAAGACCCATCTCTTTAACCTGGCTTACACATAACACACTAATACGCTTCTAATATTCAAATCCGTTAAAGGATTTTTAGGCTGCATTAATTAGGTCAACCGGAAACCGGGAACACTTCTCATAACACCCAATGTACTTGCTACATCGTTAGACAATATTAGCGTAATTGCATTCTTCTGTTTCTCTCATTCGAGGTCACCGTAGCCACATATCAGTCTGTATCCAGATCAGATGGTCAATACAGTCACCCGGATCTAGTACGTATCCAGACCAGATGGTGGATCAGCACCTAGAAAGGACCTCCACAGCCCTGAAAGACAGCGGAGACCAGGACAACTAGATGAGCCCCAGAGACAGATCCCCAGTAAAGACCTTGTCTCATACGACCACCGGGACAAGACCACAGGAACCAGATGAGTACTCTGCACAATGTGACTTGGCAGACAAAACCAGCAGTTCAATTTCAGGCTGCAGCAAGGCGACTGGCCCCCCGAACTGAGCCTGGTTTCTCCCAAGGTTTTTTCTCTATTTCTGTCACCGATGGAGTTTTGGTCCTTGCCGCTGTCGCCTCTGGCTTGATTAGTTGGGGACACTTCAATTCCGGCGATATCGTTGACATGATTGCAAACATACTATTTAAACTGAACTGAGCTGGAAGATGACATCACTGAATTCAATGATGAAACTGCTTTAACTAAAAAATGAAGGGTTTACTATTGTCATTTTGCCAGTATTGACACACTTTTCCTATTATGCTGTTCAGTTGCTGTGACACAATATGTATTAAAAAAGAACTTATACTGTCTTTTTACGCGTTGCGTTTTGTATTGCGCCGCGTAAACATAAAACTCGTCTGCATTTGTGATCAGAGAAATGACCAACAACACAAGGCTACTCTACACTGCCCAAAACTCGCGTTTGAATCATCAGTGGCAAATCCTTTAAATGAAAACGTACTTACGTGAGTCAGAACTGCCGGCATTTTAGTCTAACGTTACTCTCCCAGGATCAGTAAACAGTCCTCCATAAAATGTGCTGCACACATCTGATATTTGGGTTAAACTGTTCTGGAACAGGGTTGTAAATACAACTTAACCACTGAGTTGTAGTCTGTCCTTTTTGGAAGACCCACACAAGTAGTTCGTCTTTCAAAACGAAACAAACAGCGAGGGGCCTGGAGTGAGGGGGAAGCCCCGGATTTAGTGTGATGAGGCAGTGGGGTCGGAGAACGGTGCTTGCGCAAGGCGGATGACGACATTGAGCCCCCGGCAACCACATGTGACGACCCCGGGCTGGATTCCGCTGTCACGCGTTTTGAAAGTGATGTATTCCCTCAGCGACCAGCACAGATCAGCTACAGACATGACAAAGCGGATATAGTCCTCTTTTGGAAGACCAAAGAAAGTAGTTTCGCTTTCACAACGAAGCACACAGCGTCTTCACGACATGGCTACAGCGTCAACAAAACTACAGTGAGACTAAAAGTTACGCCTTCTTTCTTTGCGTGAACATTTGGGCGGCGTTATGCAAATCTTCCCACATAGTGAGGTAGACATGTGGGGGCGTGTTAGAACGAGCCGTTTTAGGTAGGCGTGGCTGACTGTGAACTTTTATAAAGAATATCTCTTTGGATTTGAGACTTTTGTCTTTGCAACTTTACAGATCTTCTTTATGCACCAAGAGCTTGTAACACTCCAAAGAGAAAGGAAAAATTGTAAATCGCATCATATGACCCCTTTAAGTTTAGTATAAATGTGTAGTCTGCCTCATGTTTTCTTGTCGAGTCTTAAACGTCATTCCATGTGTGTCTCCTGCGCTCCCTAGGTTAGTGTTCCTTTTCATTTGGTTCGTTTATTAAAAGTCAAGTTTTGAAAGTCATCTCCTCATTTCCCTCCTACGCAACGGGAGGTTTTGCTTTCAGAGGTGGAAGCAAGAAAAGGTGTGCTGTTCAAAAGTGTGTCTACGGGCGTAAGGTACAGATAAAAAAGATGCATGGGATGCAGTAACGAAGGCCATTAATGTGGTTTCCCCAGAGATTCGGACAGTTGCAGAAGTAAAAAAAAAAAGTAGTTTGATATGAAGGCTGATGCAAAAAGAATAATTTCACTTTAACAAAGGAAAAAAGAGATAGGTGGAGAACAGGGGTCACCCGATCTATCTGCCTTAATGAAAGGATGGCTGTAATAATAGGACATTTAAGCCTGAGTGGCGTTATAGAAAAGACTGAGGGTGAGAGTGACCTAATACAGGAGCCATTACAACATTGTAATTTTATTGAATCAAAAATGCATGACTTAAATAAGCATTTATTTGAAGTAAAGCACATCCTTTCCTTGCAGAACAGCCAGACAAAACAGATGGGCATACAGAAGCTGAGGTCCAGCCGTCTACTTCCCAAGCATCCACTTCCCGATGTGCCCCTTCACAGAGGCGCACAAGTCCTGACTGATGAGGTGCTCTCTGCAGCTGGCCCACAGGAAATAAATGACTATAGAGTCCAGGATATCTGAAGAGAAATTAGATCATCAGAACTTGAAGAATGTTCAGCAGAAACTGAAATTGCTGTAGACACTTCATTACTATGAAACATACCAGAAAACTCATTTGCAGTGAGAGAGTTGATGCAACGAGAATAAAAACCTGTAGTTTTTATAGTACCTAAAAAGCTAGATGGGGTGACATTAAATGAAAATGCAATTGAAACATCTTATATGTAAGTGGCAATGCATTTAAAATAAATAAAAAACATTTAAATCACCATTTTGCTACCCTTTGGTTCAGAATGCATTCTGAAATTCTCACTACATTTTGCTACAATTATCACGCGGTATTATGATGAAAATGCAATCCCAAGAGTCCTGGCCCTAAGTCTAAATGAATTTAGGAAAAACAGCATTTAAATGATAATTTTGCTACAGTTTTTACTTAGACATGTTAAACATATCTAATCAATTTGTGTAATACATTTTAATTTTGCAACTTATAAAGTGTTAAAAAGTTTTTAATTTGCATATTAAAGCTAGTGTAGGAAAAGGCAAATGTAAATTATATAATTTAATTTTCATTTTGCACTAAATATTGCACATCTGTAGTATGGGAAATGTACATTTAAATACATAAATACATTGCTATTTTACATATTGCATTGCCATTTTGCATATTACATTTCAAATCGAATTTTGCTTCCCATATGCTTCCATATTACGCACCCTGGTGTTGTTCAAATGCTGTATGACCTTCTTTGTTTTTCGGACCACTAAAGGAGAAAAAAAAAAGCCTGCTCATGCTTGTCCATGTAATGGCAGTGATAGTGACCAACATCAAGATTTACAAAAGATACAAAAGTGCGACACATGTCATATATTCCAAGTGTTCTGGGGGAATATGAAATGGTTTGGTGAAAAACAAACCGTAATTTTAATGTACTGTTTAATGAAAATCTTGACCCTGACGTTGGTCTTTTGTGCTCAACTGTGCATTCATGAAATCCTATTATTATGCAATTCACATCTACAAAAGCATGCAAGCTGTGAGAAATACATTTACATTTACATTTAGTCATTTTGCAGACGCTTTTATCCAAAGTGACTTACAATTGGGGAATACATAAAGCGATTTTTCTTAAAGAGGCAAACAGACACAGGAAGTGCTTGAAATACCAAGTTTTAGGCATTGTTCAAATAAGTACAAGCTAGAAAAGGGAAGGAATAAATAAAGAGAAAGAAAAAGTTTTTTTAAAGATGAAGTCAAGTAGCGTTTAAAGAGATGAGTTTTCAGCTGTCGCTTGAAAATTGTCAGGGATTCAGCATTCCGGATAGGGGTGGGAAGATCATTCCACCAGCCAGGAACAGTGAACGAGAATGTTCTGGAAAGTGATTTTGAGCTTCTCTGTGATGGTACCACGAGGCGTCGCTCACTAGCGGATCTCAGACTTCTGGAGGGGATGTAGATTCGTAGTAGTGAGTGGAAGTAGGTGGGTGCTGAGCCTGTGGCTGTTCTATATGCAAGCATCAATGTCTTGAACTTGATGCGAGCCGCAACCGGTAACCAGTGCAAGGAGATGAAGAGAGGTGTAACATGGGCTCTTTTGGGCTCATTGACGACCAGTAGTGCCGCTGCATTGTGAATCATTTGTAGAGGTTTGATTGTGCTTGATGGAAGTCCAGCCAGAAGAGCACTGCAGTAGTCCAGCCTAGAGATGACAAGGGCCTGGACAAGAAGTTGTGCAGCATGCTCTGTTAAAAAGGGCCTGATCTTTCTGATGTTGTGCAATGCAAACCTGCAAGATCGAGCAGTCTTTGCAATGTGGTCTTTGAAGGTCAGCTGGTCATCAAAGATTACACCAAGATTTCTGACCGAACTTGATGGGGTAATTGTTGATGAACCTAACTGGACAGTGAAGTCTTGCTGTAGATTTGGAGTGGCCGGGAAGACAAGAAGCTCAGTCTTTGCCAGGTTGAGCTGTAGGTGATGTTCTTTCATCCATGCCGAGATGTCCGCCAAGCAGCCTGAGATCCATGCAGCTACCACTGGATCATCTGGTTGAAATGAGAGATAAAGCTGTTTGTCATCAGCATAGCAATGGTAAGAGAAGCCATGTGCCTGTATGATGGGAACCAGTGATGTAGTGTATATGGAGAAGAGGAGGGGTCCAAGAACTGATCCCTGAGGAACCCCAGTGACCAGTTGATGAGCTTTGGAGACCGCCCCTCCCCAGACCACCCTGAACAACCTACCAGTGAGATAGGATTCAAACCAGCGAAGTGGAATCCCTGTAATGCCCAGTGATGAGAGGGCAGACAGGAGGATCTGATGATTGACAGTGTCAAAAGCAGCAGATAGATCCAGCAGAATAAGAACTGATGATTTGGAATCAGCTTTTGTCATTCACAAGGCTTCCGTAACTGACAGTAGCGCAGTCTCAGTTGAATGGCCACTCCTGAAACCTGACTGGTTAGCATCCAGTTTGTTGTTCTGTGAAAGAAACAATGATATCTGGTTGAAAACAACTCTTTCGAGGGTTTTCGCTATGAATGGAAGGAGAGAGACAGGTCTGTAGCTATCTGTAAGTGAAGTGTTTAATGTAGGTTTTTTGAGCAGTGGGGTTACCCGAGCCTGCTTGAATGCAGTGGGGAAGGTGCCTGTGAGGAGAGATGTGTTGATGATGTGTGTGAGTGTTGGTAAAAGTGTAGGAGAGATAGCTTGGAGAAGGTGTGAGGGGATTGGATCTAGAGGGCATGTTGTAGGATGGCTGGAGAGGAGAAGTTTTGATACTTCTGCCTCAGTGAGGGGACAGAAGGAGAAGATGGGAGTTTTTGCAGTGGGTGTGGTTGGTTTGAAATCCTGTGTGTGTGGGGCTGAGAATTGACTACTGATTGTTCTAGTTTTGTCTGTGAAGAATGTGGCAAAATCATCAGCTGTTATAGAAGTGGTGGGAGGTGGTGGAGGGGGACAGAGGAGAGAATTGAATGTCTTGAAGAGATTACGTGTGTCTGGAGCGCTGTTGATCTTGTTGTGGAAGTATGAAGATTTGGCAGTATGGACTTCAGCAGAGAAAGATGAAAGCAAAGATGGATACATACTCAAGTCTGATGGATCTTTTGATTTGTGCCATTTTCTCTCTGCTGCCCTGAGTTTGGACCGATGCTCACAAAGAACATCGGCTAACCAGGGGTTTGAAGGGGCAGCCCGTGCTGGCCTGGAGGAGAGAGGACAAATATCGTCAAGACAAGAGGTTAAGGTAGAGCATAAAGTGTCAGTTGCTGCATTCACATCCAGCGATGAGAAATGGGTAGGTGAGGGAAGAGAGGAGGACACTACAGAGGAAAGATGGGAGGGTGAAAGGGAGCGCAGGTTTCGTCTAAAAGAAACCGGTATAGGGATTGGTGGTGCACAGGTAACAAAATGTAGTTTAAATGTAATGAAGAAATGATCAGAGATATGTAGGGGTTTTACCGAAATGTTGTCTGCAATACAATTGTGTGTGTAAATTAAGTCAAGTTGGTTGCCTGATTTGTGCGTGCTTGTAGTGGTAAGTTGTTTGAGATCAAATGAAGCAAGGAGTGAATGGAAGTCTGTAGCATAAGGCTTGTCCAGATGAATGTTGAAGTCGCCAAAGAATAAATAAACATTCATTAGAAAGAGACAATCCAATCCAAGTACTTTCTTTTCTGAGGTGATTATATCTGGTGTCTTACTGTCATCTGACAACCAAAGTTCCAGTCTGGATATACTCTGTGAAGAAAGTACACAGATATTTTTTGGGGGATTTCTAGGAGATAGATTACATGATGCATTTTTAATAATCTTGATTTCTTTTGTGTGCTTTTTATGGGTGAATCGAAGTGAACTGTGGCGCTAATAGAATGTCATGAACACACAGTCGTGCACAAAAGACCAACAGCCAAGGTCAGGATTTTCATTAAATAATACATTAAATTTCCGTTTGTTTTTCACCAAATCCTATCATATACCACCAGAAAACTTGGAATATATGACACGTGTCGCATGGGATCATTCTGTGATACTTTTGCATATGTTTTCAAAGCTTGGTGCTGGTCGCTATTTACTGCTGTGGTATGTACGAGTGCGTGTGGTGTATTTTTGTAAATTTCTCCTTTTGTGGTCCGAAAAAGAAAGAATGGCAGCGGCAGGTGAGTAAATTATGTGATTTTCATTTTTGATAAACTATCCCTAGAATGTTCATCTCTGTCTCTCAGCTCAATGCAGTCTGCAAAACATTATCAATGATCAAATTCGTTTAAGATAAATTTCAAGAAAACAGTACTGCACCCTAGAAATGAACACTACCCAAAAATGCTGCTTTGGCTAAAAGAAATGAAATGGTGAGCCCTGTAAATGGGATTTCCCTGCACAAATTTCAGAGTTAGTTTAACAGTCATGTTGAACTATGTATAGATAACTAAACAGAACCACAATGGAACCTACAATAGTTTAAGTATTTTCAGGTCAATCTCTAAGCCACCAGCGGTAGATGTTGAGCATGGAAGGTCAAGTTGTGCGTGAAGGAGCACAGCCTAACTTTGTCTTTGGCCTTGCAGTGCTGTTTGTATTATTGTATGACTTCAACCTCCAGTATATATATATGATAGAGTGAATTGTCACTAACTTGTCTCGACAGTATTTGTAAAAAAACTTCAGTATTTTTTCACAAACATTTTATACAGCTGATTATAAAGCTGAATGATATATTACATGACTACATGAGAATGTTAAATATGCAATCACATTGCAAGTGTTGACATTCTCTGTGTTGCTATATATATAGAGAGAGAGAGATGTACATAATCACTTAGTTCACTTGTTTTTTTTCTTTGCTGCCTTTTAGATGCTTTCTGAACGTCAACCCTGAAAGTGCATCAAAACCCAAGAAAGAAAAGGTGACTTAAAAGAAGACTGGACATGTTGTGTTCAAAAAGAACAGTACTGTTTCCTTTCTTCTGAAAAACTTAAGACTTTTTAAAATATATTTCTGAAAAACCTTTCCATTCTTTAAAAGTAAATAAGATTACTATATTGTCAATTATTTGCTAATTGTTAATTGCATTTTATATGTTTTATATTTACAAAAAAAAACTACAGCTGGCATTTCAGCCAATATGTTCATATAAGGCGATTTTCTGGTCCTTGCTTCAAAAATGAAATAAATAAATGTTTTAAAACTCGAGAGAATGTTGTTTTCTCTTTTCTGTTGTGACTAATGACTAATAATACTTTTCAGGGTCCCAGGCCCGGGCCCTTTCGGCACGTCGCTCCAGGGCTCCTGATGCAACTCTGTGTGCAATCTGGGCCCCCTGGGACCTTCCAAAAAAGTCCCACTTTCAATTTATTTGAATGGGCTTACCATAGTGGGTTCACGGACATGACTTGGAAGGGTCCGATCGAGCCGAATTTGACACGTCTGTATTTTTCGCTGAATATGTTTACCGATCCTTTTTTTAAAGTTCTATCCAACGCTGGGGACCAATATGAATGTTATTTTTAATCAAACATAAAGAAACATCCCATTTGCAATTTATCCTTCATAGTGGTTCCGTGGACATTCTTTTTTATGCAAATTACACAATTTTATGACCTGAAAGTTGCATAAATGGGTTCTGTTGAGTGTCCTGAGTACAGTAGAGGTGGTTTTTGTACAGTTTTATGGCTTCAAACCAACATGTTTCTGTGTTTTTCAGTGTCTGTGTCCGCTCTGCCACAAAGAATATGCAAACCTCCACCAGCACCACTCATTCATTTTGTGATGAACTTAGAGGAAGGGGACTTTTTACTAAAAATGGCCCGTTCCAGTGTCCCACTGCATAACGAGTCCTGACCAATTTGCAGCAATGTCTGTATTTACAGTGACCGACACATCCACAAAGCTCACAAGGAGCTCTCGGTAAGTTTTGACCAGTTATGCTTTAAATTAATGATGTATGAAAAATAGTATAGTAATTTAAGTATTAACAAGAAATTTCTGTTTCAGTAGTCCAAAAGTGGAGGTTCACTGTATCTGAGGGCTGTTCGAGCCACTAATCCAGATATACCGCTGGCCACAGTACTGGACCAGGAGGATTAGCCCCCCCGCCGACTCAGGTCTGCAGATGTGGCCTTCACCTCAGGTGTGGGCCCCACCAGCTGAAGTGGGGGCCTCGTCCCCTCAGGTGTCTGTCCCACCAGCTGAGGATGGGGAGCTCATGGACCTGCTTGGTAAGAATCAGTTTATAATCTTAATTCTAATAATGCTGCAGTTGATGGTAGACTAACCTGATGGTTTGTTTTACAGAGGAACTCGGAATCGGATTTTTTTATTTTTTAACAATGTTGAAAAAGTACTGACCCCATTTTAGCTGATGTAGATTCGACCGATAGGGTTGAACGTTACACACCAACACATCTCAGGTGAACTTGGAGACCTCATCCACAATGTTCTTATTTGTTTCAGTGTATTAACTTTTTTTTGTTTTTCTCTTGATAGTTGAAGGAGTGAGGAAAAACCTCAGGGATAAATACATAAAAGAGACGAGAACCACAAAAGATAAGAAGAGTGGGTCAGGAGCAGAGAGCCAGAAAGTCTGGAAATACTTTCAAATTGTGACATTCCTTGAGAATCTATGTATCATTCATTGTGATTTTTCATTGTAAAACCAAAAATCAAAAAATTAAAAAAGTTATTTTTTTCAATTTTCCTTCCCAAATCCAAAATGAAAAAAAAAACAGATAAAGCCTAATTTTCTTATTTTCATTTTTTGCTCAAATTCGTTGGATCATTCTGCCCACTTCTCTAGAATTGTCTAGAACTCAATTCTAAAACTCGTATAGTGTCTGGATGTCCTTCCTTTGCATGCAAACATTATGATGTCACACCTGTTGGCAGCTAAACAGTTCTAACTAACATTGCATATTGACAATGTCGTTGGTATCTGTAAATGTACAGGAACAGGCTTTTTGAGGCTTGTGTGGCATCAATCATCAGTAAAGCCAAAGAGGCCCTTGGACAGCCAGATTCATTCGTTTCGACAGATAGAAATAATCAACTAGGAAGGAACTAGTGGTATTTTTGATTGTTAGCCATGTTATTTTCTGCATAACTAGGGCAACTTTTTAAGATAGTTACAACAGCTTATGAACAAACAGTTTCTTAAATCTCACTTAACAGTTATATGATGTGTATTTTAACACTTCACAACCACACTGACAGCAACTCTGGCACTTTCAGAGGATGACGTGGCTTCTTTGAAAGCCGTCTTTGGCTGTAGATGGCATTATAAAATGTAGTTTGCGTGTTCCTAATGATGGGTGGTATGATGTGCACGGTGTCGCATGACTATTAGCTGGTCTTCAAACAACAAAAAGAGGTCAGCACTCAAAAAAAGTCCTTTCAAAATGTTTATTGGGTCATGCCAGGAGACATTAGACACAGGCGGTGGTTAGCTGAAAAGTTTATCACTTGAATACTTCCCAGAAACCTTATATACAATATTACATATGGTCAGGTGTTTGTAATTACATAATCAATCCACAGAATTCAAGTAAATAAAAAAAGGTGGTTAGCTGAAATGTTTGTCTAATGTCTCCTGTTATGAGCCAATAAAAGGATTTTTGAGTGTCTACCTTTTTTCCTGTATTTGTATACTTCGGTCTTGGCACCTAAACTAACTGGGTAAATGCAGAGATTACATTGACTAGACTGTTAACTGTTCAATTTGTGGCTGACTGGTGATGAGTCTAGTACATGTTAAAATCAAAGAAAACCACATTCATTAGATCTTGTGCCAAAGCACTGCATTTGTCCCTCACACTTAAAGCATGTCACAGTGCTTTGGCACAAATCTAACAAATTTGGTTTTCTTTGTTGAATTGGCTGACTGGTGATTGTGTGTGTGTATATATGTATAGGGCTGCACAATTAATCAAATTTCTAATCATGATTACAATTATGGAGGTCACAATTATGTAATAATTCAAAGGTGGTTACAAAAAAAAATCCACTTACATTTTTCTGTGTTCTTATGGTTTTTTTTGTTTTGTTTTTTTACATGTTATCTTAAAGGTGTCCTATTATGCTCTTTACAAAGTCTTGATTTTGTTTTGGGGGTGTACTAGAACATGCTCTCATGCTTGGTGGTTCGAAAAACGCATTATTTTTCACATAATTTACATTATTACAATACCTTTCTCCCCAGTCTGGCACTAACGGCTCGATTAGTTCAGGCTTTGATGACGGTCCGCCTTCCGAAAAACTAAATGTGATGTGATTGGTTAGCTGTCCCAGTGCGTTGTGATTGGTGAACAGCTTAGACGGTGTTTCAGTACTGCCACGCCCCTTGCTCCGTCTTTCAACAAAAACGTTTGGGCGAATCCGGCACTGTACTCCCTCGTGTTGTGAAAGCTGTCCTCAGTAAAATACACCACACACAATAGCAAATTGGGGTTATAAAGCTCAGGGACAGAGTTAAAAAATAAAATTGCAACCACTGTTTCCTGACATCATCCGCTTTCAGAAGCCCAAACAAAGACGTTTGGGCACGAAGGTGAAAAAAACAGCGTTTTAGGCGGTCGCGCACCGTCTTTAAAATTCAAATACATTAATTTCTATGAATGTAGCACACTGGCGGCGCCCAGCTACGTCGTGTTATATTTGTAAGAATTGTTCTAGACCAGCGCTTCTCAATCTCAGTCCTCGCGTACCCCCGCTCTGCATGTTTTGCACATCTCTCTTTGTTAACAAACCTGATTCAGATCATCTCGTTAGAAGTGTGCTCCGTGCATGAACTGTGTTCCGATTGACATGCTCCCTACACAGTGTCCATTGCTCCCTACTCCCTGAGCAGGGGACATCCGTTGAAGTTTACTTCACTTCGGAATATTCATTCACAGATTTGCGCTGCGCCGATGCGCTGCAGCGTCTTCACACACAAACTAAACTTACTAGAGAAGTGTGAAGTGTTGTGACATAATATACCTCTGTAAAAAATACAATTTAAATTCACATCTTGAACACTTTCATGCCCTTTGAATGGCACATATACGCTCCCTTCGAACTGGAATCATGGAGGAATATCCGGTAATGTCCACTTCGCAGGGCACTTACAGTCAAATATAACAAGCATATGAAGCAATAAGAGAAACACACAAAATGTGCAGAGCGGGGGTACGCGAGGACTGGAAATGAGAACCGCTGTTCTAGACATACCAAAAATTTGAGGCTACAGCACAGCAGCTCTTCTTCGTCGTCTCGTCTGATGCAGTCACTCAACCAAGCGTTCTAACCATGACCTTGCCCCTCCCCACCCCCCAACCGTTCGAATTTCTGTAGGCGGAAAATTCTTTGTAATGAAATTCTAATGAGCCGCTTTGTGATATCACAAAGCCCGGAAACCAAACGCTGTAGTCCAAACGAGCCGTTTGTTGTAGTTCTTGAAAATGGATTTTTTAAAAAACTAAATATCTCCCTTTGGAGTGGACTTTGAGATTTGTAACTTTCTAGATCTTTTTTATGCCCAAACATACACACTACACACTGACTAAAATTAAAAAAGTGAAAAAGCATAATAGGACCCCTTAGGGTTTTACCATTGATTTTTCTATTCATGTAGTTTTATAACACATATAATATCATGTTTTATTATTTTTTACATATATATATTTTTTTGCAAGTAAAGAGAAACCAAACCAATGTATTAGTGCGCCAATCCTTAGTAACCAAACAAAGAGTACCCTAGCAACAGTTTAGCAAGAGCTATATCTTTGCATCAGAACATCGTATAGACTCATGCTAGCAAATGGGACTTTTGGCTCTGACTGTAAGACCAGTGGTTCCCAACCCTGGTCCTGGAGGCACCCCAACACTGCACATTTTGCATGTCTCCTTAATCAAACACAGCTGTCAAATTCAGGTCATCGGCTCATTAGTAGAGACTCCAAGACCTGAAATTGGTGTGTCAGAGAAAGGAGACATGCAAAATGTGCAGTGTGGGGACTCAAGCCAGTGTGGGACCACTGCCTATAGAAAAGCACTAAAGGTTTTTCAGTTAGAGTGTTTTCAGCTTGTTTATTTTCATATAATATATGGCATGCAGTTGCTTCAGAAAATGCTATAAAACTATTCAAACCATCATTCAATATAAATTGTGACAATCGTAACGAATAATTGAAATTACACTATCAAGGGAATAATCGACAATTGTGATCTGTCATATATATAATTTTAAAGTGTTGTGTTTCATATTCTACATATTATTTATCTTAAAGGTCCTATGGATAAGCCATTTTTCTCCATATGCTGCAAAAGCCTAATGGGCTGTAAGGGATGTATTGATGAGTGGACCAGCAGCCACGCTTACTGCCCAAAGTGCCGGGTTGATGATTTGGAGGACTGCATCGACGAAGTGACTGGACTCGCTGAAGCCAACACTGGAAAAGCTATTCTTGTAGCATGCTCCTGAAAAAGCCCATGATTGTTGTTACTCAAGCAATGACAAAATTCAAGACAACTCCACAGGCCATAACAGAGGAGGCCAAAAGAGGTCCTCTGTCCACCTTCGGCACGTAGGACTGGTGCAGAAGATGACATCTTTTCAAACAGGAGCTACCTGAGTCTCCAGGGGCAGATTGAAAAAGTGAGTGATTTTAAAAGCATAATTGAATATCTAGTACAGTTATCCTGATTACTTCACTCTAGGCCAACTGTAAGCTATAAGGGGCTTTTCACTGGAAAAAACATTTCATAGTTCCTAGAACTATTGGTGGGCGTAGTTTTTGGAATGTTCAATGTTACATTTTGGAATGTATTTATGTTTGTCAATCATGGTCCTGGAGTCCCCTAACAACCTTATCTGACATGCACAATTTAGGTGAATTGATCTTGATTGGGAATACATTATGAGAAATACACTCAAAATATTCCGTGTCGAGGGATTCCTGGACCAGGACTGAGAAACACTCGGGAAATTTTCCAGGTAGAAGTGGCCAGGATGACTCGGGCACAGGTGCCCATCCTGGACCTGTGCATCAAATGCAGATCCACACTGCAGGACGTTTCACTGTGGAGAAAAGAGGCATTGCGTGAGCTCTATGTTGGGGACGTGTTAGAGCTCACTCACCTAAAGACCAACATTACACCAGATGGAAAGGAAAATTTGTCTCTTCTAACCACACGACTGTCAAGGTACACAATATATGCTGCACAACACAGATATCCAGAATAGGGATGCTCATTATGCTCAGCTCATTTCTATGCAGGCACCACTGACGACTTGGTAAAGCAGCTCCCTCTGAAACTAAAAGTCAGGCATATTCATAGACGCTTCCTTACTGTAGAATGCCTGGATTCAGTTGAAAGTCGGGAATCACTGGATCCAGTTCAGAGTGTGGCATCCCCAGATCCAATGCAGTAAATCAACATGTTAATTACATTTTGAAAAGAGGCATTGGTTAAGTTTGTTGCTTTTTACTGTTTTCTCAATTTCTCTGTAATTTAATCTAAATAACTTTGTTTTAATCCATTCTCCCAACATGACTGGTGAAGAAGAGGACATTTTTCATACCTCAGCCTCCAAGGGCACATCATAGAAGTAAGTAAATTTTCTTTTTGTCCATTCAAACATCTATCTATCTATATGACAGTCATTATCTGTGTATCACAATGGCAGTGAGATTTCAACACTGGTCCAAAAGCCTCCCAACACTGCATATTTTGGATGTCTCCCTTATTTGGAAAAATCAGTCAGGTGAACTAACCTAAATTTGATTAACTAAATATAATATAACAGTTTTGAGGAATTCCAAGAACATAACTGAAGAACAGAACTGTGTTGATTTTGTGAATTATAATTTTCTAGATGCATGGTGTGAGGATGACACTTATTCTGGATCTTCACCTGAACTGTGGGGGACAGGTTTTGGATGTCATTGTGGAGGGATGAGGTACTGACTGACCTGTATGTCGGTGATGAGGTGGTTTTTACCCTCCTTCGGCCCTGCATCCTGGACAACTGGCAAGGAAAATTTCACTCCTCAACTTACACATCTGTGAAGGTACTTAATGCACAACATTACTTCTGCTACGCCATTAAAAACACGCATTTTGGAGCCATAAACCTACATTTCGATGAATTAATATCATATGCACAAAATCAGCACGACTGTAATCTGATCATAGGCTATAGTTTCAAGTGTGAAAGAAGAATTTATATGCAGATAAGGTAATTTACACAAAAAGAAATATACGAACAGTACTGAGAGTTGCCACTTCCAGTACTGATTTAGTTTTTTGGTAAAACATAGATTGCTGAGGGGCAGGTCCAGGAAACAGAAGTGGAAACCATCGGTGTCTCTGAAATAAACGACACACACCACTTCCTAAGCAACGAATCAGTGGTCTACATTATACCAGAAAACCTGTTCTCCAAAAATGTGGATGACCTCATCTCTAATCTTCCAATGAAATTAATCCTAGAACACATAAATCAACATTTTTTGTATAAATCAATGTTTTATAGAAATAAGATCAGTTGACCCATAAAATGTGAAATTCAGTCGATCCACCTCAAGCTACATTCGGTCAAGTCAGCGTCACATCCCTTTCCTTTTTCATTAACATTTAGGTTTATATAAGCCTCTTTGCTTTCTTATTGTTTGGTATCGTTTATATATGTTAAGTATGCATGAAGTTTGTTCCTCCCGAACAATAACACCTTGTCAAGACAATTTTAAAAATATCATTTACATATTTCAATGTGCTGTTATCTACAATCAATATCTCATCCAGCCTTCCTCTAACATCATTTATTCAGTTGTTCACTTTCAAGAGCTTCGAAGTCTTATGGTTTGGAATGAATGAGGGGCCGGGTAATGGTGACAGAAGCTTTCACTTTTTGGGTGAATTATCCCTTTAAGCTGCAGAGAATCACCACTTGAGTAACTTGAAATAGCTGAGAATCTTAACACGCATTTTATTTTTCTATTGAATTTACTACCATTTTCCAATTGCTAGAAACAATAACAAAATATATAGATGATCTGAAGAGAATATCTTTGTCATTATTCACACTAAAAGGCTTCGGGTCTCAGGAAAAACTGTCAGTCTGACGCTTGATGCCTTTTTGTCATATGACTGAGATCTAAGGATGTCCTAAAATGTAGTCGTGGCCAAAAGTATAGGCAGTGACATAAATTTTGTGTTTTGAAAACTTTGCTGATTAAGCTGTTGTGGTGTTAATTCACATTGTTTCTACAAGTATTGGCAATGACATAATCTAGAAACAATGTGAATGAACAACACAACAGCTTAAGCAGAGGACCCCCCAAAAAACGTTTGCAGGACAATTTATTGTTGCCAAATGTGGACGACTCAATTAAATTATAAAGTAGACCTTTATATAAATATTCCTCGTGGGAATATTTTCCAGGATTGAAGTTAAAATAAAACTAATTTAAAAATATCAAACATTTATTTAGCCACGGTTCAAGATAATTTGAAGGGGGAAAAAAGTGGATATAATGTATATTGTGTGTTGTGTGTGTGTGTGCATTGTATCAATGTTGAGTATATTTCAAACAAGTAGCCCTATTTTTATTCCCTCAGAGACCTTCCTCCTGGCTGATGGACGATACCCCAGTTTGGAGATGCCCATTGCCCTGGGACACCCCACAAATTAGGGCTGTCAAAAAGAAATTCGAATTTCGAATATTCGTCGAATTTAAAATACAAATCCACATTCGAATGCAAAAATGTTGCAGCCTTGTCAGTGGCGCACGAGATACGATGACGATGTAGGTGTCACTGCATTATAATATTTTTGTAAGCTTATCCAGTTGAAGCCACTAGATACGGCGCTGCTACATTGTTCATGCAAAATATTGCGGAAAAAGAGAACATCAACGCGCAGAAGATCTTGTTTACATCAAAACCGAAAACCAAGCCGTTCACACAGAACGCATATTTATCTCATTTTCTAGAGGGACATCTATCACCTTTGCACTCGAGTCTCGCACAAAAGAGCCGCATGTTTAGAAAGCCATGTAAGTTAATGCAAGTTCAACTTTGAAAAAAACATATCTCGAGACTTTATGACAGGGTTTTTTCCCCATCCCACTGCATCTCATGTTTTTAAATGAAAATGTACTCTGTGTGATTGGCTTTCCGCCTTTTGTATTAAACTATGCATACATACATGTTGCTGTTTTGTTTATAGTTGGTTTAAGCAACTTAATTATAATTGGTTTATAAACATAATGCACTTTTTTTGACAGATATGCATTGAATAAACGTGTAAGGAATAATTGACTCCGGGCCGTTGAATTACTAGAAAAAAAATGCACACCCGAGGTGGCGATGCTCGGACCCGCTACACCTCGGGTGTGCATTATTTATTTAATAATTCAACGGCCCGGAGTCAATTATTCCGCTTATACTACGGTTACCACACCTCAAGACATCGATCAGATGATATATTTAAAGGGATTCGTCCGGTCTTTGTACTTAAATCGCTATTGTGAGTAGGAGTCTTTCTTCCGCATCTCATCCAACGCCTCTTTTGCTAGTTCCAAAACGTCATTTTAAAGCTGGTAATGGAGGTTTGAGCCGTTGATAGCATTCTAATGCAGTTGTTAATTAAGTTATTAGAAAGAGAGCGAGAGAGACAGACACACAGAGAGAGAGAGCTTGTGTGAATTAGGCTAGCTCTGTGCATCCCTCAACAGTGTTCTGCAGCAGCGTCTCTAAACAGCGCTGTTATTACCTCGCTAGTGAGAAATGTCATGTGTAGCCTTTAAGTTGCTACACTATATCTGAAGGCTAACTGATAAAATCGTCAGGGCACCGTAGTGCGTGACCGTAGTGTGCGTGTGCGAGCACGTGTGATTGCAGTAATTCCTGTGTGCTGTATAGGTACTGAATGCTAATTTCCGTGATTACAGATAACTGTGCGAAGTGATACGGAATTGTAATGCGGTCAAGAGAGCTGCCTGGAACTACGTTCGCGTGCGTTTGCCTGAAAATAATTGCACACCTCAGAACGTTCGTCAGCCAATCAGATTCAAGCATTAAACGGCCCCGTAGTATAAGCGTTAGTAATATTTTGCTCGATGCGCCCTCTTGTGGCCTCAGGAGAGAAGCCAAAAGCTTTTCTTCACCCTAACTGAACTAAATGCATTTTAAATTCGAATGTTGATCATATTTAAGTACAAAATAATGAGTATGATGAGGTGTTTCTTATATTTAAATAGCATAAAAAGAATCAGCTTTGTGGCTTTACAGATTTAATGGCCATTATGCCAAAGCCTGCTGTGTCACTGAAGGCCACAGGTGGTGGGCCATCCTCTTCCTTGCCCTGGAAGTAGACACTTCATCTGTCCCTGATGTGGTTGTGGCCTGCACCATGCTACATAACATTTGTAGTTGTAACAGTGGAAGATGATCAGCCTGAGGAAGAAGAAATGGCTGGGAAGACTGTAAACGTAAGTGCTCTGCGTGTCCTGCAGGGATCATGATCACATTTATTATTATAATTAAAAAACACATTGGTCCTCCAGGGACAGGATTGGACATGCCTGACTTAATCAGTTACAGAACGTGATCACGAGAGCTCATGTGTGAACTGTGCTGATCATCCATCGGTGGTCATCACAGACCCTTCATAAGAAGGGAGCTTTCTCATGTCAGATAAGAAATGCTTTCATGGAATTGGCTAATTTAGATATTAATTACCCACCTGGATTACTTTCAGAATTATTATTTCTTTAGTATGTAACATTCTTTCTCCCACTTAATCAAATCTTATTGTAATCTCTTTAATCAATAACACTTTAAATGTGGATTTCTTTCCATCTTTCTATCCCCTCAAAATTGGTGTAATATTAAGAAAATCTCAAGTCATCATTTTTATTGCATAAATAAGTGAAAGGTGACTAAGGCTTTTATACATACAGGTTGAATTATGATGTTCTGTTTATTCAGATTCACAGCCAATGCTGTTTAAATAACGTCTGAGCACTAGTAATTGTATTCACTTGCAGTGCATCAGCAACAATCTTGCCATTGTGAACTCGTGGTTGCAGGTATCAGGGACTGGTTTCTAAACGGTGGCCAGAAGGTCTTCCAGGTGTCCCTCTGGAGAGACGAGGCCCTGGTGGAGCTCAGCTTGAGATTTCCTTCCTCGAGGCGACTCTCAGACCTGCTGCAACATTGAACTCCTCAAGCTATTCAGAAGTGAAGGTACACAACAGCATGCATCACGTCACCGAATTATTCTCTAATTGATCTTTCTTCATCTTCCTACACTTGTGAAAGTTCAATACACTCAAATATATATATTTCAAAACAATTACGTACATGAATTTTCTACTAATATATGTTTTTTGGCCATATGTACCAAGTGGATGTACATTTTTGTGCTTTTTATACATTCATTTGTACTTCTATAATATTGGTAACACTTCAGAATTAGTTATAAGTGATTTTTGAAAAACGCTAGTTTTGACCACAGCGTCGGACCGAGTCTCAAAACACACTTGTAGCCAATCAGCAGTAAGGGGGCGTGTCTTGTAGTGTTAGAGAGAAGAGAATACTCAATTTGACAGCAGGTTAGTGTTGCGTTGTTTCTTCTTGATAGGCGAGTAACGCTGACTTGTTGGCTTTTGTTTGAATATGCTTGTGTGTCATCTTCACTTGTTTCTGCAATCGTCGTTGCCATGGTTGTGTACATAAGTTTGAGGTGGAAATTTCAAAATCCGGGGTTTTGTGATTTTTTATTTTTTTTTAATATTACAGGGATTTTTGGAAAGTTTCCATAAATTTTCCACCCCCTTTGCAACCCTACTAAAAACTTTATTTGGACAACTTTAAACACGATTTTCTCAATATTTGGATTTTTATTGCAAATAGTTCCTAACAGTCCATACATCAATGGAAAGCTTATTTATTCAGCTTTCAGATGGTGTATAAATCTAACCTATTTTTTTTTTAAATTGACCCTTATGACTGGGTTTGTGGTCCAGGGTCACAAATCAGCACTGAACCTGCACAACATGCTGTAACTTCCTCTGAAGTGAACCACTCTTTCTTAACACCCCCCCCCCCCCCCCAGTCTTTTCTCTCTGTTAACCCTTTAGAACCTGAAGCTAAAATAGGCCATTTTCACTAATTTAGTTTGTTTTATTTACTATAAAATTACAATACAATGTGCTATCTTCAACCACAAGGTGTCATTTTTTTCAGAAAATTACTGGCTTACAAGAAATTAGTTATTTTACATCACTGTGTGTGGTGAGTTTGTAAATAGAATAGAAATGGACCAAAATATAAAAAACGGGAAGACATTTTACAGCTTTTTATTTAGAAAAAAATCAGTAACGAAAGAATCTAATGCTTAAATCTTGAAAAAGGAACTATAATGCATTCATACAAGTCTTTTTGGAACACTGGATTGCACAGTTTTCACTCGGGAGCCTTTTTTTTTTTTTTTACACCAGTTTTCCAGGCGTTTTTGGATCCTACAATCTAGTCACTCAAATGTGGTGCTCTCTGAAGCAGTTCCTGTCTAACTGCAAGCATAGTCCCACATCACATTCCTGGCACTTCCATGGGGTGCTCCTCTTGCATCGTATGCAACGAAGCGAGACAAGCTGGCCTCAGATACTGGGAAAAGGGTCGGGGGGGGTCTTGAGTGTCACTCACAGGAACAGGCAGATGATCGCATCTCTCTTTGGGGCTGCCATCCAGGGGAACACCTGTGAGCTGAGCAGCTAGCAGCTCCTGAAAGTTTTGTTGTGTCATGTGCTTGTTGTGGTGGATGGCACACAGCTCTTTGTGTAAAATGAAGCTGTTGGTCACTGCAATGTCCAGGAAGTGCTGGAAAATTGTCATGTACCACTTCCGTGTTTTACGGTGCACAGAATTTGTTCCTCCGCAAGACTGGCAGATTGCTGACAGCTCGCGGTGAAGCGCGAGGGCAAGGGGAACCAAAAGAAACCTCATATCTCATGTTTCGCGGCCGGATCCTTCGGGATACATAAAATCGCACATTGCAAGCGACGGGGGGTCTCCCGGTGCTGTAGACACCTGTGGACGGATGTAGAAGGAACGACAAGGTGTAGTCCAGGAGCACGTGAAGGTAGAGAAGCGCTCGCCATGTCGTGTCGCTCCAGCTGCAACACGCATTCATACACTCTTTAAGGTGAGCAATGATTGTGGCTAGGGGAATTATAGAGCGTCCACAGCACAAGCCAAATGTCCCACACATCCACCGAGATCCCGCAGGCGCACTGGTGCACGAGTCGAACACCAGAAGGAGATAGTGCGTGGTTAGAAATTGTGTCACGAAATCAACTATAGCCCTGACCCACAGGAGTCTCGGTCACCGTGATCGTGACAACATCCAAAAGACATGGCCTTACCAGATGCAAATTTTGACATTCCCGTGTAGATCTTTGAAGTGCAAATAGGTGTAGCCGTTGACTGATGTCAAGCTAACAGACGAAAAGTTTAATGCTGCCCACCCACGTAGTAGGTCCTCGGCAGTTCAGTACTTGCACTGATAGAGATATCACCTGATGCTTGGGCGGCGCAATCATCAGCTAATAAACAGAATGTCTGGCTAAGGGTTGGTAAAACAGACATTGCACCTGTTATTCCATCATAATGTCCAGACTGGTTGCAATCTGTGGAGGCCAGTCATATTCTCTGTGACCCCTTTTCTTGTCATTTTCTGCATCTTACATTGGATCACTGATGTGCAGATTGCAGGAGATTGCTAAGAATCGATCCTTGGACATCACAGTAGCAGGAAAGGGAACTTGAAACAAAGTCTTCTTCCTCCAGAAGTCCCTCACTTTTGGCATATCCATCACACCCATGTAGAGAAGCAGACCTATGTACTTCTTCATTTCTTCAGGGTATATGTCAGCCCATGTGAATTTCCTACCCCTCTCCAGATTTTTCACCGCATTCTTGTTTGTGTTTGCACACAAGATGTTTACGACCTCTTCGTCAAAGTACTGACTGAAAATATCAAGAGGAGACCATTTTCCAAATGTGAGTGGAGGCTGCACTCCAGGTGTTCTTTTAGGAGTAAACCTTGGAACATTGGGCACTATATCAGGATCTGCCTCAGTGTTCCATCTTCCATCATGTGTTACTGGTGAGAGGCTACGCAATTCCTCACGGCCATGAATGCGCCCACAGCTACGGCCCCTCTGAGGTGATGTTGTGCTCGATGTGGATGGCCCATTTGTTTCTTCGTAGGTAACTTGAGAAGCCACACTGGGGGTAGGAGAGGAAGCACAAAATAGAAAGCATGTGGCTAGCGCAACTCCCCTATACTTGCGTCATGAACGAGAAAGCCGAAGGTGAGAGGCTATGCAAACTCAGGTATACACTAATGACCCCATCTCAAATAAAGCCTGCAGTGCTTACGACCAGGAACACATGTAAGGCGACGACACGCATACACACCTATACACCTATACATACATGCATGTACACCACTCACACAACAGTTATTGAAACACGACATTAAACATAAGAGTTCAAGGAGGGCCACAAACGGATCCCAGTGTCCACACAAACACCGACCTATACACATGCGATACATAAAAACATACCGATATAATATGCACAATGCATAAGTAACACACCCAAATCAAGGCCTCTATACGCACAAACATACAGATATAAATATGAACATGCATGCATGCACGTACACACATGCACAATCGCACTCATACACAAACATACAGATATAAATATCCACACATGCATGCATGCACGTACACACATGCACAATCGCACTTATACACACACATACAGATATAAACATGCACACATACAGTTGCACTTATACACACACAGAGATGCACATGCACACATACACACACATAAGCAAAAATATGAATGCTATGGCGTTCGGACGGGCTCTTTAATATGACGTTGTAACATGCACTCGTCTCACTGAACGTGACGTCTATGTCTGCCACATTACTGTTCGTCTGCCTGAACGTGACGTCTGCGTTTGCTGCAAAGGTTTTCAGCACATTCCATACACTTATCCGTGCTTTATTATAACTATTCATTCTCGGTTTTCAGCACATTCCATACACTTATCCGTGCTTTATTATACCTATTCATTCTCTATTTTTGTTTTCACTTATCCTCAATTATGTTTAATTAGCAAGTAAGTGCTTTTTAACCTTTCTTATGTATAGTTTTGTTTTTTTCCAAATGGTAAATATTTATACAAATGATATACAAATTTCTGTATGCCATTGCTTCTTGTCAACATGTCCACAGATACTTGTGAAGAAATCATAAAAAATAAAGTTGTTCTAGCATGTATTCACCACTAGGAGTCTCTAGACCAACACAAAATAACACATTTTAAAACATTGCTATAAACATTTGGGCTAATTTAACTCAAATAAACAATTCAGCAGTTACATTTTTTGAAACTGAGATTTATATAAATAAGCTGAATAAATAAGCTTTCCATTGATGTGTGGTTGGTTAGGATCGGACAATATTTGGTCGATATACAACTATTTGAAAATCTGGAATCTGAGGGTGCAAAAAAATCCAAATATTGAGAAAATCATCTTTAAATTTGTCCAAGTGAAGTTCTTAGCAATGCTTATTACTAATCAAACATTAAGTTTTGATATATTTACGGTAGGAAATCTACTAAATATCTTATTACTTAATATCCTAATGATTTTTGGCATAAAAGAAAAATGTATAATTGTGACCCATACAATGTATTGTTGGCTATTGCTACAAATATCCCCCAGCGACTTAACACTGCGTCTGTGCTGCAGGGTCACATTTGTGATATTTACTGCATGGCCATTATTTACCTTTACCATTTTAACCTTATTAAGTGTATAATACATTTTAAATGTCAATGTCTTATATTTGGTCAATACATTTAATAATAATATGATATTGTAGGGCTTTTGCAAGTCAAATTAAATAATTTACACTGCAAAATGACCAACTGCAAAAAAAATTATGAGAGTAATGTTTCAAATACAATGTACTAGTTTCTAAGTCCATGTTGTCAATATAACACGGCACTCTGTCAGTGATGTAAACTATGTCAGTCATTGAAAATGCACAAGACTGGACTTTATGTATATGAATTATATCAATTTTAACATCACAACATTTTTTTTAGTGCACACAAACACAACTGGTGCTATGAATAAAGAATTTTATTCATCACTATTATGACAAATACATGTACATCTGTTTAGTCCTTTTTCACAACAAATGAGGAAGAAATAAGAAATTACAATATGTGATGGGGTGTGCCAATAAACTACATTACCCCAAATGTGGGTGCCTGTAAAATGCTCTCCTTCATATAAAATATCAAAACATTATTTATGCATTTGTAACTGCAGGTTAAATGCATTCATGTCCTGCATTAAACAGTGTGTAGGTGCATCTAAATGCCTCTTCAGATGCAGCTTCTGTGTTTCCTCTGCATTGCAAAGATTTTGTTGACACTGATTTTGTTTGCTTGGGTACAGCCCAAATGTCTTAGTATTCTGAATCGCATGTGTTAGAAAACACTCTCTGTCTGTATTGATTCCAGATGTTTTCACCCTCCTTTTCCCCCTCTCTCCCACCTCTAAAGACAACGCATTACTCGGGAATCCCCCTTCTGTATCCTCCTCTCTCGCGACGACTTCATATGTTTTTAAAATAGTCTTAATTATATGCGAGGTATGCATGCTTAAATGTATACATTAGCTTCTCTTGGTTCAAATGTCCAAATAAGGAGATGAATGCTAGGACTAAAAGGTGAAAGGGGTTCGTGATGAACTATGACGAGAGTTCAGCATCCTTCGCCAATGTCTATTCCTAATATGTCCATGTTTTTATGTACATGTGGCCATTTTATATAAACACGTTCTTGGCCAAAGATCCTACGTGTATGTTACTCATATCCTCATTGGTTAAGAGGATGAAAACTCCCCTCGACATGCCTATATAAAATCTGTATTTCTGTGAATAAATTGAAGCATTGAGAATACATGGACTGTGTGTTTCCTTACTTCCCGGCCGTTTATTTACACTTTAAAGTAACAGAGAATTCTTCAAGGTGGCAAAGAGAATTTACTGAGGGACCAAATTGTTATTCTTTATTAACACCTAATAAACTCTTTTGGAGTCAAGCAAAACGTCATGGGACCCACTCATCGTTTTAATCATACGCTAGATTTAATTATAATCGCATGGAATTGATCTGACTGTATACAAACCCGATTCCAAAAAATTTGGGACTCTGTACAAATTGTGAATAAAAACAGAATGCAATGATGTGGAAGTTTCAAATTTCAATATTTTATTCAGAATACAACATAGATGACATATCAAATGTTTAAACTGAGAAAATGTATCATTTTAAGGGAACAATAAGTTGATTTTAAATTTCATGGCATCAACACATCTCAAAAAAGTTGGGACAAGGCCAAGTTTACCACTGTGTGGCATCCCCTCTACTTTTTATAACAGTCTGCAAACATCTTGGGACTAAGGAGACAAGTTGCTCAAGTTTAGGAAAAGGAATGTTGTCCCATTCTTGTCTAAAACAGGCTTCTAGTTGCTCAACTGTCTAAGGTCTTCTTTGTCACATCTTCCTCTATGAAGCGCCAAATGTTTTCTATGGGTGAAAGATCTGGACTGCAGGCTGGCCATTTCAGTACCCGGATCCTTCTACGCAGCCATGATGTTGTAATTGATGCAGTATGTGGTCTGGCATTGTCATGTTGGAAAATGCAAGGTTTTCCCTGAAAGAGACAACATCTGGATGAGAGCATATGTTGTTCTAGAACTTGGAAATACCTTTCAGCATTGATGGTGCCTTACCAGATGTGTAAGCTGCCCATGCCACAAACACTCATGCAACCCCATACCATCAGAAATGCAAGCTTCTGAACTGAGCGCTGATAACAAATTGGGTTGTCCTTGTCCTCTTTAGTCCGGATGACATGGCGTCCCAATTTTCCAAAAAGAACTTCAAATTTTGATTCGTCTGACCACAGAACAGTTTTCCACTTTGCCACAGTCCATTTTAAATGAGCCTTGGCCCAGAGAAAACACCTGCGCTTCTGGATCATGTTTAGATATGGCTTCTTTTTTTGACCTATAGAGTTTTAGCCGGCAACGGCGAGTGGCACGGTGGATTATGTTCACTGACAATGTTTTCTGGAAGCATTCCTGAGCCCATGTTGTGATTTCCATTACAGTAGCATTCCTGTATGTGATGCAGTGCAGTCTAAGGGCCCGAAGATCACGGGCATACAGTATGGTTTTCCAGCCTTGACCCTTACGCACAGAGATTGTTCCAGATTATCTGAATCTTTGGATGATATTATGCAATGTAAATGATGATAACTTCAAACTCTTTGCAAATTTTTCTCTGAGAAACTCCTTTCTTATATTGCTCCACTATTTTTCGCCGCAGCTTTGGGGGAATTGGTGATCCTCTGCCCATCTTGACTTCTGAGAGACACTGCCACTCTGAGAGGCTCTTTTTATACCCAATCATGTTGCCAATTGACCTAATAAGTTGCAAATTGGTCCTCCAGCTGTTCCTTATAACTTTTCCGGACTCTTATTGCTACCTGTCCCAACTTTATTTGGAATGTGTAGCTCTCATGAAATAAAAAATGAGCCAATATTTGGCATGACAAAATGTCTCACTTTCAACATTTGAAATGTTATCTATATTCTATTGTGAATAAACTATAAGTTTATGAGATTTGTAAATTATGCCATTCCTTTTTTACTCACAATTTGCACATTGTCCCAACTTTTTTGGAATTGGGTTTGTCGAGACGTACATCAAAGTGATGATGTTATTGACCATTTCCTTGTATCGTGCATGCTTCGTATTACTGATATTAACTATATGGCTCCGCGTTGTTGTCCGGGCAGAACTATTGTTCCAGCCTCCAAAGACAGATTCACAAATAACCTGACTGATTTATCTCAACTACTCTGTGTACCAATAAGTACACATGAAATAGACGAAATAACTAGCAACATGGGCAATATCTTCTCTAATACATAAGAAGCTGTTGCCCCCATCAAATTGAAAAAGTTAGAGAAAAACGTACTGCGCCATGGTTCAACAGTAATACCCATTATCTCAAGAAAAAAAACTCATAGTCTTGAGCGCAAAATGGAGAAAAACTAACTTGGAAGTATTTAGAATTGCATGGAAAAACAGTATATCCAGCTATGGACAGGCTCTAAAAGCTGCCAGGGCATATCCACAAACTCATAGAAAATAACCAAAACAATCCTAGGTTTTTATTTAGCACAGTGGCTAGATTAACAAATAACCAGACGCCACCCGATCTAAATATTACCTCACAGTTTAATAGTAATGACTTTATTGATTCTTTCACTGATAAATAGGTAAGCATCAGCACACACACACAACACATTGTGTTGGGGTGGTGTGTGTCTACAGCGTCCTGTAATTTAGTTGCATTTGTCAAACACAAAAGAAATACGGCAGTGCTTTACAACTTAAGAACAAGAAGAGCTAAAAAAAAAAAATTACATGTTTGTTAGATCGCTGTCCCCACACTTACATACAGAAGAGTTGTTACCTTTAGCAGAAAAACCGCTTCTCAATATTATTAACTCGTCGTTGTCTTTAGGTTAAGCCTTTTAAGCCTCTTATTAAGAAACCACAACTAGATCCTAGTGAACTGGCAAATTACAGACCCATCTCAAATCTTCCTTTTATGTCCAAAATTTTAGAAAAAGTTGTGTCTGGATCACTATTGATGGGGATCGGTTCCGGAAGTTGCTGCTGTTTTCATATGAAACTTAAAGGGGACTAAGGCGATAATGAATTCATGTACAGTTTATGGAGCTAACTGCAAAATTTTTAGGGGCCCCCTAAAAATGGCATAGTGAAGCCCATGACACAACCAATCAGCAATTGCTCTGTACTGTTTTCAAAATAAATGAGCTGGATTTGTCTCATTTTCTTTATCTTCATCACAATGTTAAAATTGGTAGTTCACTCAAGAGATGGATTTATTTATTTATATATGGGTGAAGTATCCCTTTAATCTAATGTATATTCATTCTAATTCATTTTTTGTTCTAAATACTTTTTCACAGAGACTGCTTTTTTAATCATCTGCATCATCTCCTTCAGTTTAATAAAAAAAATATTTAACTTCTTTCATGTTTTTTTGTTTGTTTATTTTTTTCTCATCATAGTGGCATCAGGAATGGCATTAATGCTTCTATATAGCTGCCCCAGTCCCTTCAGGGTCAATGTGTCCAAACCACACAAACACCACCCCCCTCCCCCCTCCACATACACATTAGAGCAGGGAAACTCTGGCCCTAAGATTTTCAGGTCTATTTGATTGTTGTTATATCTCTCGCATAGAAACATTCTGTCACTGTGAAATTATCATGTGAAAACTATTTTACATAAAGAATTAAACACTCAAGGTTGTGAGATATTAAATACAGCCACAGCTCAAGGGGTTGCAGGCATCGCTTCACAGTGTGCATTACAACAGCCTTCAGCCATGACAATATTCACAGTATAGCACAGCCTTTTATAGCGTAATGTGTATGAGTAAAGCAGGGAACCTGAGACGTTAGTTGATCACATGGCTACTTTGAACAGCTCCATTAACAAGTAACGCCGAGGACCTGATACGTTAGGTTTGATCACATGCCTACTATATTTGAACAGCTCACATTACGCCTTCTAGCCTAAAAGAGTGGCAATATAAAAGACTAAAATGGATAAAACGTTGAAAAATGTTCCAGAGCCTCCCGACTTCATTACAGATTCGCATTAATGTTAATATTCCACTAAATTATGCGATCTGAAGAGTTTTGAGCGCTGTCTCCCGTCTCACTGCCATTACACGTGGGGCAGACATGTCACCAAAATGATACAAAATAAAAATAAATAGCCATTTAATGAGTTTGTGTTTTCAGAACATATTCCTATGATAGGCCTATCACACAAACAAGAGTCCTGTTTTTTTTTTTTTTTTCCAATATCCTTGCAACCATCGCAAATGTACAATAAACTACAACTTACTGAACTTTCAGACACAAAATTCCATTTTGCTCCTTCAGAAAGAAAACAGAACAAACAGCAGAAACGTTGCATCTCCGAGTAACAGTGTTTTATTCATCAGCATTACACGGACCCCAATAAAAAATTATTCCATCAGGCCTACAAGTTTACATTCCATTGTCGCAGCCTAAATGAATCAGCATTTTAAACAAATCAGTTGATTCAACTCACTCATTAAGACAGTCCCCACTTGCGCCACCTACTTGGCGGTTTTGTGTCGTAATTTATAAAAAAAAGTACGCTTATTTAATTTTTTTTCAGCATTTGTGTTGTAACGTATTTAATGTATATTGGTCAGTTTCTTCAGCTTGGTGTGCACTAAGATTGCCCACCAGAGGACCTGACTCCTCTTGGCGTGCGAAACCGCATACATCACTCCCTACTATAATATTGCAAAAGCGTATTCGAGCGAACAAAGTATCTCTAACACTCTGTGTGTGCACTCGTAGCGTTCGCTGTAGCTTTCGGACCCTACGTATACCTTTAAGTTGCCGTTTGGATCATATGCCTACTTACCTACTATATAGTAGGAGAAAAGTGTACATGAAGAAAGAAGTATGTTCGAAACCTGGATGTCCTACTGCTTCAGCCCAGATTCTGAGTGGCCATCGTGGATACTTTTTAATCCCCAGAAGCCCACGCAGAGGACACACATCACTTTTTCCCCCCATACGCACGACCGTTTTAAGGAGCGGTAAGCGGTTCGACTGTGGCCATAATAAAGCTTCCGCTGCTTTACCCACATAATACCGCACTACGAGGCGCGGAAGCGGTCCGACTGTGGGATAATAAAGCTCCGCTGCTTACCCCCCACAACGCACGACCGGAAAGGGCGAAGCAGGTCTACTTGGCATAATCACGCTCCGCTGCTTTACACCCACTCTAATACGCACGACCAGCAGCAGGAAGCGGTCCCGACTGTGGCAATAATAAAGCGCCGCTGCTTTTAGAACCCACCATACCTCAACGACCAGAAAGCAGCGGAAGCGGTCGACCTGTGCCCATAATAAAAGCTTTCCGCCTGCTTTACCACACATACGCACGACCCGAAGAGGCGGAATGCTCGACTGTGGCAATAATAGAACTCCTACTCTTCACACCCGCTCATGCTAATATTATACCCCCACATGGCGCGACGTGATGCCGACCCCAGAGCCGCGAAAGCAGTCGACTGTGCCCTATAAAAGCTCCTCGTTGCTTTCCCCCACTACCACACCAGAAGGAGCGGAAAGCGGGTCCGCTGTGGCAATAATAAAAGCTCTCCGCTGCTTTAACCACTACAAGCCGCACCGACCACAACATGTGAAGCGGACAGTGCGTTGCGAAACGGTGGCATAATAAAAGCTCCGCTGCTTTACCCCACAAACGCACAACCGGAAGGAGCGGAAGCGATCGACTGTGGCATAATAAAATCTCCGCTGCTTTACCCCACATACGCACATCCAAAAGATGGCGGTGGTCAAGCGTTTCGAACTGTGGCATACTAAAATCCTACCGCTAGCTTTAACCCCCGATACGCACGATCCGGCAACGGAGCGGAGCGGGTCGACTGTGGGCATAATAACAGCCCGCTGTTTACCACACATACCGCACGACAGAAAGGAGCGGACTAAAGGCGGGTCGACTGTGTGGCCACATAATAAAAGCCGTCCGCTGCGTGTTACCACACATACGCAACGACCAAAGGAGCGAAAGCTGGTCCCTAGACTGTGGCATATAAAGCTCACAGCTGCTTACCACACATAACGCACTGGGCCAGAATGAAGCGGAAGCGGTCGAGCTGTGCCTAATAAAAAAGCCTCCGCTGCTTGTACCACAACCATACCAAACTCACGCCACGGACCAACGGAGCGAAGCTTCCTACCCCGAGCTGTGGCATCATCTACAGAGCTCCGCTGGCTTTACCGCACACACATCCATACCAACCAGGAAGAGAGGAAGCGGATCCCGTCGCTGTGCCAATAATAACAGCTCCGCTGCTTTCACCAACATACGCACGACCATAAGAGCGGAGCGGTTACTGACTGTGGTGGTCTTAGTGGAAAACGTCTCCCCGCTGCTTTACCCCACATACGCACAGCCGGAAGGAGCGGAAGCGGTCGACTGAGGCATAATAAAATAAAAGCTCCGGCTCTATTACCCCACATACGCACGAACCGGAAGGACGTCAAGCGGTTGTCGACGTGGGGCATTAAAGCGCCTCCGCTCTTTTAGCTGCAACCATAACCACGACCGGAAGGAGGGAAAAGCGTTCGACTATATGGCATAATAAAAGCCTGCCGCTGCTTTAAGCGCCCACCATACGCACGACCAAGGACTCGGAATCTGTTGTCCCGGACTGTGGCAATACATTAAAAGCTTCCGCTGCTTTATACCCCACATACGCACCTGCCGGTCACGGAAGCGGAAGCGGTCCCGACTGGTGGCATAATACAAGGCCGCCACATGCTGGCTTCTACCGCCACATCAACCACGACCGAAGGAGCGGAAAGCGGTCGACTGTGGCATAAGGGTGAAAGCCCCGCTCTTTAAACCCCACCATAACGCAAAACGCCGGAAGGAGCGGAAGCGGTCCGACTGTGGCTAATTAAGCGTCCGCTGCCTATTAAACCCCACATACCACCGACACACGGAAAGGAGCGAAGTGTGCTCGACTGGGCTAACCATAACTCTATCCCGCCTCGCCGGTTAACCCCAAGTGACGCGACGAGCCCGAGAATGAGCGGAAGCGGTCCCGAACATGGACACATAATAACAAGCTCCGAGTGCTTTAACCCCACATAAGCACGACCGGAAGGATCCGGAAGACCCTGGTCGACACTGTGGACAATAAGAAAAGCACACGCTTGCTCTTACCTCCACATAAGTTTTACGCTACACTGAACCGGAACCGCACGGAAGCGGTCGACTTGTAAATACCACTCAAAGGCTCCGCTGCTTTAACCCCACATAACCTCCCGAACCGGAAGGGAAGCGGAAGTGCTCCTCGACGTGGGCATATAAAAGCTCCGCTGCTTTTACACAGCCAACTACGTCAGGGACGCCCCAAGGACCCTCGGCACAGCGCTCCGCCCTGCGGCAAAACCACTGCCCTTCCTCCCCGCGCTTCTCACCCCCCCCACACTAACGCACGATCGGCCAAGCAGCGGCACCAGCGGTCGATTCCATGTTGGCCATACATAATAATTCCCCGCTGCTTTCAAAACCCCCACATACGCATCTACCAGAATACGGCACGGAAGCGGAATCAGACTGTGGCCAAATTAAAAGCTTCCGCTGCTTTAACCCCACATAACTCCTGACCGTAGGAGCGGAAGCGTGCATTCCGACTGGCAATAATAAAAGCCGTTCCGCTGCTTTACCCCGCATACTCACGACCGGAAGAAGCGGAAGCGGTCGGCTGTGTCATAATAAAAGCTCCGCTGCTTTCGATCCGTGTTGCACTCGTTCCAGAGTCCGTCGTTTCGCTTCGGCGGCTTTCAGCCTCACCCTGCTTCATACTACGGCATTAATAAATCATTAGCTCATCCATAAACATGACATTTTCTTTCCTGCCACGAAGTCCCATCGGATGCCTCAAAGCTGTTGGGGATTAAAAGAAGCCCAACAACTTCTAAATGATTCCAACCACTACAGTCACGGCATATACACAACTACGCCCTTTCTTTCCTCATTTTTTGTTTTTTGAATACCCGCCACTCTAGCGGCGAAACCTTACATTAGTGTCATTTTAAACCGGCAAGAGACCATATTTTTAATACAATTATAGTTTTTCTATCAATTTTTAGGATTACGTGGCGGAGTTAATTTCTATAAACACTCTAGACTCTTCCAAGTCTTTTATATTAGTGGTCCCTTTTGTTATGCCTGAATGTTTTTGTTCAAATTACTTTAATTTAAAAAAATCACATTGTTTGTTATCACACCTGTTTCCTTCCGGAGTTTGCTATATAAAAGAACGTGGGTAAACTTCGGTGATGCGGCCGAGTAGTATAAACCCAAATGGTATTATTGTGTGCTAAATTAGCGAAGAGGCTAAGTGTTTTTCAGGTCTTTTCCACTGTCGGGCCAGTGCTTTAAACGGGCCGGGCGGGAGTAATAGCCTCGGACCTGTAGCACCGAGCCCAAAATCACACTGCGTTTCCACCGTTGGGCCAGAATCTCCGCAGCGCTTCACTAAAACCCGCCTTTACACGCCTCTCTCGAACAACAACACGCAACCCATCATTTCAGCAACAAAGAGAAGTTAACAGAAATAAATCACTGGAACTAGCGAGATCACAAAACGAACTTGATAAAAGCAGCCGTTTGTTTGCTTTTTTTTTTTGTTTTCTTAAAGATTTAAAGCGTTTTACCAGTTTTACAATAATAAGTGCTACATTGATTAATTAGTTTTTTACCGTTATTTCACAAAAGAAAGACACACATAGCCTTTTATTCAGTCGCGTCTGTTTATTTGTAGTCACAGACAGTTTAGGTCTACATCACATTTAGAAAGAATGATAATTTCTTATAATTTTCCATCCAAAATACGACCATGAGTAGCTTTAGCACTTTCTCCAGGCCCAATACATATATTTTCAGTCAGAAAAACAGAGAGAACTCCCGAACAATGATTTATGACATTTGCGGAGCTAAATATGAACATCAGGTATAAAGAGAGGAGACTTATTAACAGATAAAATATGTAAATAAATAAATACACAATTTATCAGATTTTTTTCAAGGCAGATCTATTTCTATGATTTACCATGCTAATGCAAAGCATCTTTTGCATCGCATATTACTGCTTTGTTGCTCATAATCTACATCGGATTTCAAACAGAAGTTATTTCACACACTCGCTGCAGTCTGAAAGTGAGTTTTGAGCTAAAATTATTTTACAAGTCTTTAATGTTTATGTTAGCTGGTAACTACGTATATGAAAGTGAATGTTCCCACTCCGGTGTATCTGCTTCTGACATAGCCTCCATTTCCCAGACGCGGAGAAACCCGACAAGTCACCCCCCTTGTTTTACTTCGAAATCGGCAGAAACTTCCCCCCATTTTGAACGCAAGCCTATCATGGGCGTAAGAAACTTGTGGATAAAAAGTATTTTGTAGATGTGCTGCACAGCAACACACCACCTGTCTGAAAACCTATATCACATGTAAAAACTTGGTTGTGGTTTTTGCAAAAGTTTCATGAGTTTTTTCACAACATGTTAAAGGCCGCCCTCTCAAATTTGTTATATTTTGCAGAAGAAGAAGGAAAAACAGAAAAGAAGAAGAAACAGAGCAATTCCAAGAGGTACTCGGTCCCTGATAGACACTTGGGCCCTAGTAGACACTTGGTCCCTAATAGACACAGGAATTTCAACAGGGTCCTTGTTACACAGTGCTTGGGCCCTAATTAGATCCCGTCTTCTTGCAATTTTGTCTTTTGTTTTCTTAAGTTCATCCATGATGTCCTGTTGCTGATTAATGACTTTCCTCATTTCAACAATGAATTTCCCGGCTTTTGACTCCATCTCACTTTCACTTATTTGGCGATTTCCTGCTAGTTTGTCCATGTCATCGAGTGTC
>JADLZN010008290.1:0-17431 GCA_018155175.1 Sinocyclocheilus anophthalmus | reverse complement strand
CGAAAAGATTTTAAAAAAAGATAACATCAATTATTTACTGAACCCTTCAATTATATAATGAAAGCCATAAAAACAGACAATTAATCGTGATAATCGTCATAAATCGCCAGCCCTAAAACCGTAATTAAACAAAAAAAAAAAAAAAAAAAAAACAATCGCACTGAATATTTTTAGAACAATTAAACGTATTCATCCTTTTGATCAAAGTGCTCTAGGCTTTGGATTGTGATGAATAGTGCTTGCAAACACTCACACGTTCACTTAACTGGCACTTGTGATGAATAGGATACAAAATAGAGCAATGAAATCACCTTTTTTTATTAGAAGGAAAAAATTAAAAGAAAATTAAAAGAAATAAACCAAGCCAGAATGAGTAACAGTGTGCAAAAACAGTCTAGTAAAGAGACCAATTTTTTTTTTTTTAAACCTTCCATGATTGATACAAAATAGAGCCTGATGCTCTTAAAAATAAAGTACATTTTCAGATGCTTATTTATAAAATATAAAATACAATAAAAACCAATGAGCTCCATGAGTAAATACAGCTGAGACTAGACCAAATTCATACAAATTAAAAAAAGCGGTAGCAGGCATGCAAAATATATAAATCCATATAAATCAATGCAGCCTAGCTAGCTTGGGAAAACATGATTTGTAGTTCTTGAGAAACATTTGTACAATAACACTAATAGCAGCTGCATAGCTGAGGTTGATACAGGCAAACACTCCCATTTGTGTAAAAATGGGGAATATTTACTTCTCTTCCCACTATGCTGTAGAAAGGGAACAGATTATGTTATGTTATTTTATTTACAACATACAGCCATGTATACATACACACTTTAAGTTAATAATTTTTACTCCGTCAGAGTAAATCAGATCAGAGTTCAGTAAGGGGCGACAATCTCTGTAGTGCTCATCTACAGTATCTTCTTCTGTTCCATCACTTCATTAAACTGGCCCTCTCCTCTCCCTCATTCATTTGCTAGTGAATGAAGTTTGTTGCCATGGCGACTCAGGGAGAGTTGGTTTCTCTGAAAGCAGCAGGGCCACCATTTTCTCTGTCAGAGCTCACAATGCATGAGAACACAAGTCTCCTTCACATCATGCTTTTTAACCTGCTGTCTCTCCCGTCTCGGCTCCTGGACCTCGTGGTCCCCATGACCACTGAGCTCCGATCACAAGACCTGTGACAGAGCTGCCAAGAGATCCCCTGAACCTCTCACACACACACACACAAAATGTGAACCTCTTTCATGATGTGTGCTCATATCTGCTAATCTCCAAAACTATGTGCACCGGGGTCTGCCCTCTCCCGCTCAGGTCCGTACCGTAGCAGCTAGCGCCACGGTCTTTGTGTGTGAATTTCGCTATGTCGTGCCACAGACGTCTAAGTCCACACTAGGCTGCAGGCTATCGGTAAATGGACCTGGTGTCCTTTGACCAAGTGGTCTGTGTGCGATCTGACTAATCGATCGAGATCGGAGACACATGTTACCAAAAAAATTGAATGAGTGAGAAGAGGTCGGAACGATCCACGTGACCTTGAGGACTGGAGGAATGCTGAAACTTAAGTCTTTGCCTTCAACAGGACTACACTGTACCATATACTCGAAAGTTGAAAGTAAAAGTGTAACAACAGTTTACAATATTACGAATTCTTACTTTGCATTTTTGTTCAAATACCACATCCCAAAGCAAAAGTGGTGAGTCACACACCGAATATCATTTTAAAACATATTTGACAGGGCTGGAGAACATCACATCCTGAGTCCGGCGCACACAGCCGTTGTTTGGTCCTGAACAACATCCAATTAACCATCCCCTAATGTAAGGGAGATGGTTTCAAAAGATGCAGTTTTAGGCTTACCATCACGGCTCTAGATTGCACTCTAGCATACCCGGTAGTCATCCTGCTAAGGGCCCGCTGATGGGGGGATAAATTAGTGGGTAGGGGTAGGTGTTTGGGGTAGATGTTGGGTTGGGCGACGCTTTGGGGGACAGTAGGTTAGGCTGAGCCAGGATCAACATAAGAGACATGGTTCCTTACTTGGGCACTCACGGCGACCGGAATGCGGATATATTGGTACTTCGGTAGTAGTATATAGAGAGAATAAAAGGAAGTCATAACACGCACGAAAGATACCCCCCGGACATCAGTTTGTCACACCAAGTATTATTGTGTTGTGAGATGCTCGGATAGTCTCTGGGGGACTCAGCCATCCAAATATACTATAGTGATACGAATCTATATGAATATGATATTCAAGACGCTAGAGATGAGTGTAGACACAGACGATACAGAGAAGGATCATACGATAGAAATCGAGACAAAGTGAAGTTACTGGCGGGTCACTCTTATGACGAAAACCAGAACGGAAGAAAAACCACACAGGGAAAGAACAAAGAAACTGTACACAAAAACTCAAAAAACAAAAGGCCAAGGCCAACAGGAATCACGTGGTGGGGCGACTAGCTATGGTGGCACAGGGCCTGAGCCGGGTAAGGAGTGCTCACAATTGAGACGGAAGGGGGAAGATACTTGGGGCGGGGGCCGGTCAAGGGGGGGACATGGCCGATCAACCCACCGCGATAACTTGAGCATGCGAAAAACAGTGAACGGTAGGTGGGCGCGGTCGCGTGCAGGAGGGCTCTTCGGGCCCAAGAGGGTCACGTACCCACGGCCAGATTTAACGCACATAGCGATCGCCAGGGACCGACCCTATGATCGCTAGTCCCAACGGGCTGGCTATACGGGAGAACTGGGGGGGCGTCGGCAACACTGGTAATTGAAAAGTAACTAAAAGCGGGTCCGAAGAAAGGAAGTGCTCTGTGATCAAACTGACCTCCATCGGGTTGTGTGGGTGATGAGCGAGAGAACAAAGAAAAAAAAAAGAAAAAAAAAATAAAGGAATCATACGACATAACAGATGCGCCCGTTAATTTCCTTTGTTTCGGGCGTCTTTTTGTAGGATTGCGTGGCCAGTGTTGTAGGGAATAAAATTAAGCACAATGTTCATCGATCAGTTTGTTTTACACAAGGACATACTAGGGTCGAAACACACACACACACACAGTAAACTCTTTATGCTTCCTTCTATCCACACATTCATACACGCACACAGACTTGGCAGCCAACAACCTTGGCCACAACAATATTACCATTCCAGTATCACTCTCCTCTTGTGAGAGGGAATTTTACCCCAAAACACTGAGGAATTCTGCAGATTCCCAACATACGAGCACTCAGCCCACACCCTCAGTGCAAACAGAGGACACAGTGAGAGAGAGACTTGTTTCACTGAGAGTTGTTTGACAGGATTCAAAGTGGAGGCTGAAAAATGTGTGCTAATCTATAAACAGCTTCTCGTATCTGAATCTTGTTCTTGAATTCTTCAAAACAGATCTCAAATCAGAGCTAAAGGCAAAGGGCAGGCAAACCAAATAAAACGGCTAGTGACTGACTGGGCAGTCGAATTCAAGTGAGTCACACACCAATCAGACAGATAATGGTGTAGTATTTGGCATGAGGCACTGTCACAATGAAGAGCCTGTACTCTGCTCTGATTTGTTCTGGCTGCTTATAAAATCAGCAGTAAGCTACTATATCACATTTTAAGGTCCAACCTTATAGGGGAGTGAGCTAAAGCCAAGAAACTGAAAAGCTAGAGATGTAAACGTAACATAGAAGGTAAATGAAAATTTTACCCAAAAATTAAAGTGTCAAATTACAATACATCAAGTTTAAAATGTAAAAGTGCAAATAAATCCTGACAGCTGTGCAATGTTGTCACTGTGAACTAAAATCGGTCATATTTCTTGAAAAGCATAAACAAGTTAAATGAAACTAACAAAATAAATGAGAAAACATAAATTATTAGGTTGCGTTAAAAGTCCAAGCGAAGTACACGAACTTAAAAATAGTAAAAGACCAGCCACCGTCCCAACAAGCACGGTTGTTTGGGTGTAGTGCGGAAATTTACAAATCGACGCAGTGGAGACTTGTTTTCCACAAAAGCTAGTGTGTGTGGGGTCTGGGCGTTATGACGGCGACATTAGCACACGGCGAGCTGAACAACCAGGCAAACATGTCATGGGGAAGTCGCTGAGCGCTCGCAAACAAGGGGGAGAACAATCCAGATGGATGTCCCGTGGCAGGCAGGCGTGCTTTTCCGTGGGACTCAATCGCCATACGCAATGTCAATAGAGATAGAAGGTGGGGCGTGGGTAAAATTGCAGGAATAGCGGAGGATATAGCATGTAAAAAAATATGAAGTAAACACTAGAATGGGATGTAAAACCTCAGAATAGTTTGGTCAAAAGAGCTTGAGGAACCATGTTAACCATCATACTCGGGGCTGCCCGACACCCTAATGGTCCGAATAGGGAATGCACCTCGGTACGAAGGGGAGAGCAGGGCCACACCGCGGACTATGACCATCGTGCTCGTCTGCGGCGGCCGCGGTCGGTCGGGTGCACGCGCCCTCGTGATGGGGGGTGCCCAGTGCAAGAGCGCACCCCATGCATCGCTGAGAGGGAGCCGCGTAGATCACAGCAGCGCAGGCAGTGGGGTGGTGTAACGGGTGTTGGAACAAGGCAGGACGCAGAACCCGCGCGCACTGGGAGAAATGAAACTGGACAACTCGAATGGACGCAAAGTGAGGGGCTTTCTTGAAAAACTACTAATAATTACCTCCATCCCTCGATCAAACAAACCCATCCCATGAAATAACACTCGAGTTAAGGGAACATGCTTGCGCCCTCTCATTGCGCCCAAACGCTCCACTCGGCGGTGTGCTCTGCGTGTTGCAGTTGCGTTGGTGTTGTATAAGATTGACTTGTTCACACATTGAGACTAATTTTTGTGTAGGTGGGTGTTCTGATGATGTGTAGTGCTGGACCGATGACTTCTTTGTAGAGCTTGCGGGAAGGCTTGAGGCATTTATTGACCGTCGACACGATAACCCCTGGGATATCAAGTGGAAAACGCACACCGACATGCATTCGATTCAGTCAAATGGTTGCCCAGAAGTCCAGACATCACGCGCAGCGCGTGAACCCCACGTTCACGGTTTAAGGTAGGCCGTAAATAAGGATGTGTACACGCGTCGGTTGATGTTGGCGACTGGGGTCGAAGATCCACTGCTGTTGATGGGAGGGAGAGGTTTTGGCACTTCGACAGCTGGTTAAATCGTGGAGAGCATCGTGCTTTTGTAGGCGTAGTATATGGTGTCTGTAGCGGCGGGGGGCGGGAAACGCGCTCAATATACAACCAAACAAACATACAAATACAGAAAGAAGAGTCAAAGACCGCGATGAGAATAGTTAGACTGCTTCACTTTAATTTCTCTTACTTTCTCGGTAAGAGACCGACTGTATGCTTTAACTTATTTGCACAGACCGGGGCTAGTTGTCCACATGTATTGTGGTGCACAGATCTCAGTAACTAATCTCGATCAAGGAAATTACATGACCAACACTGGAAAAAGGATGTGTCGGGAAGTGGTAATTAATACGAAGTGCTGGAATATGTTTTACCAAGATAAATCACTATCTTTCGTCTGCTTCATAATAATCACGGTAATTCAATGTGTTTGTAACATGCAAGATACTGTTTATTGTAATATTGCTGTGCGAAAAGTTCTACAAGGACGAGGGGACAACATCTCTGTAATAAATCCGACGTTATTCTTTGACTTGTGCGCGTGTAGACGTGTAGATGAACTGACGGGGTGGGGGGCTGAGGCGGGAGAAGACAGGGTCTTTTTACGTGTGCGATAGGTAAGGGAATGCTGTGCGGGCCTTCAAATTAAATGTCTGTTTAGTTTTTAATGTGTAATTTTATATAATGTATTCATTACAGTTAGGCCTTCTGCTTATGTTGCACTGCTTTAATTGATCCTAGTGTGACAACATGCCCCTCTTAGTGTCAAAGTGTGTAAACGAGCTGTATATTTTAGCAGCTGGATAACAGTGGAAGTGTTTAGCTATGTGTTTGCAGTCATGAGGTTTGTGTCTGTACAGAAATTGGCTTGCAAAAATATTCACATGAGGAAAATATTGTGACAATTTGCCCCACTTTCCCCTGGAGTGATTGTCAGGTCTCAAATATGATGTTAATATCCGTTGTTTTAAGCTCAGCAGAAACCCCTAAAATCGGTCGGCTTGGGCGTCTGTGAGTGTGGAGTCGTGTGTGCGGACGCCTTAAGGAAAGTCACAGCTTTGTTCTATGGATTGGTCCTGAGACTGATAGGTAGAAATCAACACGAGGCCTCAGTACTTACAAAGAGCACTAGTTGTGGGGTTAACATATATTTATGGTTTGGTAAGGTTGCGAAACTAGTGGCGACTGTTACGAAGGTACACAACGGGGCTTCAGGAAAGCGAGGCCGAGAAATCATTTTCCCGGCAGGATCGCGGAAACATTAAGCGGAGAGAACCGCCACGAAAACCTTGGATGAATGGTCAATGATGCACGCGTTTTTTATAGTCCTGGTAAAACGCAGGGCTACCGGTCAGGAGCAATCGATAATACACAAGAGGAAAGAAATTCCGTGCCACCGTTATGTAGTCCTAATCCGTTGTATGGAGAAGTCCCGGCAATGGTTCTGCAAACACCCCAGCTTAAAGGGTTCATATGAATGTCCATTTTTCCCACAGTGAGATAGGCTTTGGGGGCTTAGAAAAAGTCGGAACATAGGTTTGGTTAAAAATTTCTGCGCAGGGAGTGAAAAACCACCTTGTGTGACCCGGTCAAAAACCTCGTTCAGATAAGCCGTTGGTTGTAGCATGGCCCGTAAATGTTAATGAGCGGGCTGACCCGCCCCTCTCTTACCGCAGCCGCTCTCGCAGAGAGACCTGGGTACTTGAGCCTCAGGCGTGTGAAAAGTGCTAAGCGACACAGCTGATAAGGAAGGCGCTGCAAGATTCCAGTGTACAAACAAGGCACTCAGGTCTGCGGAGATGAGGCTGGGATTCCCGATGCGATTGCGCTAATTGGGCGAGACCATAGATCTCAGTGATGGAGATCAGCGGAGCCTTCCCGTCAGAAACAACGAAGCCCGGGGTCGTCCAGCGCCAAGGCCGGAGTAAGGCGGACGAGGGTCCTGAGGACAGCCAACAACAGAACACCTTCAATCGATTCAGGAGCATTCTTGGTCTACCCTGCTCCAGCCCCCCCGGAAGAAACAATGTGTGGCCTGATGACCTCAACCTCAGGCGGAGCGAAGGTAAGACACCATCCATCTGTGCTGGGAATCGCTGCTGTCAATCAAACATGTGGGAGGCTTGTCTGTGTGACGTCATCCTTCGATCGGCTCGATTTGAGAAGGGAAAACATTTAACCAGATAAAAAAAAACTTTTTTAATCATTAAGGTGGTTTGTGTAACACACACTGCCAGACATCACTCATTCACACACTTGTAAAAGAGCTTGTAGCATCTGAAGGACCCCTTTTTAAGTTTAAACCCACAGGCATGGTTCTGATATAAACGGGAAGTATCCTGCAGTCTGTGCTTGTCACAAAGGTTTAGCTTATTAACAGGGTTTCATGATTGACCGTTTAAATTCTTCTCCTACAGGAAGTTTTCAGAGTCAGATTCACGGTCCTGGCCGGATACAGACTTTCTCCATTATGCACGCAGAAGCATGCACACACACTGTGCGTATTTATCAAAGAAGATGGTTAACACAAAGGTCTCCGTACCTTGCATCTTCCTGCCATCTTTTTCACTCCCAAGATAAATGTTTCCATCATTTCTCTCATGGCCTTATAACAACTTATCATAACTCTATTCAAGCACAAACGATGACTATCTGAGCTGCCTAAATTTAGGAAATAATATTTATTTATCCCTGGTTGAGTAAATAATGTCTGAGCTATTGCTCTGACAAGTCACTGAATCCTCCTTTATATTGTTGATTTTTGTTTGGGAGAAGTTTAATTTTATTTGCATCATATCTAAGTCTGAATACTGAAGCATAACAATCCTGAGTGTGTTTGGTCAAAATTTGTTTCATTTTCTTCCTCTTTTTTTGTTTGTTTTTGTTTAATTTTTCTTTTCTTGTGCTTTGCACTAATTTACTTATATATAAAATTTGTATTTTATATGTATAAAATGTATATACTATAATATATAGTGGCATATTTATATTATATTTATGCATGAGATGCATGAAACAGTACATTGCTATGTATTTTTAGTGACTCTTTCTGTAAGTTACATCATTCCACCAGCAGGTGGCGATAAGTTCTCAAACGAATCATTTAGAAAATCATTTAGTCCTCAAATATGATTTATCGAATCATTCACTAAACCGATTCGTTCAAACTTTGATTAATTCAGAGTACTGTGTAGTCATCGCTTTGAATGTTGCTGTTCAGTGAGAATTGTTTAATATTTTTGTAATTGCTAAAATATTGTATGTTGTTGTCTTTATTATATCGTTATCATTTGTTAAGTTCATAAGTTCACGTACATGTGAATATGTTATACTGTTACACAAGTTATAGGCTAGAGCAATTATATTTATAGAATGTAAAATATAATTTATTCCAGTGATCAAATCTGTATTTTCAGCATCATAACTCTGTGTCTTTCAAGTTTTTATTAATCACAGCAGCCTGAAAAAAAAGTTCTACAGGTTCCAAAATTATTCGGCAGCACATCTGTTTTTATCATTGATATTTACAAATGTGTCGCACTGCAGCACCATTTAAAATGAACTAGTGAAGCCAGATGAGTTGTTGTGTGAGCAGTCAATCTCATACAGTTGCTCTTATGCATTCATATAGTATGATTCATTTTAGCTTAGTCTTGCATCATGCATGCGCTCTCTGAATTCATTCTTTTCTAGGCAAACTATGGAATAAATCACAACTTTGATCCCAGCAGAATACTGAATAAATCAAACAGTCAGATTGTTCTGGATCGTTTTACTTTTACTGACGGTGCTTTTATATTTCAAGCCTCAGTCCTGTTTGTGCTTGCACTGTGTCAATGGTATATTTTTGGGGTTTCAGCATGAAGTGCTTTTCTTTGGCCAGCAGAGGATGCTGAATCAACAAGACTCGCTCAACAAGATGTGCTGTAATATATGCTCAGAGTTCACAAACACTATTGATTTGCTGAAAGGAGATGCAAACATTCAACTGAAAGACACTTGAGGATCTGTTTGAACTGAGAGTTTGCAGCAGATCTATACTGAATGATACCGGCAAACTAGGGATAGTTCACCCCAACTGAAAATGCTTGTCTCAATCCTGTACATTGGACACACACTTGTCGTTCTTACGGTGGCCGAGAAGTGCTGAACAAATCACAATTCTGAAAACAAATAACAAATTACAAACGCAAATGCAAGTCTAAAAACAAAATAACAATTCAGAAAGCACAACAACAATTCAGAAAACATTATAACAAGTCAGAAAACACAATGACAAATTCGAAAACAAAATAAATCGGACAAACCGGACACCTGGCGCTTTCTCACACTATACCTACCTCTTCCGGTTTGTCTGATTTGTCGTTGTGTTTTCTGAATTGTTATTTTGTTTTCTGAATTGTTGTTGTGTTTTTTGAATTGTTATTTTGTTTTTTAGACTTTCATTTGCGTTTGTAATTTGTTATTTTTGTTTTCAGAATTGTGATTTGCTTTGCACTTCGCGGCCACCGTAGTGTTTCTTTTGTGGAACACGAAAGAAGATATTTTGAAGAATGGTGGCAACCAGCAGTTGTCGGTCCCCATGACTTACACAGTATGGACAAAAATACTGTGGCGCTAAAAAGTTCTTAAAAGTCTTCCATGTAGCTTCATAAATCCTGTAAATATAGCTTACAGATATTACATGTTGATTCTTTAGTGCAGCCAGTGTCATAAAGCAAGACTGTTGAGTTTCATGATAATGTATAGTAAAGCAACTCCGCAGCTTTTAATTGACAGAGCTAAAGGCTAGACCAGTGTTCTCCTGTGGCTGCAGATGTAGTTTATTGCTGATTTGATGAATGTGTCTGCTGATTTAACGGTTCTCTCTGCCTGTGATGGGCCTTTTAGCTTTTCCTTGCGTTCAGTGGTTAAAGCGTGGACGAGGGGCAGGTGGGAGCTGTGCAATCGATAAATCTCTCTCTCTGGATTCTTGCTGAGTCGGCTGCCACTTTTCTCAGAGATGCATGTGTGTCCGAGTCTGACGTCCGGCAAACAGCACAGCAGCACCTTTAAATGCCATTTTAGAGACCCGAAGGGCCAGCTACAACATTCATTTGTACATTTTATTAGTTTTGAGACTTTAAAACATAACTGCAACCTTTCAAAGCTCTAATTTCATGACCATTTCATGCAATTCCAACCTTCACCAATTTGTCTTTACGTGTTTCCGTGTGCATTCTGTGAAGGAACGTTGCATGGGGATTCCAAATAAAATATTCAAACTGGTTACATTTTAAAAACATTTAAATGAAATAATAATGATAATTAACTAATTATATTAAAAAAAGTGAAGACAGAAATATGTTACTCCTATAATTTACAGTTGTATTGCAAGGTAAAAAAAACATTTGATGATAATACGTTCATTTTATTAAGTTACAATACTAATATTTATGTCTTAAACTCATCACTTTCAAACATTCAAACCCTCAAGCTTTCAAGTGTTTGGATCTTTTATTGGCGGATACTACAACCTCTGTCCACGAAAATGTTGGAACTTTTGTTTTTGTCAGCCGAAACCCTGAGATTTAATATCTAACTTAAAATATTTGAAGTTATATTTCAGTAATTTAAATATTTTCAAGTCTCTAAATGTGGTTAAGATTCACGACTGCAGTAAAAAAAGTAATATTTTTATTATTGGTTTTTTGTTTTTATTTTAAATATTACTAATGAAATAATTAATAATACACAATAATTATTATTAACAAATATTATTCATATCCTTTACACAAATTATAAAGAGTGAAGACCACTATTGTATAGATGTTTATTGTTGTAAATTACCATTGTACTGCAAAGTTAAAAAAAAAAAATATTAACATGTAACACGCTTTTATTTTGGCGGAATACTTGTGAAATGCTGTAAACGTGTCTCTAAAAATGAGAGAAGTCAATTGAACGCAGTGCAACAATAAATTATATTCTTATTTAAATTGTAGTATTTTATTTAATAATTGCACTAAGCTATATAGCGACTTCCCTGTAGATTTTCCAGTAATATCAACAACATCTTGAAGGAGTGAACCTCTTATTTTAAATTCAGGATTATGAACTTTAGAAGATATCAGCCTTTTCTCATATGAAAAGCCTTTACGCAGGAGAGCTGTGATTGATGTGTTGAATATTGCTCATGACCGTTTGTACATTTTCAGCATATTTTTCACGTACAGGAGAGATTTATCAACCTTCCTCCAGTCCGAGCTATCGTTCCGTTTAATCAATCATACACGTCTGAAAACTGAGTGATGTGGGTTTAAGCATCTGCTGCTCTCACGTAAAGAGCTCTAATCAATCTGAGAAGAAAATAAAGCAGCATGTTTGGGGTGTTAATCAGATTGATGTGATATAAACCAACAATTTGAACTTTAGTGTTCTGACCTGAGAGTTTCACTGTTGAGTGTTGATAGATGAGACACTTGTAGACACACTGCAGCTTTACAAAATGAATGTTTGCATGGTGAGTTACTGATGTGTGTGATGAGGATGTTTTTTACTGCTGGGGCTCTGATTGGTTCAATTTGTGAGTTTAAAGGAATAGTTCAGCCAAAAGTGAAAATATGCTGTAAATGTGCTCAACCCTCGGGCCATCCGAGATTAGGATGAGTGTGTTTTTCTTCTTCTCAATTTGGAGAAATGTAGCATTGCATCATGTCTCACTGCATTGAATGGGTGGCCGTCAGAATTGATAGTCCCAAACAGCTTATAAAAACCATCACATACTCCACAAGTATCCACCGCACTCCATCCATCATGTAAGCATCTAGAAGACAAAACGCTGAAAACACATCCATCCTTAAGACACTTTAAACTAAAATATGATCGAATCCATAATAACGCTTCCTCTGTATTGATATATAATCACAAAATTGTGGCGAAAATTGTGCACCCCTGCAAACAAACCCAGCCATTTTTATTAATAAATATAATACATGTATAATAATAATAATAACAGTAACATAATACAATTATATTATTAATATAACAATTCTAAGAAAACAAAAAAGAAATTTTACTATTGCACCGTCACTCGTTATTTAGAGTATTTAAGAAATAATAATAAACAATATTATTAGTATACACATATCACCCTTTCTAAATTAAAAACAAATAAAAATGTACTACTGCTATTTCACGTTACATAAAACATTCGATCTCTAAACTAATTAATAAACTATCCCTACATAAAAAATATAAACATTTTTTAAAGTTATACACATAAGACATATCTAAGGTACTATCACTTAAAGTGTTAAAAGGACAATATTTTACATTACACGATGTAATAAAATAATGCTAATCTTTATGATTAATTAGAATAATTTAGCCTTATGTCTTCCTTTTCAAACATTAAACCATTAAACTTTTTTTTTTTGTTTTACTTTCAAACTGTTTTTATTATTTGTTATTTTTACTTTTTTTTTTTTACTGTCGAACAGTGGATTCAGCGACTATAGAGTTTCATAATCCATAATAGGCTTCCTCCTCCCATTGATATACATCAAAAAATCGGGGCTGATTCAGCAGCCCTACTTTTTTTTTTAATTCAATCTTAAATGCAATCACATATTTTGATCAGAAAATGGTATTTTCCTCCCCAAATTCATGCAGCTTTCTGTATATTATTATTATTATTATTATTATTTTTTAACTTTCAACTTTGACTTTTGATCTTAAGTTAATTGTGAAAGTTAATGGCTCAAATATTTACACATTTCACGCACTGTTGCTGCTCATTATAAAACACTGTATTTAACTAATTTATGAGTTGTGCAACCAAACTACAATGAAATTCCTCAATAAACAATAAAATTCAAAGACACAGCATCAATTACACACCTAACATCCATCCTTTTTTTGTGTCTTTATTATGTTGCATTTGGCACAAAAAAAGCTCCCTTGTTGAGAAATGAAAAGGAGAAATATGAAGCTGTCCATCATGTAAGAACAAGCAAAATAGTTGTAGTCCACAAACAGCAGACTGTAAATCTATAGTGTTACTCTGTTTGACAAGAAAGAGTTGAGTGACTGTGTAGAAGCCCAATCTAATCTGTAGTGTCTAAATATAGCATTCAGAAATCTCTCGCTCGCTCGGCAAACACATTTCGCAGTTGTGAGCTGTAATATTTTTGGCAACTTTTCTCAACGTATGTCTGAAAAGCAGAGCTGTTAATCGACTGCTATCGTAACCTCTCCGGGCCGCTCACGTTAACTCCGAAATCTAATTAAATGTGAGGAAACTAGCAGCCTGACGTCTCAAAAATGGATCTGAGTATGTTCTCATTTGCATGATTATAATAATAGCAATCTCTGACACTAATGCATGCGTGGAATATTTCAAGCCAGTCATTAGAACTTATTTGAAGAACAGAGCAAATTAATTTTAAAGGAGGTGAAGGGAGGGAGGATAAGAAACTGATGGCTGGGAGTGTTTTTGTGAGCGTGTCTCTGTCAGCATAAAGGCATGTTTTAATAAATGGAAACAAAGCAGCAAGAATTAGTGCACAAAAGACATGAGGGAACCCCGTTTAAAGCCGCATTCATCTCATAAATATTATAAAAGCATGTTTCCGCCACAGGATAAGAAAATAAAAAAGGTAATGTTACTTTTTACCTCTCTGAATTCTGAGTTTTCTGCAATTCTGTTTTTTGTTTATGTCAAGGTATAAAAAAATAAAAAAAGGTAATTGCAACATTTTATCATACAATTCTGACATTTATCACATTGCAAGTTTAATAGCTCAACAATTCTGGACTTGATATCTGTCAGATACGACTCTCATAATTTCTGACTCTATATTGTTAATTGACTATTCATAATTATGACTTTATATCTTAATTTATGACTTAGATTATCATGCTGCATTATAGCTCACCCATTTTGACTATATCTCATTAATTTTGAGTTTATATCTCATAATTCTGACTTTATATATCATATTTATGACTATATCTCATAATTATGACTTTTAATCTCACAATTATGACTTTATATCTTGTCATTCTGACTATATCTCATAATTATGACTATATATTGTAATTATGACTATATATCATAATTATGACTTTATATCTCGCAAATCTAACTTAATATCTCACAATTCTGATTTTATATTTCGTACTTATTACTACATCTCATAATTATGACTATCTCGTAATTGACTACCTCATAATTATGTCTTTATATCTCGTAATTATGACTATATCTCATAATTATGACTTTATCTCAATTTTGACTTTTTATCTCATAATTATTTTCTACTTCTGACTTTATATCTTATCATTCTGAGATTATGTCTCACACTTCTGACTTTATATATCATACCTATGACTATATCTCATAATTATGACTTTTAATCTCGTAATTATGACTTTATATCTCATAATTCTGAGATTATATCTCACAATTCTGACTTTATATCTCCCAAATCTAACTTAATATCTTACAATTATGACTTTATATCTCATAATTATGACTTTATATCTCAATTCTGACTTTATATCTCAATTCTGACTTTATAACTCACAATTATGAGTTTATATTATAATTATGCTTTATATAGCATCCTTCGACTTTACATCTCACCCCTTCTGATTTTATATCTCATACTTATTACTACATCTCATAATTATGACTATCTCGTAATTGACTAACTCATAATTATGTCTTTATATCTCAAAATTATGACTATCTCCTAATTCTGACTTTATATCTCATAAATATGAGTTTATATCTTGCAATTCTGGTTTATACCTGGTAATTGACTAATCTTGAATATGGGACTATATTTAATTTGGACTCTATATCTCGGTCATTGCTAGTCAATTTACTTTTTTATCTCATAATTATGACTTTATATCTTATAATTATGACTTTATATCTCATCATTCTGAGATTATAGCTCACAATTCTGAATTTTTATCTCATAATTCTGATTTTATATCCCATTATCCTGAGTTTATATCTCATAATCCTGAGTTTATATCTCATAATTTGACTTATCTCATATTTCTGAGTTTATATCTCATAATTCTGACTTATATCTATACTTTATGATATATCTCATTATGATGACTTTAATCTCGTAAAATCGGACTATATCTCATAATTAGACTTTTAGCTCGCAATTCCTACTTTATCTTCGCTTATGCCTTTAATATCATCATAGGACTTTATAGCTCGCAATTATGACATGACTCTACATCAGAATTGATGAGAAAACAATATCAGTATTTGTGAGATAAAAAGTTGCAATACCTTTTTTGTCCCATTGTAGACCAAGCTGTCCTAAATATGACCTACTGCTGCACAGCCATGCACAAACATCTGTCTTCTTAAATATCTAGTTTGTCTGTTTCTCTACACCTGAGCAACCATTCAGAATGCCTTAACAACTGCACAGAAATGTCCTGACACTTTCATCAGCTCTGCAGATTCCCTGGTAACCACTCAGAACACCTTATCAACATCTTAGAAATATACAGTAGAAAGTACACAAGACAAACTGGCCAAGTGATCAAGCTACGTACAGCCTAAAAAACCTCCTGCTGGGAAAACCAGCTCAAACCAGCCTGTTTTTGTCTGGTCTTTGCTGGTTTTATAGGAACTTCTCATCTCGTAAGGCTGGGAGAGCAGCTAAACCACCTTAAACCAGCTAACTAAACAGGCTGGAAAACCGAGGCTGTCTTAAACAGTTCCATTTCAAACTTGCTTCAAATTCCAAGACATTCACCATTTGTCCCTTTGGACTTTACTTCACTAGTTCTCCATTTAAACCCTGCAACCCATTTTACCAGATTGACGAGTAAAGTCGCTTTTTTCCAAAGCAATCTCTCCATCCAGCCCACATTTATAAATCTAACTTCAGTAAATATGAAATTGTATTGAATCAATCACTGAAAAAAAATATTTAGGCCTGAATTTAAGATTTATGTGTTGGAATCGCATAGAAATGTCCATGCATTTGGATTACACAGTTTTAACATAAACTGATAAACTTAATGTGATGCATATTTGTTAGTCATGCATAAATGAAACGGGTCAGATTTCTGTAATAGTACTAATAAACTGAACGTGCTTGATTCATGATGCTTGAATATTATTGCAGCACAGTTTGTGCTGAATACAGTGTAATCAGACTTTAGCTATTAATATGTTTTTAAGATACTGAAAAAAGCACAAATGTCAGGCCATGTCAAACCTTCTCCAGGGCCCCAAAACTCCCTCAGACCACAGAGGATTAAGATACATAAAAAAAGCTTTATATATTTATCACTGAATCCATTAACATGATTTCAATTGCATATGTTTATCTAATCGATTATTCGATTAATCGATTATTCCTTGTTCCACAACTACAGCCGTATTTGAACCATGTTCATAGTTTTAACCTGAACAAGGTTAATTGTTTCCACAATAAACAAATATATGCTGATTATAAACAATTTGAATAAATTCATTTTGAAAATGTGATTATTTAAATAACATCAAAAAGATGCAAATATGCAATAATAAACTATGAAATCTGACCGGTTTCAATTATGCATGACTTTATGTTTTATGTAAGTTTGTTAGTTTATGTTAAAACTGTGTAATCCAAATGCATTGACATTTGCAATTCAAATAGATAAATCTTTTAGGCGTCCTAAATATTTTTTGAATGCTCACCATCATCTTCATATTTCCACTCATAGACATGTTGAACAGCGTCTGCTGTCTGACGTGACTCGATCTTCTGCTCCTTCAGAAAACAGCAGACAGCTGATTGACTTGTTTGTGAACGCGTTCATGAATATTTCAACAATCTGCAGATATATCTACGGTCAGATTAGTATATGCTTCATGTTAGGCAATGTAAATCCATCATGTGAGACCATCATTTCAGTATATGTTTTAAACTTCTGCATGGTTTCTCCATGTTCATTCAGTGAAGTGCATTATGCAGTAAGAATTTAAAACTGATAATTATGGCCCAGAGCACTTCAGCCCCAAATACCACTTAAATTGCTTTGTCAAAGAGTAGAAATGAGATTAAGAGTATGTGGGTTGTTTGATTCTGGGTTTCCAGGTTGTTCTACAGCTATTAGTTCCATCTGCGGCTTTATTAGTATTCACAGAGCTTCACAAACTCAACAGCCTCCTTAAGTGCGATAATCTGAGTCATTCCTGTTATACAACATGTGTCCCCATCACTCATGTCTTAATATACAGTGAAAACAATGCTG
>JADLZN010008288.1:0-26670 GCA_018155175.1 Sinocyclocheilus anophthalmus | reverse complement strand
AAAGATGAGTAAATTAAAAAGTCTTTGGCTTTATGATTTATGAACACAGAGGAGCTTATACTGTAAAATATACTCAGAACTCTCGGCCTTTACAGTAATTCCAGTCAAGATACAAAAGCAAGGACACATGCTGTTGTTCCTCTAGAGCAGATGTACTTCAGCACTGATCACACAATCACTGCTGCATGACATGTGACATATGAAGGACACTTTAAGTGCATTATATTCTATAAATGAAGATTTTGCACTTGAGAAAAAAGCTTTTGATTTCATTTTTGGGCTGTTTGTTGCTTTAATTTATATAGCCGATGGAAAACAGGAATGCCAGTATGAATCTGCAATGGAATGCACTTTGAGCTGAATTGAGAGTGAAAAGGAAACAGACAGACAAAGATTGAAAAGAGAGCAGGTTAAGATTGCAGTTCAAGAGGAACTTAAAGACCTGCCTCAGATAAACTCACAGAGATGACCGCACTTCATCCTGGAGTCAGACTCATCCACCCTAGCACATAGGATAGACCAGAACGTGACATTTACAATGCCGTCAATGTTTTGGGGAAGAATTGCTGGTCTAGCAAATGTAGATTCCCTTTTCAGAAGTTGTTCACATTTTTGAGCATCATGACTCAACAAAGCTGCATGCTGGACCGCGTTGCTCATCAATGTGCCAAAGCATAAACAAAAAATCCTTATGTACTCCTGATGATTTACAAAGATGGTTATGATCGTAATACATGGGGATGGTTCGGGAAATGCTGTATGGAGAGCCTTGTCTTTTGGTTGATTGATTTTTCTGACGTTTGAATACAATACATTCTTATCAAGGCCGAGCGGGCGGCTCTCCTGACAGCTTTCTGCTTGTTGGTACATTTGCCTCAAAGAAAGTAATTTAGTAGCATCAAATCGAAACAGACTTGTTTACACTATCTTCTATCCTCCTTTCACGGAGTCCATATACCATTTGTGAGGCGCATTAACGCCCGCCAAGTGCACAATCACTTGGAAATTGAGGCAACTGCTCTAGAATAATGGCTGAGCTTGACTGAGGGCTGTATAATAAATGACTGAGTCTCGTGGCACTTTTCAGTGGACATCCACAGTCGCCATTAGTTTCCTAAGTGCACTTTTCCCCGCACTTCTAAATTGATTGAAACAAAATGTCACAATTATGCCCTGTAGCTCAAGCTTTAATTATTCATCAATTAGCGTTTTCTCCCCCCTTCTTTTTTCTGAACTGATTTTTCATTCAGTTTGCAGAGATGTATGGTTCCCCTGCTGTTAACCAGTCCAAAGTCATTAGTTTCTGGCTTTGCAATTAAACCTGCTGCATTATTCATCAGGCCCAACTCGGTAGACTCTGCTCTGAGCTCAGGAGGCCTGCAAGAGAAATTAATTTGGAGAGATGAAGTTTCCTCTCAGGTTAGAACAGATGCCATTGGCCCAAACAGAGGGTAGGTATGGCGTGCTTTCATTGAAGGGAATTATAATGGCAAGCGTAAAGCCAGACTATAGAAAGGGGGAAAATGTGAATGGAAAAAATATCACAATTGGGCATAGCCTGTGGCAGGTGCTTCAGATTACTTAAAAATTACTTTTAAAATCAACTCAGGAGGAAGTGTATAATGACTACATATAATAGAGGTCATATTGTGCACTTAACAATGATTCAAATAAATCATTTTATTTCACTGTAACATAAAAATCGGTTTTAATTTTTTCAAAGGTAAAGTATTAATGACAGAGATGTGCATGACATTTGAGTTTAATATATAAGAATACTGCATTATTGTTAGATTCATGCGAAACAAAACAAAAAAAAAAGATTCACTTCTGCAGATATCAATCTGACAGCCAGATCAAATATTGTCAGTGATCAAATGTTGCCATCTGCTGGTGTCTCGCAAAAACATCAACTGTTCATTCTTTATAATAAACAGAGACTTAAAAAATGATCATGATCAGTCAGGGGGTAATAAGATGCATTTTTAATTTATAATCGTACAAGCCCATAGTACTGATGGTCATCTCTGTTGAAGCAGTCGTAGGAACACAGCAGAACTCTGACTGGAACAGACTGAGAGCTTTTCATTCCCATGTGCTGTTCAAGACAAAAGAACAGACTCTGATTACTAAAGAAGAGTCTAATATTCTCTTGTACTTTTATTGCCATGCAATGTGGATCATACAGAAAAAAAGTAGTAATATATTGGCATTGTTGTTTTGGCTCATATTTACTAATCAGGGGCATTAAGTTAAATTGTGACCCTGTTAATATTTGTTGATTCAAATAACAAATGTTATGGCATAATAAACACCTATTATGCAAGCGTTATTCAGCAGGTTGTCAAACCATCTCTCAAACATCCTGAGCAAAGCGCGGGCTGCCAATTTTCAACTTCAGCTCTACTAGTGTGCATCGACTGCCTCAGGCACTGAATGCTGAACACTGGTGTTATGCAGAATGAGCTGGTACCTTCCTGGTGTTGATGAACTGCACACACTCCAGCCAGGTGGTGAGGAAGGGCTGTGAGCACAAAGCACACTGGCCCCAGTGAGACAGCATGTCCTGCAGCTCTGGGTATGCTGGCAGAGCTCTGGACACCACTGACAACTTATTAGTGCTCTGCTGGAGGATCAGCCTGGCTGAGAGCTCCTGAACACATTCAACTACAGTCAGCAGTGCCATGGAAAAGTTACAGTTAAAACTAACCATTTCTAATGACTTTGAATTTGTTTCCCACTACTAACATCCTCTAGTGGAATACTAGCAAGACAACAATCAGATTTGTTCAACAATGTGCAAAAAATAATTAATGATTGTAATAAATGAATTAATAAATCAAATAAATATATATAATGCAATATGTACAGTATATATGTAAAAAGTTACCTTTAATGAGAAGACTTCTTTCTCTTGAATGGACTCCATCAGTGTGAATGGAACTAAACTGTTTCCTTCAAAGAACAGTTCCTCCAATGTAAGAAACTGAAACTAAAAATTAAAGAAAAAGAATTTTTTTTTTATATAGTATATGAGTTAGTGAACAAAAGTTAACATTAATCCTATAAAGCCTTTTGATACGCACATTCTAAGCGCATATAAATTGCCCCAAATGAGCAAAAAACGTTGCTGAAAAATCTACTATATGATGCCTGCTATCACCTGGTTGATACGCTTATTATTTTTAGCATGTTTTATATTGTTAGTGCTATTTCAAGGTGAACACTTGGCTGAAGAAACTTGATTATTTTTATTTTTTACTTTACTTTGCACATATAATTAAACGTACAGATCTAAATATAGAGTGACAACTGATATTTCAATGTATTTTATGTGAGTAGTCTGCTATGCTGTTAAACAATCTCATAAAAGTATAAAAAATATATAAAAAAAAGCTTCTTCATTTATTTTTGTTTTCATTACTATAGTCTATTTTCCTATGTAAGTCTTCACGTGATTACAATGAATCACAGCTTTTTAAGTGTGCTGAAGTCCCACTAATCAACATTTAGAACCAGCTATATATTATTTATATTTCAGTATAATCATCTTATTTAATAAATAAATAGACAAAATGATTAGTAAATACCTAAAACATTTTAAATAAACAGCTGAAATGGCTGGCAATTTGTCCAACTAACTTACACCAACTGGAAACACAGATAAACAGTTTCCAGCAACATCCAAGATCTTCACATTTTTCCATCCAAGGGCGCCCTAAGCAAAGAACAAACACTTAATAAACTAATATGCATAAAAATGGAGTAAAGCATGATGATAGTAGTCTGTCTTGCCTCTGGTAGTTCTGTCAGGTTGTTTCGGGCCAAGTACAATTTCCTCAGCTGTGGTAAACTGTATAACTGCTGTGGTATTTGAGTCAGTTTATTATTAGTGAAGTTAATCTCGGTCAAACTCTTCAGCAAGCCCAGTTCAGATGGAATCTGCTGCAAATGATTGTCTGTGACACTGATGCTTTTTAGACTACACAGCCTGCAAATCAATTAAAACATTTAAAAAAGCAGATAACATGCTAGTCGAATAGCATCAACAGACTTGAGTCAGCTCACCTCTTTATTTCTGCAGGAATGACCTTGATTCTATTGTGGTTCAAATTTAGAAGCTCAAGGTTTGGTAGACCTTCTGCAAATACAATACAATACAATACTACTGGACCCACTTCAATCAAATAAACCTGAATAAGAAAGAGTTTGATCTTACCCAGCACCTCTGGTGGCAAATGGCTGATTTTGTTTCCATATAAATAAAGTTTATTTAGACAACTGAGGTGTTTTAACACAGGTGGGATCTCCTCAAGCACGTTATTTCCCAGATTGAGCTCGGTCAACTATAAATATAACATGAAAACGACTTTTAAAGTATTTGTCGTGCGGTTTCTTGTTTCCAGTGTTTTATTGTTGGGCAAACTTGTTAACTTCTGGTTCATATGCTAGTTTGGGCTCTATCGTAGAATAACTAGATTAGTATAAAAAGTATAAAACAAAGCTATGATACAGATCAAACATACTCACCTTCTGCAAACACACCAGTTCAGACGGCAGACTCGACAGATAATTATTATTCAACTTTAATACAACAATCCATGTCAGCCTCCCAAAACATTCTGGAATATGTGTAATTTTCCTAGAGCTCAAATTAAGTGACTTTGATTTCGTTTTTAATGCTTTGATAATTGAATGGTTTTCCATTTGACGCTTCACTTGCATCTTCAACTTGGGACTTTCCTCATGTTTCCATGGAGATGCAACGCGAATACTGTCGCCGCCTGGTGGACTAACATGAGAATAACATGCAACATTGTAGCCTCAATACTGACTAGAGATGACCGACAACTTTCCTCGATTAGTGTACAAAATAGGAACTGAAGCGTTATTAAAATGTATGTTATCTTTTAAATTATTTTGTTTACATTATTTTATAATGGGAAAGTCATGTAGTAACAGGTTTGTATAAATACAGCTAAACATTACATTTTTGGGCATTTAAAATTAATACTTGCCCTTATACAACAATGATTTGAATATCCATTGAATAGACTGTGTCAAAATTGTGATATGATTTTAATTGTTGTTTAGTCTAACCTCTGATGTGTTTTTTCTGCTTTTTAAAGTGGATGACTATTTAATATGTTATTTACCACAGAAGTTTATCATTGATATAAAGTTATCTTTATTTAACGGCGTAAGCGTGACCATGATCCAGCACCTCTTAAGAGCAAATTACTTGCTTATATGCAGTTTTCCAAAAATAACAGAGCACATAGCAGTTTATTCATAAATAACACAGGCAAGCATGGACTGTTACATGACGCTTGTCCACTGCAATTGAAGTCACCAGCATGTGTTATTTCATCATCCTCTGTGAGCATCCTGACCGAATCCACTGATCCAAGCAAACCGGAATCAAATTCCAGAAGGTCCACTTCTACAGGCTAATTATGCACAGATGCATATATTAATGTGTCAGTGATGGGTCAGCCCTCTTCCTCATTTGCCAAGTCTTTCAGAGGCTCCACAGAATTGTAGTGTTCACCAAGTCCATACGCATGCCGCATATAACTGAAAGAGACAGTGAAACGCGTTTAAGTACAGCAGTACAGAAACCTTTTGTACCAAATCTTATTTTTAAATAAATAAACATCCTCAGTTATTTACACGAGTGTGATTGGTGGCTTGTCATATTCTTCACCAATATTAATAGAGGGGGATTCTGCCTGAATGACTTCTATCGGTAGCTGGAGGACCTGTGAAAGGGCTTTTAACTGTCATGGAGAAAATATGAAAAGCATTGATATAAAAAAAAATAGGCAAATGGTGGATTATGACTTTTAATGTGCCATTTACAACGGCATATTGTCTGGTATTCTTACCTCTAACTGTCCGCCCCAAGCAGCTGTGTCTGCAACATCATTGCAGTATTTCTCAAACTCATCTAAAGTAAAAACGAATTCAGAATCCATTCATATCATGAAACAACAAGCATTCAGCTTAATGAAATACTTCTGCACATATCCATTCAAAACTTTGGGGTCAGAAAAGTGAGCGTAAAGGCATTTATAATGATACAAAAGATTTCCATTTCAAATAAACACTGTTCTTTTGAACGTTCTATTCATTAAAGAATCCTGAGAAAAATGATTTCACAGTTTCCATGATAGTATTAATCTGCACAACTGTTTTCAACATTTAAATAATAAAAAATATTTCTTAAGCAGCAACTCAGCATATTTGAATGATTTCTGAAGGATCATGTAACACTGAAACTGGAATAATGACTGTTGAAAATTCAGCTTTACCTTCACAGGAATAAATTACATTTTAAAATATATTAAAGGTGACATATCATGAAAATCTGACATTTCCAGGTTTTAAGTGCTATAATCAGGTCCCCGGTGCATCTACCAATCAAGGAAACGTGAAAAAGATTAACCCAGTAACGTTGTTTTGGGAAGCCTTTTTCTGCAAAACGAGTGCGTCTGATTTCACTCCCTTGGTGACGTGGCAAAGGGATCTTATTATAATATTACAGCTAAAATTATAATTTGATTTCACAAGCGACAACGGTGTACCAGTTCTAATGCCATGGCGAAAGTTTGAGCAAAACATGCTAACTGTTCTGCCTTTGTCGGCACAGACGAGCACAGAACACTATTTACAGTCCCAGCCTGAGAGGAGACAAGAGAGCAGTGGATTTATTGATTTATTTAAAGGGGTCACATGATGCTGCTAAAAAGAACATTATCTGGTGTATTTGGTGTAATGAAATGGGTTATGCGGTTTAAGGTTAAAAAAAAACACATTCTTTCCACATACTGTACATTATGTTTTTCCTCTATGCCCCGCCTTTCTGAAAAGTGTAGATTTTTACAAAGTTCATCTTTCTGAAAAGCGCGGTGTGCTATGATTGGCCAGCTATCCAATGCGTTGATTGGACGAATACCTCAAGCGTGTGACGGAAATTACGCCCCTTACCATACTGTGATGCCTGCAGCAAACCACATGTGACGACCGGGCTGGACTCCGCCGTCCACGGTGAAAGCCGATCCGGCGATACACAGCGCGAAGTTGAAGTATTTCCTCAGCGACCAGCACGGATCAGCTCTCGTCATGATGAAGTGGATATCATCCTCTTTTGGAAGGCCAAACAAAGTAGTTTCGCTTTCACAACGAGCACACAGCGTCTTCACGACATGGCGGCGGCGGCAAAAAAACAATACTACAGCGAGAATAAAAGTTTTCTTTCTTTGCGTGAACATTTGGGTGGGGTTATGCTAATATTTCCACATAGTGAGGTGGATATGTGGGGGTGTGTTAGAACGAGTTGTTTTAGGTAGGCGTGGCTGACTCTGAATTTTTATGAAGAATATCTCTTTGGATTGAGACTTTAGTCTTGCAACTTTACAGATCTTATGCACCAAGAGCTTGTAACAATCAAAAGAGAACAGAAAAATTTAAATCGCATCACATGACCCCTTTAAAATATATTGCGCTGCAACACAGATATAAAATAAACAACGATTTAGTTCCAGCTGTTTACCTTCCACAGTCATAACGACTGTTTTGGAACTCATGTGTGTTTTTAAATGTAAACTGTGTGTGAACGAGAACTAGGTTAGTACTCGCATGCTGTGACAGCCGCTTTCTGTATGTGTATCATATGGTTAAAACGCATGATTTCAGCACATAAACATGATAATCAGAACCAAAACAAAAGTTTTTAGCAGGTCCGAGCTGTAAAGACGCAGCTCTATTCTGCAAAAGGGGGCGGGGAGCAGCAGCTAATTTGCATATAAAGAGACAGGCCCGAAAAACAGCATGTTTCTGCTTTCACTCAAAATAGGCATTTACAAAATGATATAATAAATGATCTGTGGAGGAGTATTTGAGCTGAAAATTCACCGAAACAGTTCCTTTTGTGTTCACCAGGGGACACCAGAGACTTGTATTACATATTGTAAAAAGGGGCATAATATGTCTCCTTTAAAATAAAATCTGAAATTGTAATATATAATTTTTTACTGTATTTCGATCATATTCTGGAAGTGTATGGCAGAGAGTTTGGCATTCACCTGCAGTGTACATGTCTCCTGAATTGGGGTCCGTGAGGAACGGCAGGAAGTCGTCTGCATGGCTCCTCATGTACTGAGCTGTTTGAGCCCGAAGCTCTTTAAGGCTGAGAGGGGCACCTCGCTCCATCAGCTGATCCTCCACGGCGCGGTACATGCAGTGACCGTCAGAGGAGATCTCTCTGATCTGCTGGTGCCTCTCCATCAGCTTCTGTCTCAGCTTCAGACCCTCCTGATGACGGGAGCCTGTGAGATTCTCCACTTCTGCCTCAGCAATCCGGCTATCCCGCTCCTTCTCAAGAGCAGCCTTTTTGTCCTAAATACACCAAGAATTTTTAGCATCCTTAAAAGAGACTTTAAACTACAGCCACCAAAATCGAAAAGAACTTACCCGTCTCTTCTGGGCTTTAGATGTCCGAGTTTGCTTGCTTGAATCCGTTTTTTCCTCATCATTTGCCAAACTGACGGAATCCATTGCATTTGAAGCCTCCTCCACCTTGGAACAATCCATGATTGTATAAGTGAGCTGCACTCATATGCATCTACTTGACAGTTTCTAGGTAGTGTGTTTTAACGTCTAACAACATCACAGTTTGACTTACTGAGGAAGAGTTCTGAAGTTGTTCGAGCTCATTTTCATGTTTTTGAGTGAGTTCAGCCTCTAGTTTGGCGATGTCTTCAGTCAGCTGTTTCCTCCTCTTCTTGTCATTTTTGGGAACAGCATTTTTCATAATTTGTATTTTTGCTACGACACAAAAAAGGCATCTATATTTAGTATGCACTATACACATATTTGTTTCGTTTATATAATCCTAGTCTCATACATATTTATAGATTTATTTTCATTTAAAGGTAGTGACATGTTGTCTTACCTTGCAGGTCTTTCTTTTCCTTGCGATGCTGTTTGGCTAACAGCTCCTCTGCTGTCTCCACTTCCTCCATGTCAAAATTAACGAAATATTCAGAGCAATCAATTGTTTGCTAAAATGGACCTAAACGATACACATATTATTCACTTCCATCAGTTGGAGTTGTTACTCTGCAAGGACTGAATAGCGGTTTCAGCTCATAGAGATCAATTGATTCTCAGTTCGATTGATCAAGCGCATGGATTCAATGTGAACACAGAAACTGAACACATCCGGGAATACAACATTTCAAAATAAAAGTCATAGATCCATAGACTGTTTTTCTCCGTGTATTTTAATGGAACGGTATAAAGTGACATAAAAAATAAACAGTACATTTTAAACCAGTAATTTACGTAGCGCCTTACAACCATATCTTATTTTTGCCCCGAATTATTTTGAAATAGTTGTCAAGTGGCAAGCGTGTTGCCATGACCGCTTATTATAGGAAACTGGCAATCCTTTATTCTTAAATTAACTTATAAAAATAGATAGTTGTGGGTCGCGGTTTTTGGGGCTCAATTCCAGGATACAAACGTATTTTTTCAGCTTGCTAGTGTTGGTCCCCTAGCACAACAAAATTAACAACTAGTAGCAGTTATATCTCCACCCGCTGTGTCGAGCTGAACCATTAGTCATTTTTAAGTCTGTACAAGCTCGTCCTCTAGGTTCAACGACGCGTAAAAAAAAACTATAAATAACATATTAAAAATTGGGTTGCACATTTTGATTTTGGGGTTTGTTTAATTATTCTGTGTTGCTTATTTTCCAAGTGAAATCTGGCAACACGGCGAGACGGAGCTAGTCGAAAATGTTCGTTCTAACAGCGACTGATCGATTATAATCTGATTATAATGTCTGACGTCCAATTCAGACGGACAGTTTTAGCATACTTACCACAGATTCATTGAAATAGGGGATCATTTGTAGTAGAAGCGAGGTATCTGCAGCCTCGCAGGAAATGTTGGGAAGCCAAGGGATACAACCTGTCACGCTAGTCTTCAATAACTCCAAGAACTGCTTTCTTCAGCTGACATCAAACTTCGCCACTCATCTCTGTCTTCATGAGGTTTGTATCCAGCTAACGTTAGCTGCTGCCAGTTACTAGTCTACCACTGTGCTGTGTGATTCTCTTCCATCAAATTCTAAGTGCTGAAAGTTTTGAGTCATGCAACACTAATGTGATGTCAGAACCAGATCCTGGAGCTGTCATGGGGTGTTTCTGCACCCGTGTTCCTCAGCTGGATCAGGTCCAGGTCTTCAGGCCCAGAGCACAGAGTTGAGATCTGCAGACAACTGGGAGAGAAACTTGGGCTCAAGGAGGGAGAGCAGGTTTGTCACTGTAATCAATTCAAATCAATGGAAACCAAAACTGTTTTCAGAATATCTTACTTATAAAGATTCAAACAAGACAAAACATCCATTCAAATGAACAAATCAACTACACGTGAAGATTTTAACTTGTTTTAGTTTAGTTTTTGTCTTGGAAAAACCTGGATTTATGAGGAAGGCTCATTTTAAAAGTGTGGCAAAAAGGTCGAGGACCATTGAAGCAGATGCATGTAATGTGTTGTAGGGGTATCTGCGGCCGTGTCATCAGGTGCAGTCAGTGCAGCAGGTGTTCGTAGAGCCTCTGTCTCCAGATGACTGGGAGATCCTGGTGAGTTCACCATGGCATCATTTACCTCAGTCTTCAGTCTCTAGGAGATGTTTAGCTGATATATAGTGATATATGTCCTTTCAAATTGGTGTATGCAAATTTCCAATGTTGTTATATTTTTCATATTCATTTATACAGTATATTTATTATGAGTTATTCTTTTATTATCACTCCACATTATATTCATATTACGGTTTTATGTTACTCATATATCAAGTCTTATACATTTATTCTTTTTATTGTTTGCGATTCCATTTTACTCAATATTGTCCATTGACATCGAAACCATCGACATTTAACGTACATTTATACTTATAACGGGTTTTTATAGGATGAGGGAAAATATTTTCAGCCAAAAAAAAAAAAATTTTTTTTTAATATTTATAAATATATAGAATATAATAGATATATATATAGATATTAGGGCTGGGAGAATGGCAAAAAAAAAAAATCGAAATTTTTTTTCTGGACGTACATCATTTTCGGAGGTACTCTTTATCCTTATAAAGTGTTTTTATAGGATGAGGAAAATTTTTAGCAAAAAAATAAAAATTTTTTGATATATTTTATACTATATTAGAAATTATATCTATATACTATAGGGGCTGGGCGATATGGCAAAAAACAAATTTCTAAAAAAAAAATTTCTGGACGTTTGACCGATTTTTGAAGTCCACTTGACAACTTACTCCACTTACAACACGATTCAAATAACTTTCTTTATTAACCCTCTAGTTAAAGAAATTTCTATTTCAAGTGCACCACACTTGAAGTTGTCAACATGATGTAAATGTAAAACAAATCTTTTTCAAACAAAGATTGCATGAATGACCTTGCATTCATTTCTGGCTCCATTCTGATATGTAACACCCACTTTTCACAATCCAATCAATTCCAGATGGACGAAAGTCCTGCCCTACTTTTCCTCACTGATCCGTTTTATTGAGAATCTCAGATACAGAGTAAAATGGGTTGTGAATGTCTTCGTCTAAATCTGATTGAACTTTGTTCCCCGGAGCTGCCACAGCATGGCTCTGGAGCAGCGACTCTTGGATCAGATCCGAGTGGTCTTCAGTGAGGGTGTTTTTCCTGTGTGGGTGGACCAGCACACTGTCATCTATATCAGGATAGGTCAGTCAGCCCTATTTTATAGGCATGTCACATTGGAGTTGTTGTTGGGTATGAACTGATCTTTTTATACTAATGATTCTATGTTTTTTAGCATCCCTCTCTCCATCTGTTCCATTCGGCCGACTGGAGCAGTTCACTGAGCTTGTTGTCTCCCCAAAACTACATCCAGGAGGTGAACAATTGCTCCACACTCAATCAGAAGAGCCAAGCCAATATCTACAAAACCAGAGCACTGATGTCACGTCTTCCCCCAGCTCAGTCATCCATCAGGATCCCCTCAGTGATCATCTGGAGAGTCAGAATGAAGGCCACTGGGGAGGAATAGCTGATCTGAAAAGCCTGGTTAGATACCTGTTTACAAGAGGATTTGAGCCTGCAAAAGAGACTGTCGCAGTTCCCACAATTCCCACCATCCTGAAAGACTGTATCCTCCGGACCATTGGAACCCCTCCTAGGTCTGTCAGCCATCTAGGCTCATGTCACGGAGATGTCCATATACTGCCATGGAACCTGCAAGAGAACTGGAATCCAGGGCAGTCTGCATTAACATACGGCAGGCTTTCAAAGATCCTTTCTCCTAAAGAACTCGGGGAGAAAGTCAAGCAGGCCATGGAGAAGAAGAAGATCAGAGATGGACCTCACAAAGGGAACGACACAGAGGAACATAAGGAGAACGTTGTTGTGGTCAGAATGCTTTGTCACAACATAAAAAGGCTGCAGGAGGACCAGAAATTCAATAAATGTGAAGACATTTACTCTGGTAGAGTTTGGGTAAGTTATTCCATTCGAGGTCTGTTACAATGTTTCATAGAAATATTCTTTATCACCATAATTTCTAGGGATGGGACCTTTTCACTTTGAACAGTAGAGACCACCTAATAATCAACCAGAACACCATAGTAATTGTATAACAATGTGACAAAAATAGCTTAGCAACCTTCTGGCAATGCCCTGTTAAAAAGCATTATTGTTCTCAAATTTATTTTAATGTATTATATTATTATTTTAAAATATTAAATAATTAAAATAGGTGGGCACCGATGGCCTCTGGGCAGTGGACTGAATTGCTGGGCGTCCGAGTTTGAGTTCCAGCTCGCAGACCATTTCCGATCACCTCTCCCTAACCCCACTTCGCTTCCTGTTACCTACACAAGGTGGCAAACTGGCCCTTCCAGGCAACTTTCCTTCGAGTTTAGCTCCAAACCCTAATTCAAAAAACACCAGAAACAGTAATATGTCTTCAGACTACTAGCGGCTAACAGGGCAGGGGAGTCATATTAGGGTTGGATCAAATTATGACAGGAAAGTGGCTGGAAGGGCCAAGTTGCCCATCACGACCTACACTGTCCTATCTAAAAGGCATAAACACCAAAAATAAATCTTTAAAAAAAATTAGAAATAGGAACTCTCCCAATATCAGTAGTCTGATCATTTTTACATTCGTTTTAGATTACAGTTGTACACTGTATATGTGATCTTTAGCAAATCTATGAATATCCATATGCAGACAGAGATGCACAAAATCAATACCAAATTGGTTATCATCCTATATATTTTTTTCCATTGATTTGTAACAGTTGTATATAAATTTCTAAAATGTTACATTAAATTATTGAAACAGCCTTAATGATATATGCAATACATTTATGTTGGTTCTGTTCTGTTTACCCTAAGGGGGTTATTGTTGCTCTCCCTGCTCTCATCCATGCTAGGCTGCATGGATGCGCAGGGAGTTCTTGCCCAGAACAGAACCATACCGCCAGTCCAAACTGTATGCTAATTGTCATTAATCTTTGATGATCGTGGTCTTGATACATATATACATAACCTATGTATATATGTACAACTGGTACAAATAAATGGGGTAAAAATCTAATATAGGCTAATTTGTTATTGATTTTGTGTATCTCTAATAAAAAAAACTACTTACCTTTTTTGTTGTTGTTGCAGATCCCAAAGGTACTGCAGAGGCGTTTGAGGATAGACCCTCGATCAGCTGTGAGGATTCAGCCTTTGAAATCAATGCCAAGAGTTGCAGAAGCAGTCATGGTGCAGCCATTAAAACCGTTGGTATGTTTTTCTTTCAGACTTAATGCTTTAGGTTGTCAGATAATGAAAATATTGTATTGTAAACATATTTCCTTTCTATTTGCAGGCAGAGGGTGAAAAAGAAGAAGATATTCAGACTGCATTCCTCAACTGGTTACATGCTCAGAGCCATCAGCCTTTGACCTGTCTGACAGGCCGCACTAACGTCATTCTCTTACCTTGTGCTGAAGGTGTGAGGAAAAACCATCAAAATATATGTTTTCAATCATATTACTATTATTGCAGACTAACCTGGGTTTCTCTCTTCTCAGGAAAAGAAGAGTTTGTCTTGACTGTGCTAAAACCAGAGCAACAGCAAGAGGATGAAATGTTCTTTCTATCAACCAGTTTACTAAAGAAAACAAATGTGCAGGTATAAAGTCACATATTATTTTTCCTTCTCCTACCTTCTCAACAAACCAGCTCAATCTATGTTTAGATTGTCAGAGAGCCACATGATTCTGACCACAGCGGCTCTGATAATGATAAGGAAGATCCACATCTTGGCTTTCCCTCCCTCAGCTCTCTTGGGTATGCTTGCATTCTTTTCAAAAACTGTAAATATCGGTGTATTTTTTAATATCCTTAGCAGCAAACCATATTCACTTTCTGTTGAGTCGGTGTAGCCTTTCTTTGTTGTTTGCTCAGTGGGGTAGAGGACATCAGCAGGTCTGCTTTCGAGCACATCTCTCATGCTCTAATGGGAGGTCCTCTCTCGCGTGAACTGGTCTCCACGGGACGGGGACTGAGGGGCGGAGCTCTGCTCATCACAGGTGCAAAGGTAACTTCAGACATGTATGCCACAGACCTTTCAAAGTCGGATGTGAGATAGTTGATATCTCTCCTTATGCATTAAGGCAATGCTAGTAATTGTTTTGCAGGTATTCAATTATCAACAAAGAACATTATTCAAGATTATACATCACAGATCTGTCTCTTCAGATATTTTATAAACAGGTTTTATTATCACTTAATGTAGGGAATTGGATTCATTGATGTATTTAACACGCATCTAGCTGAGCGTGATACACCCCTAGATGTATATGTGTCCACAAAGTTTAATATTCAAAATATATTAATTTTTTTGTTTGACTTCAAGTGCTGTTTTAAGTCAGAAGTTTGAAAGTTGGACTTGGAGTTGAATGGAATGTAGCAACAGCTCCCAAGCACTTGATAACTTTACATTGTAACTATTTTTGGCAATAAGATAACAATCAAATATTATGAAAGTAAAGAATGAATAAATAAATAGTACAAGTTATCTCTGATAAATTTCCTGCATTTCTCCACAGGGCAGTGGTAAATCTTCTCTCTCCAGAGCACTGTGTCGAAAGGCCAGTGAACAGCTGGATGCCCATGTTCAAGTTGTGTACTGCAAGACACTGAAAGGTAGGCAAGAAAATTAGATTGACCAGTTTTGCGGTGCATTCTAATTTAACATGCAAGCATTTAGTCTTTTATTTACATCAAATTTCTTCATGGTATGAATGAAATTCCTAGGTAAGAGAGCAGACACAATCAGACAGAGGCTGGAAGAGGTTTTTGAGCAGGCGGTCTGGAGACAGCCCTCAGTGGTCCTGCTGGATGACCTGGATCACGTGACCGGTGCCGCAACCTCACCTGAGCATGAGCATGGGCCAGAGGCAGTACTGCGGCAGCACATCGCACAGAGTAAGTCATCATAACAGACATGTCTGACTCTACATCAGGTATCTCTGTGAGCAACCATCTGATTGACACCTTCGCTCTGCATGTTCTCCTCAGGTCTGAGGGATTTGGTGGATGAGATGGTGGTGCGCTCCAGTCTCGTAGCTCTGATGGTCACAGCACAGAGTGACCATGCCCTTCATCAGACTCTGACTGCGGTGCAGGGTTCACACTTCTTCCAAAGTTTCTGCAAGATCCAAACACCAGATCAGGTGAGTTTATGAAACTGCAATCTAGGGCTGCATGATTTGGGTACAAAATGCAATTGCGTTACGTGGGTGTGTGTGTTTTAGTGGTCATTTAAAATGTGTGTTTTTTTGAAGTACAGAATGTTACTGGTTTTGCTAGTAGATTTCCTTTGTTTGTGATGTTTCTGTTATTAAATTCTTGCCAGAATAAGTTGCAGTGTTGACCAGACTATGCCTATGTTCAAAAGTCTGACTACACAAGACTAGTTTTATTCTTGCTTGGTGTTTTATTTCCCCGCAGAAAATAGCGACTGTAATATGATGGTTTCTCTATATAGGCTCAGAGGGTTGAGATTCTAAGGTCTTTAATAGCCAAAAAGAACTTCCAGGCCTGTCAAACTACTCTTGACCTAGACAGTGTTGCCAGAGAAACAGAAGGATTCATGCCACAAGACCTGAACCTGCTGCTCGAGAGGGCCATCCATGCCAACACTCTACACAGCAGGAACAATGGCAGCTCTGAAGGCGAGTGCTTAATCTAGTTATATCTTTCTATGATTCAGCTGTTTTGCTGAAATCTACGCTTTCTGCTTTCACAGATTTAAACTATAAGGACTTCAGACAGGCCCTTCAGGGCTTCACCCCACCCTCCTTCTGGGGGGCTCAGCTGCAGACTCCCAGTGGGGCCGGCATGGAGCGTATCGGGGGACTTCATCAGGCACGTCAACTCCTGATGGACATCATACTGCTGCCAGCTAAGGTACAGCTGCCCCTGTGCGCAATATGTCCATTTTAGTAGAAGACTAGCTTTCCCAAACTAAAATAAATCCAATATATGTGCAAGAACAGTTATCATATTAACTGGAAAAGTCAAGGAAATTAATGAGTCAAAAACTGTGTTGGAAGTAACGGTCTGTTGTGTCTAGTACCCGCTGCTCTTCTCCAGTCTGCCCTTGCGTCAGTGCTCTGGTGTGCTGCTCTATGGAGCTCCTGGCACAGGCAAGACGCTACTGGCTGGAGCTGTTGCCAAAGAGAGCGGCATGAACTTCATCAGCATCAAGGTAAGGGAATGTGTGTATACTGATATCAAAATAATGTATAAATATATCATTTATAGTTATTTCTATTTATGTATTGTGATGCCATATGTGTTTCTCCAGGGTCCTGAACTCCTCAGCAAGTATATTGGTGCAAGTGAGCAGGCGGTTAGAGATGTGTTTCAGAGGTCTGTCCAAAGGCACAGTCTCTTTTGTATGATATATATAGCAGCACTTCACTAGAGTCATCACTGAATGTGTGTCTGTGTCGCTGCAGGGCTCAACAAGCTAAACCTTGCATACTGTTCTTTGATGAGTTTGACTCTCTGGCCCCTCGAAGGGGTCATGACAACACAGGGGTCACTGACCGTGTGGTTAATCAGCTGCTTACTCAGCTGGATGGAGTGGAAGGACTGACAGGTAATCAAATGCTTGCACGTATACTTGAGTTTTACAGCAACAGCTAGAGGTTCTTCCGTCTTGACCTGCTTCATGGTCTCAGTTTGTTAATCTGTGTGCAAGTGGGTTGTTGAATATTTTAACAACTAGTTTTTTTTTTTTACGTTGTTGACTAAAAAAACACTTCGGTTCCACCTTTATTTGACCCTCTAACTGAAACACTTTCTATTCTATTTTAATTCTACATTATCTATATTTATTCTTTTTATTTTTTTATTCTTTATTTAAAAAAACAACAAAAACACTAGCTTTCTATTTTTTTCTAGTCTATCTACTTTTTTTTCTTTGTGTGTGTGTATATGTGTGTATAATGTGTGTGTGTGTGTATATATATCCATTACACCTTGGAGTGTTACGTGCATCGGCTATCTGAGACTTGTCATTTGCACTTATATATTGTTGTTCTTTTGTTGGTTTTGATTGCTTCTGTTGTCTTCATTTGTAAGTCGTTTTGGATAAAAAGCGTCTGCTAAATGACTAAATGTGTAAATGTAACAATCATGGACTTTTTTGCACCAATCAACAGAAGATCTTAGTATAATTATGCTTAAGGTTTATGTAATGTTAGTCTCATATGCTCACCAAAGCTGCATTTATTTGCTAAAAAAATAGTTAAAACAGTTCGATTGTTAAATATTATTATATTTAAAATAGCTGTTTTATATGTTAAAATGTAATTTATTTCTGTGATGGCAAAGCTTTCAAAAAATGATTTTTTTTTTCAGCAGCCATTAATCCAGTCTTCAGTGTCACATATTTTTGTGAAAATTATGGAACCTTTTTCAGGACTCTTTGATGAATATAAAGTTTTAAAAGAGCAGCATTTATTTGAAATAGTAAAGACTCTTTTGTAATGTTACAAAAAAAATCTGTCACTTTTGATCAATTTAATGCTTCTTTGCAGAATAAAAGTTTTAATATATTAAAAAAAGTGTACTGACCCCAAATTTTTGGAACGGTAGCATATGTATAAGGTAGTAATAAAATGTAGTAATATTAAAAACTGTATAATTATATTGCAGTTAGGCAAAAAATATGCAGTATATAAAGCATGTCACACCACTGGACTATGTTGAAACTGCTTGAAATTGTGTTAACTACCCAAATAGTTCATGTCAGCATGTAGTGTTCATTCGACAACAATTGTGAGAAGTTTCATAGTTTGTTGCTTTTAATATAGCTGTGGTTATTGCTTATAGCAACATCACTATCTATATCAGTAAGAAAGATTAACCTAAAGTTGTTAACTTTGCTAAATTAATACATCTAATTCTAAAATTTAAAAACAAATTGTTTTGCCAAGCACTTCCTTAAAAGCATCAGACTGAGACCGTACAGCAAAGCCAGTTTTCTGGAGTGCATTTTTGATCTTTAAAAGATTGCATTGTTGTATTTGTGAGATATCTGAAATCACTACATAGTTTCTTATTTTTAGGGGTGTATGTGTTGGCTGCCACCAGCCGTCCTGACCTGATTGATCCTGCTCTTTTGAGACCCGGGAGACTGGACAAATCTCTCTACTGCCCTCCTCCTGATCGGGTCAGCGTGGTGTCTGGCATATATCAGCTTAAAGGGTTAGTTCACCCAAAAATGAAAATGACCCCATGATTTTACTTACATAAAGCCATCCTATGTGTATATGATTTTCTTCTTTCAGATGAATACAATCGGTGTTATATAAAAAAAAAAAATACTGGCTCTACCAAGCTTTATAATGAGAGTGGATGGTAGCCCAAAATTTGAAGTCTAAAAAAGTGAACCAGTCCAGTATAAAAGAAGTCCACACGGCTCCGGGGGGTTAATAAAGGCCTTCTTAAGCGAAGCAATGCGTTTGTGTAAGAAAAATATCCATATTTACAACTTTATTAACCTTAATCTCTAACTTCCGCTAACTGTCATACGCACGTTCACGAGAGAGTGGTGTCCGGTGGATGACGTAGGCGTAGCGTAAACTCGGTGAGAATATGCTAGTCTTGCGAGAAACAAGTTTTGTTTACAACAAAGGAAAACCAGTGTCCTCTTAGCTTATATTGAAATCCTCCGACATTTTCAAATTCTCGTTTTGTACTACTAATTCGTGACCAGTGTTTTGTTTTGCTCTCTCCTCTGCGCTTCCACGTTCGTCACTTTTGCGTTCGTCACCGCGTTTGCCTACGTCCTACATCATCCGCTGGACGCCACTCTCTCATGAATGCGTGTACGACAGTTAGTGGAAGCTAGAGATTAAGGTTAATACATTTTAAATAAATTTTTCTTACACAAACGCATCGCGTCACTTCAGAAGGACTTTATTAACCCCCCGGAGCCGTGTGGACTTCTTTTAAGAGATTGGTTCCATTTTTTGGACTTGAAAATTTGGGAGACTTCCACTCCATTATAAAGCTGGAGAAGCCAGATGTTTTTTAAATAAAGCCGTGGTATTCGTCTGAAAAGAAGACTGTCATATACACATAGGCTGGATTGAAGGTGAGTTAAACTGGGGTAATTTTCATTTTTGGGTGAATTATCCCTTTAACCTCTCTATACCTGTAACACTTACAGTATCAATTTACTGATTTATATCTGTCCTTCAGGAGGCCCGGCTGGAGATCCTGAAGGCTTTGACTCATTCTGTGCCACTGGCTGCAGATGTGGACTTGGAGCAGATTGCTGTGGCAACAGAGCTGTTCACTGGAGCTGACCTAAAGGCCCTTCTCTATAACGCTCAGCTAGAGGCGATCCACAGCAGCCTGGGGCCCAACATTCTCCATGTGTGTTACACACAAACAACATGCACACATACAGATAAAACCCTAACCCCAAGATTAGTAGCTAACCTATATGGATTTTTCAGTGGCCGATGGCCATATCTAAAGATCAGCGGCCAACGGTCAACATATATACTACTGTTCAAAAGATTGTTTGATTTTGAAAGAAAAACTAAGGCTGTATTTATTTGATCAAAAATACAAAAACAGTAATATTGTGACATATAATTGCAATTTAAAATACCTGTTTTCTATTTGAATATATGTTCTAATGGGATTTATTTCTGTGATGGCAAAGCTGAATTTCCAGCATTAGTACATCCCCCCCCCACCCCCCCCCCCCACCCCCCCCCCCCCCCCCCCCCCCCCCCCCCCCCCCCCCCCCCCCCGTGTACCATTTTTAGCTTGCTTGTGAAGCAGACTCTGTCTGTGTTTTATAGGATCTGGGCTCGGGGTCAGACAGTGATGTCAGCCTCTCCTCCCTGATCTTCCTGAACCATAGCAGTGGGTCAGATGACTCAGCTGGGGAGGGGGACACAGGGCTGGAGCACTCTATGGTTCTGCTGGACCCCAGTGAACTCCCACCTGAGGACCCACGCCACAACATCTGGCGCCTTTACTTCGGAAGCTCCTTTGAGTCTGAACTGGACAACCAGTCTCTGTCTGAACTGGTAGGAAACAAAATTTCCAAATGGACTTGTAATGGATTATTATTTACAATTATGTATGAATCAGTGTTATAATATTTCAAATGTCTTCTTAATGTAATTGATTATATGATTTAACACTTTTTGAGCTGCTTATGAGACTGTCACGTTCTGTTTGCTCTGCTCCCAGAATTCTCAGTGCCTGTCTGGAGCCAATTCAACCGGCCCTGACCTGACAGGGGCATCAGTGAAGGATCCAAACTCCTGTCATGCCCCAGTTTTTATGTCCTGTCTGCAGGACGGCTTTCAGGAGCTGACACATGAACATTCAGAACGCCTCAGAGCAGAAGTCAACACTGTAAAGAACAGTTACCGCAGAAACCCGGTCAGATACCTTTCTCACCCATCATTCATCCATCCATTTTTTATATATCAAATTTCCTATCTATCCATTGTTACATCTATCTAGTCTTTTCATCCATCTGCCGTTACAGTATATACATCTAGTATACATCTATTTTTTTCCTCCATCTGCTGTTATATCCAGTTTTCCCATTGCTATATTCCATCCATCCATCCATCAATCCAGTTTTGCCATTCATTGCTATGTTCTTCCATCCATCCATCTATACATGCATACACCCATCCATCCATCCATCCATCCATACATGCATACACCCATACACACTCCATCCTATACCATGCATACCATCCATCCATCAATCTATCCATGCATACACCCATCCATCTATACATGCATACACCCATACACCCATCCATCCATCCATCTATACATGCAATACACCCATACACCTATCCATCCATCCATCTATACATGCATACACCCATACATCTATACATCCATACACCCATAAACCTCTCCCCATACATCTCCTCATGCAAAACCCAGACAACATCCATCCATCTTACATGCATACACCCATAACCTATCCATCCATCAATCTATACATGCATAAACCCATCCATCCATCAAATACATGCAGACACCATACCCGATACATCCACCATCTAACATGCATAACCCATCCATTCATAAGACATGCATACACCCATCCATCCATCTATACAAGCATGCAGTACACTCATTCATCTATCCATCCATGGATATATGCTTCCAATTTTCTCTTCCGTTCATCCATCCATTGCTATATCTCTCTAGTTTTCCCATCTATACATGCATATATATCCATCCATCCATTGCTAGTATAGTATCCCATTAGTTTTTCCATCCATCCATCTATCCATCCATCATTATATAAATCTAGGTTTTCCATCCACCTGTCCTTCCAACCCCATCCATCTATTGCTATATGCCTCAAGTTTTTCCTCCTATTCATCTGTACATGTATTCATCCACCCATTGATATACCCCTCTAGTTTTCCAAAACATGCATGTACTGTGTTAGAGTGTGTAGCAGTGTATAGTCACTGTTCCTGCTCCGTAGATGAGATCTGCTGTTCTTCTGTGTTTATAGGATGAATCATCTCTGGTGCAGACTGGCCCCAGTAAGCCTGGCTCTGTCATATGCCAAACTCACCTGATCTCTGCTTTGGCTAACACTCGAGCATCTGTCAGCAGAGAAGACTGGAGAAGATACACTGAACTGTGAGTTACACATTTCACATACACGTTTCTGTGCTTCATTCACATAAATCACCTGAAATATAGTGCAACCACAGTCACACCACTGCATTGCTAAATCACATATTTGTGTTGGGTTTCTCCTTCTGTTATGCAGATATGAGTCTTATGGAGCCTCAAAGGAAGGCAAGTCTCAGAGCACTGCTTCGTTTAAAGCAGGTCAGCGGGTGACATTGGCTTAATGAGAGCCTTGCATAAATGAATACAGCTCAGGGCATTAAGAAGGTGAAATATTTTTTTGCTGAGATTCTTGTGTGTGATACGATCAACTTTTGTATCACATATTCTTGTTTTTTCTACTTCTCTTGCAAATGCATACTTATGATGTTTTGATGTTAAGTAGAGGAATGTATCAAGATTTGACTTGAATTCAGTCACACTGAACAAATAATTTAAAGATAATTATGAAGTTTATCAAGTGATGTTTACTAAATTTGCTTAGCTTCCATAGGCAATATAATGTTAAAAATCAAAACAGAAAACAAATGTGTATACATTAAATATGTAATTAACTTTTTAATAAATGACGATTCTTCTGTGAATTATGATACGTTTCATTTCTCCAGTGCCTCTGATACATTGCACAAAACCATGACACAGTATAACTGGAAATGGTATCTGAAAGTAAATGCCAATAGATTTATAATACAATTTCTATTTTATTTATTTATTTTTTACATCTACTGTTGTTGCTGTTTGTCTAGCATCCTCATGAAGTGATACTTACCATAACCTGCAGGTGGCAGTATATTCCTACTATCCAAGAGCCAATTTGGTGTGTTTTAAAATCCTCTATGGATACTTCTCAATCTGTATTCAAAGACCTCTGTGTCCTTCTCTTTGTAGAAGAGAAAAATCTTCTATTTCATCAGCCATAACGGCCTCCGGCTTATTCTGTGGATAACTGGCATCTGCAGACCCCCAGGATCCGAGTTCTCCCAAATTGACTTTTCAATTTTTTTCAGTTCCCCTTAGCACATGCCCTGGAGCTACTGCTGTCTCAGCACATTTGATTATCATAAACTTTTCCAGCACATTCTCAGTTTTGTCCTCATGTGAGCTGGATTTCCTTCTCACACATCATTGAACTGAATTCAGAGTTGCCGCAAGACACACCATGGCCTACACATATACAGCCTGATGCAGCACTTTCTGCTGAGTTAAATATAGCAGCCTTTGTTCTGGCCCCTGCTGTTAGTATTGTATGGGCTTGTGCTAAGGACCACGGGAGCACGGAAGACCCATTCAACCAAATCTCAGCCAAAACAGAGAAAACAAATGACATCATGGGACTAGAATAGCATAAGTCCCAGTACTGGACTTAAGGACTAAAAGGAGAGAAGCAAAATTGCTCTCAGCAGGACGCTTCAGTTCAGTCTGTAGATCCATCTTCTATTATACTCAGCATAGTATAAGTGTATAAATCTATATTAATAAATTGTGATTTTAATCATCATTCCAAGTACAGCATTAACATAAAGAAAAAACAGTTCAGATGCCTTGTGGACTATGCAAAGAATTAGAAAAGCTAGCTATTCCTTCTCAGACTACCTGTTTTTCCTCAGTTTGTTCTTGATCTTTCCTCAAAATGCTTGTTGACGCAAACTGCCAAAATCTGCCTTTTGTGTCAGGAGGGTTGTGGGTCTATTTTTCTCTTCCCTACCCTCAGCGCTTTCACCTAGATTCTCTGAATTTTCTCACAGGCTACATTCTGCATCAAATCTTGGCACTAATTTCTTCTCGCGACGTACAAATTCGTCTGTCTCGCGGGAAGAAGGTGCTGTCTCAGTGTCTTACACGAGTAGTAATCACCGTTACCTGGTGCCTCCTCTGGGAAACAGTCTTATTTATATGATATTCAACGACTGGTTCACTAATAAATGTAAATTCTGTCTTCGTTTACTCACCCTCATGTTGTTCCAAACCTGTAAGAAATGCAAAAGAAGATATTTTAAATAATGTCTTTTAGATGACAGTGAGTTATTGACGTTAATCCTCAAAAATGTTGCAAAATTAGTAGTAGTACATTAGCTTTATGTAAGTATGGAGTGAGCTTTTATTGATAGTGAACTCCAGAACCGTAGGGCCTCTTTACACCTGGTCATTTCATGCGTTTCATGCGCCTGTTCGGATATCTATCTGATTTGTTAAAACCTTTCCATTTACACTTGGCCACTTTTTATTATTTTCACATTTTGGAGGAGTAAAATTTGCAGGGTGTGTTTCAAAACCCTAGATGCATTCACACTTGCCCAGTTTCGTCTGGAATGCGGCCCAGATCACCTCCTGAAGTGGTTTGAGTGATCTGATTTATATCCGTCTCGAATGCGTTTTCGGAGGGCATTTACACTTGGTCTTTTCATGATCGGATAGCTATCTGATCAGACAAAACGCATGAAGTGACCAGGTGTAAACAGCCCCTAATTCATTCCTCGGGTTGGTTTCGGATCAACTGACTCGGTGAAAAGACACGAGCCGTTCGTTCACAAACAGCGCTAACACTTCCCTCAGAGCATGACCATCATGGGTAACCGGACGAGCTGACCGTGCGCCGGCTTCCCTCGTGAACCTAGCGTGTGCGCACGTGTGCGGGTCTTCCGACATGTTCAAAGGAACCTGTCGGTATAGCCTAAGCGGTCGGTTTCGCGATCAATATGGAGCTTACTCACACGCTTGTCGTGTCTCTTCTCCGTTTTTGTGCCGCTCTGTGCCGCGTCGGTCCTCATAGCTCGCAGTGGCGTGTGTCTGGGTCATTCCGGTCGCACCTCGGGCACGGGACTAGAAAGTGGACACATCGCCGTGCAAAGACCTACGAGTGTGGTGGTGTCTGAACACACCCTTAGAAGACGAGTCGTCCACCTGGCGTGTCTGCTCTGATTACCAGTAACGCGAGTTACGTAATCGGATTACTTTTGTCAAGTAACTAGTAAAGTAACACGGACTTTTTTTGGATGTGCGGGCCACACACTTGGTTCTTATACCAAATAACGCCAGTTACTTGTGTTTTCCCACTTATGACTGACAACTACAAGCACTGTCCCATATTAGGGAGAAATCAGACAAGGCTTGGATCTTTACTGGATTAACACACACACTCCACAGACACACAATCCTTCGACAATGCTTTCGTGGGCGCACACAAGAGACACTACACAAACTAAAAAATAATAAAGGGCAAACTGAAGAAATGGAATGCGTGTTGTGCACATGACAATAGAGTGGATAGAACACTGGGCAAGGAAAAATAATAATATAATATTATTATAAAAAGACTGAAAACTTGAGGAGTAAGTACAGATGGAAAATTACACTGAAAAATTAGGAGGGAAACAGTCTTGCTCTTAAGTGGAACTAAAATAGCTCCTATAGGTCAGAGAAGTCAGGTCAGAATTATGGAAAGCAGTGATTTACCATTTACCAAAGCCACTGCAGGTCCATTTATAATGAGAACAATGTATGCGACCCCAGAATAAATGGGACATAACACTGAAATATATAAATAAGATGACATTTTTAATTTGCTGTGAATTTTTCCTAATCATAAGCATTTCAAAGAGTTCTGATCCAGCACTTGCTTATGAAGTTTGGTTTAAATTACATCAATTAAGGATGTTTATGAATTGCATAAAATGCTACACCTGTATTAATGCATTTTTATGCGATATCACACAATCTGTGTATGGAGACAATAGTACTATACCAAATTCACAATAGTTTCCATAGTGATAACTGCGAGAAGAATAATAGAACAAATGATTGCCTGTCGAAGATTCACAGGAACGAGGTGTTGACCTCTACGAAAGGTTGGGGAGGAGGAAAGGGGTAAAGAAGGAGAGAATCTGAAGTGAGAATGTGTTTAATCTACTCTCACAGGAAGGACAGCATCTGGCTGACAGACACATGAGTAAAAGGTTGTTTTTTTCATTACTTGTGAGGAGAAGAAAAAAGATTGACAACAGTAGGCAAGAGGGAAGAGCACAAGAGGTTTGGTACCGTAGTCAAGCAGGAGGGAGACCAGATGGAAAGGCGCCCAGCAGGCAACAAAGAGCAGCACCACGGTGGCCATCATTCTTACTGCACGCTTCTTCCTTCTGAGAATGAAAGGCATTTCTATTGTTGCAGGCATGTCAATAACAGCACAATACAGGGGTGTCAATCAAACATCATTTCATTTGTACCAGTCTACCAAGATTATGCGAACCGAGAGCAACAATGTAGATGTTAAGCAATGTTGGCAATGAAAGCATCTGCTAAACAGACCTTTCAAAAGCAGTGTGTGATTTCCAGAATTATATGGACAAACAAAAAGTGTTTTTTGTTGTTTATTGTCAAAATCGTTAGGTTCTGATCA
>JADLZN010008287.1:0-33485 GCA_018155175.1 Sinocyclocheilus anophthalmus | reverse complement strand
TCCAGGAGAGCCACATATATAATTCATTCTTAGTGCTTCTTTCAGCCTTAAATGGCAGTTTTTCTGCAGCAGCACTGGTCAAGTAATGCAGTAAATGCACACAGGTGGAGATAATAGTTCAGATGTACTGTAGGCTGGTAGGCGTCTCTTATGCATTGATCTCTTTGTGGAGTTAAAGGGAGAAGTAGAGAGCGGGGCACAATAAAAACTCATTACTGCAGCTGAAGACTTTAGCACTTCCACTGCACTCTTGAGGCTTACTATGTAGGTCATGTCTACTAGACTGTGGTTGAAATACTCTACCTGAGTGCAAGATGAAGAAATAAGTCCATCTCTGTTTATGTGAATGCATCAGCATGCTAGTGATAATGGATGTGTGATTTCATGTTTAGTGTTTTTCTGCATTTGGTTCAATGACGTGATGCTCTTTGGATCTATTAATTATTTAAAAGTATTTAAAAATGCCATTTACACAGACAATGAAATAAAACACTTTTTATGATAGACACTGTTTTTTATTTTCTGAATTAAAATGAATTTTGAAACCTTTTGTGGGGTCAGGTTTAAAATGTTAAGATTATAAGAGATTGTAACAAAGAAAAAGTCATATTAAAAGCTGACACTCTCTAATTATTATTATTATTATTAGAATTCTTGTTTGTTTGTTTACAAAATTATTATTTCCTGAAAGGAAAAATAAACAATTTTGTTGTGAAATATTATTAATATAACAAAAAAATCTACATTACCGTTTAAAAATATGGTGTCAGTACGATTGTCAAAGTTCTACAGTAAAAACAGTAATCTTGTGAAATATTAGTACAATTTAAAAAACTATTTTCTATTTTAATACATTTTAAAAATGTAATTTATTTCTGTGATCAAAGCTGAATTTTCAGCATCATTACTTCAGTCTTCAGTGTCACATGATCCTTCAGAAATCATTCTAATATGCTGATATTTCCATTAATCGGCAATTATTAAAAAAAAATTAATTTCCTTCAAAATAAAAAAAATTTAATAAAAAATCTGACCCCAAACTTTTGAACGAGTGTATATACAGGAAGTCATTCTGTTCAAAACATTTGTACAATTATTAAATCAAAATTTTGTTGACAAGGTTTGTTTATTTTTTTATTGTTCAAAAATGGTTTTGAATGAACTGTCTATGTCTCTCTTTTTCAGGTTACAGACACTGGCATGCAGATCTGCGGCCTGATGACACTCCACTAGAGGCAGGACTTGCATTCACCTGTAAGATGAAGACCTCCATTCCCTTCCTGGGCCGGAAGGCGCTGGAGGCCCAAAAGGCTGAGGGCCTGCGCAGACGAATCGTCTGCTTCACAGTTGATGAGTAAGTCCCAGCACACCAAAGAAGAGATTTCAACAAAATCATAATAAAAAAGGCAGGAATATTAAAATGGCAGATTAACTGGAGGATTTAATAGGCCTTTGACTGAATTTCGAAATCATTTTAGCAGTTATTTCTCTGTTTGCTTTAAGCATTTTGTTTTAGCATTATATCAGTTGCTCACCAGTGGATGCTCTGCAGTGAATGGGTGCCGTCAGAATGGGAGCCTAAACAGCTGATAAAAAATCACAATAATCCACATCACTCCAGTCCATCAGTTAATGTCTTGTGATGTGAAAGCTGTGTGTTTATACAGAACAAACTTGATTCTGCCTGACTTTTTCACTGGAGGAAGTGTTATTATGGATTGTGGACTCATATTTTAGCCAGAAGCAATGGTTTGACGTTAAGAATGTCTTAATGATGGATTTGTTTCTTACAAGCACACAGCTTTTCACTTCACACAGCATTAACTGATGGACTGGAGTGATGTTACTGATTACTGTGAAGAAACAAAGTCGTCTACATCCTGGATGAAGGTTTTTTATGCATGTTTATGACAACTGTCATTAAATGTCATTCGCTCAGTTATGTAATTTTTAATGCAAAGATGACATTGTTTGAGATGTCTTTTTTATGGGCTATGGTTAGGGGTAAGGGTAGGTGTAGGGTTAGGTCAAATGATGTCATATTTGCATTAAAAGTTACATAACTGAGCGAATGACAGTTGTCATAAACATGCATAAAACCTCCTTCATATTCATGATGTGTCATGTCATGATTATGAAGGTGTCATGTCAGTCTTATGCACACCCCTTCAAGTAAAGTGTTACCGTTTTTCATTTTTGGGTGAACGTCTTTAAAATTCAAAGCACAGCAGTAGACTAATATGCTGGTCATCACTGGTTTCATAGCCTCAGGTATTTGGCAAGTTTTTTGACATTTATTTACAAACCGTCTTGACTTAAAAGTGAATAATTGCTGTAATTCCGAACTAATGATATTATACATCACAATACATTTCACTGATAAGGTTTTTCAAGGAGACATCTGAGTTTGACCAACACTTTCCACTTTTCATGTCCACTTCGAGCTTCATTCGTTCCTGACATGAGCCTTAGTCAATACAAGTTCAGTAATTTTAAACTATATACTTTATAGTTTATAGAAGTTGAATTCACAACAAACTTAGATTCAGTGATGTTAATACTTTTTAGAAGTTGAACGCAAACAGCCAATTGTGGATATGGCCTCAAGGATCTGCCATGAATGCCATGCAGTTTTTCTGGACCAGTGTTCATGTTATTTAGGTATCCTCATTTGATCAGCACTGATGTGTTGTTTGTCTTTCCGGCAGGAAAGTGCCAATGTTTGGTCTGGAAACTATTTTCCGCAATGGTGTTCCTGTGGGCCACCTGAGGCGCTCCGAATTTGGATTTGCCATTGACAAGGCCATTGGCTATGGTTATATTCGCTACCCAGACAGTGGAGTGGTGAGTATCGTACAACAGCTGTCTGCCTAAAAGGCAGAATACACTACAGGTTTTTGCCCGATTTATAGTCTAGAGAGTCGATCGCTAGGTGAGATTCAGGGAATGTTTGTAGTGTATGATGGGTACAGACTTCAGACTTTGATTCCATCCAGTCAGAGGATATCAAAAAGGTTTGATATTTTCAGCCAATATGGTTTTGAAAGGAAGGTGGAGACTTTGTTTTGGTGTAGTCTAAAAGTGCAGTCACATTAGTGAAATCCTTATGAAGATTCTGGGGCAAAAAGGTCCATTCGATTGTAAGAGTGTAGATGAAACTCAGCTCACACAGAAGTCACTTTCAAAACAAGCAGCTTTCTGTTGGTCAAAGTGGTAAATTCACATGAATATCTGAACCAAGTGTGAAATCTGCGTAGGGAAATCTTTTGCCAAAGTTCCCAATCACGTGGATTTCTGTTCACTGAACAATGGCAAATGTGACCGAACCACAAGACAACATCAAAGATGATCCCAGAATGCACTGCACAGAGTGAAAAAGTTCATCTAAGGTGGTGGATGTAGAGAGAAATGTAGAAAAAAATAGGCGATTTTACCAAATATTTGTGTGCGCAATGGGTCATACTTTAATTTAGGGTCCAATTCCACTATTAACTAACTATTAACTACAACTTTTGCCTCAAACTCATAATTTGCTGCTATACTTGTTATGGCACATTAGTAAGGTAGTTGTAAAGTTTAGTTATAGGGTTGGATTAAGGGATCTAAAATATGGTCGTGCAGAATAAGGTATTAATATGTGCTTTATAAGTAGTAATAAACAGCCAATCTGCTAGTAATATGCATGCTAGTAAGAAACTAGTTAATAGTGAGAATTGGTCCCTAAACCAAAGTGTTACCATGCTATGTATTTTAGGCATACTATTGTAGATTGCATTATTAGCATAGCAGCTAATAATGTTACTGCACATGTAGAGTGCTCCAAATCAGATTGTTATGAGGATCCATTTTGGCCTTATAAGTCAGCTGCCTTTGTAGGCAGTAGAGAGCAAGGCAGATAGGCTGCATACAGCTGTTTTATGTTTTACTCACACAGTCAGATCAGACATCAGAATATGAGAATGGGTCACTTCTTATCATCAACGTGATATTTTAAGTATAATTGAACTGTGGCAAGTACTTCTAACAGATAAGTATTAAGAAAGCCCTCTTCTCCTCTGATTTATGTCTTTGTTGCATATGCACTCGCTTCCCTTCTCTGCTGTTATGATTGAGAGTGAGTCATGCGAGTTGTTCCTCATGTAGGCTAATTTAACAGGCCTGTAAAGAGCGATGATTAGATGAAGGTTACTGTGTGCCATCGTCTCTGCTGAGCACATGCTGCCATTATTGTGAAGTGCTCATTTCCATTTCTTAAGTTTTAATACTTACTGTTCTGAAATTAATGGTGGGGTTAAGTATGGGTGCTGTGACCTAAACCTTATATCATCATTTGACCGTTTTTGTTGAAAATTCAGTGAAAAAATGTTTAATGTAATAACCTTTAACATAAATAACAATTAAACATAAATGTATTAAAGTATATGATTTATTATGAATTTATTAAATATACAGAAAAATTATCACAAGGTTTGTCAAGTGTCAAGGTCTATCGTCCATGATACAAATTATTTATATGAAAGTTTTGTATATAGTAAATACCCCTTGAGAAAAGAATATGCAAAATGTTAATAATTTTCACAAAATAAGAGGGATAATGAAAATTGCATGTTATTTTTTATTTAATACTAAGCTATGTCACATAACGGATGTTTATATATACTCCACAAGACAAAATAATAACTGAATTTATAAAAACAAAAAAGACACCGTTCAAAAGTTTACATACCCTTGAGTATTAATATTGTGTGTTGTTTCCTGGGTGATCCACGACTGTTTTTATGTTTCGTGATGGTTGTTCATGAGTCCCTTGTCTAATCTGAACAGTTAAACTGAGCACTGTTCTTCAGAAAAAATCCTCCAGCTCCTGCACATTCTGGTTTTTCCAGCATTTTTTGCATATTTGAACCCTTTCCAACAGTGATTGTATGATTTTGAGATCCATTTTTTTCACTCTGAGGACAATTGAGGGACTCATACATAATAATTACAAAAGGTCAAAACATTTACTGATGCTCAAGAAGGCAACACGATGCATTAAGAGTAAACTTTTGAACAGGATGATGATGATTTTTCTTCTGGTCGCTTGTCCACATACAAGCTTGTCGCTGGTCTGCCATCGCAGAGGGATCCCCAGCCTGACACGTCCGTGGGAACCACTATTCAACTAACTACTCTGGCCATAGCAGCACCCTATTCGTACATGGCTGTGCCGAACCAGTGCTTCGAGACATGAGTGCGTTATGACAAGGAACGTTGTCCCTGCTCTGCACGCTTGCCATGGGACACGACTCTGTAACCATAGTTGCAGTGGCAGACAGAGACTGCAGCTCCCATCAGTCCAGCAATCTCTGAAACGTTTTCAGGGGACGGCTCGGCCCTGCACAAAAGTGGCCAGTGTATCGTGAATGGACTGAACTCTCTGTGCTGATAAGTGCGTGAGCATGCAGGGGAAACCTTGCATCGTGGAAATAAGTGTGACTTTCTCTACTCTGTTAATAGCTGACCGCTGCTCTACAGCAGGGGCTGCTTACAACGTGTGAATGAGTGAGCGACTGGATTTTCCTGAGCTCTGAACGTGGCTAACCGTTGCTTTGAGGCAAGGGGCTGCCGCTATCATGTGAATGAGTAAGCGATTGGGACTTCTCTGTGTTCTGTACATGGCTGGCCACTGCTCAGAGGCAAGGGGCTACTGATATCCTGCAAATTAGAGAGCGATTGGAACTCCTTCATGCTCTGCTTACAGCTGGCTGCAGCTTTGAGGCAATGGGGTGCTAATATGGGAATTTCCTGTGAATGAGAGATCGAGCGACTGGACCCTCTCCATGCTTTGCACACGGCTGGCCACTGCTCTAAGGCAAGGGGCTGTTCATATCCAGCGAATTAGTGAGAGCCTGGAACTTTTCTGTGCTCTGCACATGACTGGTCACTGTTTTGAGGCAAGGGGCTGCTGGTATCGTGTAAATGAGCGATCGAGCAACTTGAGATTCTCCGTGCTCTGTACACAGCAGGCTGCTGCTTGAATCATGCGAATGAGGGTCTGTGAAACCCTGTAAACCTTCTCTCATAGAGAGCACTGTCAGCGACAGGGCTATTTTCCCGCCAACTTCAGGTCCCGGCTTAGGGTGGGAGGGTTGAGGTAAACACAGGAACTGGGCCTGTGCCACTTGCTTCCGAAGTTTTTAGGGTATCGCTTAATGGCTGGTAGACAAACACGGGCTGCACTGCATCTGTGTGAGGGCAGGCAGAAAGGCAGTGAATATCCATTCTGAAGGAGACATGGGAGGTTTAGGTGAATTGACACGTCGCAGGCCCATCACCTAAACTTTCTGCCCCAAGCTGCCATGCCTTCTGTCTCCACGGCTCCGCAGCAGAGGTGAGGAAGTGAACGGACAGCTTATCCGTACTATAAGATGATGTTATACTCACCGGAACACTGCAGGGAATGGCAATTCGGGCACCTTCTACTGAAGCGCGTACCTTCAACGGTGAGCGATAAGAGGCTTCTTGAAACAGCTTCGCTAAGTGAAGGAGAAAGATTCTGAGGGAACTTGGCACTCGACATCACCTATATAGCGGCTGAGCCCGCCAATCAGGGGAATGCTTGAAGGCCATTGGCTATTACAGAGCAATAGAGTGATTCAATCAGGCTTCAGCATCTCGGAGGAAAAGGGTTTCCCCATACGTAATGTCGAGAGACCGACTCGATAAGGGAACCCTCTTTTGTGTGGAACTACTTCTTTCCTCCATGGATTCAAATCTCAGTTTGACAGTTTAACAGCTGAGCCCAAGCCTCCGTTACTAATTCGAAAACGTCACTTTAGAACTAGTAACGAAGGAACGTTGAGTTGCTTCATTGAAAGCTTATTTTATTACTGTATTAAAAGCTCACCGACACAAACACACCATTTCTCAATACTAAATACTATTATTATTAAATACTATTATTTATATAAAATATAATTTATTGAATAATATTATTTAATAAACAACAACAACAGCCATTATAAAGGTTGCTAGGCAATTCAGTCAAAAGTACAAAGGCAGCACTCTGATATACAGCATTAAAGTTACATAAAATATAACGTGATGAGATTTTGCCCTCATCCCATGAGATTTATCCAAAATGAATTATATCTCATGTTTAACCACTATAGAGACATCAGAGCCAGCGGCAAATTCCAGAAGATCTGGCTGAAGTGAGGCTGCTCTCGGGGGTTCATGAGCGCGGCACGGCCGCTGATGCCCGAATCTCCAAAAACATTAAATAAACGTTTATCTTTATTAAACAACTGCATTATTGAAGTCTGAAATACAGTTCGCCTAAAATAAATCTTAAAAACTACGTCCGTGACGAAAAAAAAAAAACAGTATTATTTATAAACTTATAAATCGGCCATCGGATTCAAGAACCAGAAAGGACGTTGTATAAATGTGTGTGTGTGTGTATATATATATATATATATATAGTGGGTACGGAAAGTATTCAGACCCCCTTATATTTTTCACTCTTTGTTATATTTCAGTCATTTGCTAAAATCATTTAAGTAAATGTTTTTTCCTCATTAATGTACAAACAGAACCCCATATTGACAGAAAAACACAGAATTTTTGACATTTTTGCAGATTTATTTAAAAAAGAAAAACTGAAATATCAAATATCACTTAAGTATTCAGACCCTTTGCTGTGACAACTCAGGTGCTGTCCATTTCTTCTTATCATCCTTTAGATGGTTCTACACCTTCATTTTAGTCCAGCTGTGTTTTATTATACTGATTGGACTTGATTAGGAAAAACACACATCTGTCTATATAAGACCTTACAGCTCAAAGAGCATGTCAGAGCAAATGAGAATCATGAAGACAAAGGAACTGCCTGAAGAGCTCAGAAACAGAATTGTGGCAAGGCACAGATCTGGCCAAGGTTACAAAAAATTCTGCTGCACTTAAGGTTCATAAGAGCACAGTGGCTCCATATCCTTAAATGGAAGACGTTTGGGATGACAAGAACCCTTCCTAGAGCTGGCCGTCCGCCCAAACTGAGCTATCGGGGGAGAAGAGCCTTGGTGAGAGAAGTAAAGAAGAACCCAAAGATCACTGTGGCTGAGCCCCAGAGATGCAGTCGGGAGATGGGAGAAAGTTGTAGAAAGTCAACCACCACAGCAGCCCTCCACCAGTCGGGGCTTTAACAACTGGTCCCGGGCCCGACGGAAGCCTCTCCTCAGTGAAACACATGAAAGCCCGCATGGAGTTTGATAAAAAAACACCTGAAGGACTCCAAGAATGGTGAGAAATAAGATTCTCTGGTCGGATGAGACCAAGATAGAACTTTTTGGCCTTAATTCTAAGCGGTATGTGTGCAGAAGAGGGGAAAAAACCAGGCACTGCTCATCACCTCTCCAATACAGCCCCAACAGTGAAGCATGGTGGTGGCAACATAATGCTGTGGGGGTGTTTTTCAGCTGCAAAGACAGGACGACTGGTTGCAATCGAGGAAAAGATAAATGCGGCCAAGTACAGGGATACCCTGGACGAAAACCTTCTCCAGAGTGATCAGAACCTCAGACTGGGCCGAAGGTTCACCTTCCAACAAGACAATGACCCTAAGCACACAGCTAAAATAACGAAGGAGTGACTTCACAACAACTCTGGGACTGTTCTTGAATGGCCAAGCCAGAGCCCTGACTTAAACCCAATGGAGCATCTCTGGAGAGACCTAAAAATGGCTGTCCAACAACGTTTACCATCCAACCTGACAGAAATGGAGAGGATCTGCAAGGAGGAATGGCAGATCCCCAAATCAGGTGTGAAACTTGTTGCATCTTTCCCAAAAAGACTATTGGCTGTATTAGATCAAAAGGGTGCTTTACTAAATACTGAGCAAAGGGTCTGAAAACTTAGGACCATGTGATATTTCAATTTTTTTTTAATAAATCTGCAAAAATTTCAACAATTCGGTGTTTTTCTGTCAATATGGGGTGCTGTGTGTAACATTGAGGAAAAAAAAAAAACTTAAATGAATTTAGCAAATGGCTGCAAAATAACAAATAGTGAAAAATTTAAGGGTGTCTGAATACTTTCCATACCCACTGTATTATTCAAACCCAAGGGGTTGTGGGTGTGTATTATGATTCTTGGACACAGTGGCAGCTCTGAAGTCCGTGTACTGTGAGTATGACATGATACAGGGGGATGTGTACTTAATGTTAACTGACAGAGAGCTAGATGAGGAGGGACAGATGGGGAGGTAGAGCGGAGACGTCTCCATTCCACAGCATAGACGGCAGTGCTGTTGAACAGGGTTAAGCGCTGATCTGATCAGACCTTTACTCTCTCTGCTCACTGCATTACACACCACTGACACATCACTGGACATAATGTCAGAGAACTATTATTCACGGCCGAGAGACCTCGAGACTTCATGCATAAGACTTTTCATAGTTTCTTAAAATTTTTTAAGTTTCCAAACCTGTGTGACTTACTTTCTACAGTGGAACACAAAAGAGGACATTTTGAAAAATGTCCTGGAGAGTTTACAAGCTTCAAAAGGACTGAAAGCATTGTAAAAGCAGCCCTTACTAGTCAATGTATTTACTTACTAGTAAATAAATACTATAATTTGTTCAAATAAACGTGGTCTTACCCCACTGCTAATGAGACGTAACTGACAAAAATAACCGTAATTTTTACCCTTCCAGTTAAATATTGTGCTGCTAACGTCATAAAACAGCTTTAAGTTGGCAGTGCTGGCAAATAACCATGGTATAAGTGGGATAATGCATGGCTAGCTGTGCATTAAACGATTTTAATGCACTCCGCGGAGGCAACCACCAAAATTGTTTAATGCACAGCTAGCCATGCATTATCCCTTACACATACAGTAAAAAAGCTTTTTTTTGTTAAAATGACATACAATTCTTATTGTTTATTCTTTAGCATATAAACATGATAAGAAATATAAGACTGTGTATGTAATGACTTTAATGAGGGAAAAACTACAGTCCCCTGATGCTTTGAATATGACAATTTAAAAACATGGAAATGGAAAGCAGAGAAATAGAAAACCAGAGAAATGGAAAACTATTGATTTAAAGATGCTGATTGTGTATATGGAAACTATATTTTATGTTTATTGCAGAATAGGAATAAATATACAAATATTTAAGCAGGTCCGTGCATGGAAGCACGGTAATTCGATTACGTGATTCACAGTGCTTCGTGGAAGTGGGAGGAGTTAAAGAGTTTTTGCTTGTCGCGATTCTCTGGTGGAATTTTCATTTTAGAATTATGAGTTTTTCACCAGGAATTCACCACAATTATGAATGCTTAAAAAAATAACCTGACTGCTTCAACAAAGCATATATCATCAATAAATAAACTTTGATATTTTGCCTTTTTTTCGTGTATTTTGATACCTTTAAATACATGTATGCAGGAGTATGTGGAGCTCAAGACACTCTGTAGAGCTTCTGTATTAACTGCATGTGCAAATAGAATGTTTTACTTGTACACTGCACAGCAGTTTTGCTTTAGTTACTATAGCTACAGCTGCGGCTTACTACTTAATTCTTTGTAGCAATCAGTGGATATCTACCAATGTGTCCATTAAGACTGCAATGTGCCCACTTACAGAGGTCAGGCTAGTTTTCCAGCCACTGCATCTTGATCTCGACTCCACAGGGTAATGCCTGCAGCTCGTTCAGATTTAATTAAAAAGAGATGCAACCCCGGACAGAGAGCGAGCCGCAGGGGCACAGATAGAGAGGGATGTGAGAGCAGACCTCATTTCTGTTGCATGGTTTGACACTGTGATATGAATTTTAAAAAAAAACATTCATGTGGATTAAAAGCCTTTTCATTTGAATCATAAATTCATTTTACTCAAACGTCACTTGAATTTGTCCGTGTTCCCTTCACCCCCAGGTGAGCCCTGATTTCGTCCGCAGTGGTGAATTCACTCTGGAGAGGATGGGCGTCACATACAAGGCTACGGCTCACCTGAAATCTCCCTTTGACCCCGAGAACAAGCGTGTTAAGGGCATCTACGGCTGAACAAAGCCAGAATGTAACTGATCCAGACTGATTCAGTGTAACTGAGGTAAATGTTTACAGGCCTTTATCCAACGCATCAGCATTCCAGGACAGAACTAAATACACTTCTGTATTTATATTCACTGGTTTTAAGGGATGATTCACCATAAAGATCATAGAAGAACAATGAACTAATGTGAATTTCAGAAATAGCCTGGTTATACAGTGTAATAGTGTTCAGCTTCTTTCTGTGCCTTAAATTTCATCTTTTTCAGAAAGAAATCATTTATATTTTTCAGAAAACCATGAGCCTGTCTCTGACTTTTTTGTACTAGCTTGAATATTCGTGAGTGTTTTCATAGAATAGCTGTGCATTAAAGATGTTAGTCTTGATTAAATGTAAAATAAAATCAAATAAAAAAAAATTATAATATAATGGTTTGATTACTGTAACTTTTGCCAAATATAAATCTGTGGAATTAAATGTAGTCACATGATGTGAAAGTATTTTCTTTGTACAGGTTACAAATCATTTTGTATGCTGTATTTTCCAGACAGAATGAGAGAAATGAAATATGATTTCTGCATGTTGGGCCATCAGTTCATTCACATGTACTGTAACCATTAAATTAACATTTCACTGGATTTTAACCAGTAAAAACAATAACCAAGGCATTTAATTTCCTTATTGCTAATAATAGTGATTCTTTCTAAAGTCTGCCCTTTAAGCTGTCTGCTCTTTAACTTCATTTGTTGTTTAAATGGAAAGTGTGAATTTGCTAAATGTATGAAGATTAAAACCAAAATTTCTCATATTGTAAACACTGCAACTGTCATATTGTTTTTATGACTCCTTGTAGGGTTAAGTAAGGTTTTATTTTTTTGATAGAAATTAATGCTTTTATTTAGCAAATATGCATTAAACTGATCAAAAGTGACAAAAAAGACATTTACAATGTTACAAAAGATTTATTTCAAATAAAAGCTGTTCTTTTTAACTTTTTGTTCAAAAAAAAAGTATAACGGTTCCACAACGATTATGAAACTATATTTAAAATGTTCTTAAGCAAGAAAATAGCCTATTAGAATGATTCTGAAGGATCACGTCACAATGAAGACTGGAGTAATGGCTGCAGAAAAATTCAACTAATAAATTAATAATTTACACAGATATACATAGAAAGCACTATTTTCACTTGTAATAATATTTGACAATATTACAGTTTTTATTGTTTTTGATCAGATAAATGCAGCCTTGGTGAACAGAAGATACTTTACCATTGCATAATGCCTACTATTTTCCTTACTGTCTTTTAAAATAGTAGACAGTATTCAGTGTGTACTTTACAATGATGTTAACTTTTCAAGTGTAATGCACCTTTATCCATATGAATGGATAAACATACTTCCCACATAAACGTAATGCAACATCTTAATCTAAGCACAAAACAGTACTTGGGTAATTTATTTAATGTGAATGCACACATCTTTGAAGCACACATCCTCCAGGCTGCTGCACGGACGTGTTGTTGAGAACAGTAAAGGTTGAGCTCAGCAGGAGTCAGATACATGTGTGGGCATCAGACGCTGCCGTCGGACCTGACCTCTGTAGGGTTGTCATTCTGAGAGGACGCTCGACGGCTTAATTCACACGGGTAAGGGCATTTGACATGCCGATCTTTGCATTCAGTAAATCTATAGTATAATGCCTAAAAGTACATAAAGCGTGTGTCAAAAAAAACTTTGTGTAGTTTTATCCGAACGTTTTAGTTTGAAATGGCAAGGTAACTTTAGATGACTAACTGACAAACTTTGCACGTTTTGTTCCAGGAAACTGAAAAAAAAATGTGGCAAGTTCATAGTGAGCCTATCGGCCTACTTTAGCATACACGCACAGCGCACAGCATGGGGCATTTAGTTTTTCACATAGATGAGTTAATGAACTGTAGTTTGGTGCCAATATGCAAAACATAGACACGCGAATTTCTAGAGACTTGTGTTTGTGTGGGTGTTGTGTGTGTGTGTGTGTGTGTGTTGTGTTGCCGGGTGAAGTGACGAGGACAGCAGACAGCTTCTGCTCATCAGATGTGGTTTCCTTTTGTATCTTGCAGACTCGTTGCGCATGATTTAAAAACAGAAGTGGAAAAATGTAAGAGTAAATGTCAACTGCTTCTGAAGTTATGTCTGCTGTTAGGTTTCGATTTGATTTCATATGATATAAAGCTTTCGACACCTTGCAGAGACAGTATATCTGTAGATCTGTACAAACTCGTCCCTCAAAGAAAAACAAAAGTTTGTTAAAAAGTGAATAACAAAAACGTTTAGTAAATTTTCTTACTTTTATTTGTTTTTCAGTACAAGTATGCAAAAATTAAATCAAGATACATTTAGAAGCAAAATTACATACTATAAGTGTTGTACTCTAAAAAACTATCAAACTAAGTTTATGAGTTTGTTTAAAATCTGCCAATAGGGTACGAAAAATAACCTTCAATTAAGTTTTTTTCCCCCTTTTTTGTTACCCCATTAATTTTCAAATTTAGCTTGGTTTAAGAATATTTAGATATTTGAACTGGATTTATAATTTTTTTTGCTGTGTAATGATGTAACGGCGTGGTGGATGAAGGATTGTAAGAGGTGTAAATCTATACACAAAATGCATTTATTAATGAAAACAAAGCTCAGGAACACAGGACTGCAGAGAATATACCACAGCATCTTACAAAAACACAGACAAAGCAAAACAAGACTGGACAAATGACAACTGAAACACAATATATTGGATAATGAGAACAAGAAGCAGATATGCACCAGGGTTATTAAGGTTAACTGAAACTAAAACCAACAATAAAGAAACATTTTCATTACTTGAAATAAACATGAATTGAAATAAATGATTAAAAATCACTTATTTCATTTCAGCTATATTTCTAATTTAGGTGAAGTACTAAAATATCTAAAAACTAAAACTTTAACTAAAATTTTAATTGAAACATAATAAAAATAAAGGTAACACTTTATTTTAAGGACCAGTTTTTCCCTAGCATGCAATTACTAGCATATTGGGTTATTAGTGTTTCTAAAAGCACATATTCTGCCTGAGCACCCAATACTTAAACTCAAAATCTACCTTACTAACGATAAATAAGCGCGAATTAGGAGTTTAGTGAGGCAAAAGCGTTTTGTTACTAGTTGATGAATTGGAATCCGTAAAAGAAAAGTGTGACCAATATTAATAAAACTATAATAGTATATCACTGATACTAAAATAACACTGATATGCACAATCGATGACCAAGAAAACCAATCAAAAATAAATAAATACAAAAAAAAAAAAAAAAAAAATGACAAATGAAAGACTCACAACGGCTTCAAAAATAAGTAGTAGTGGGAGAAAAATGTATAGAAGGCCTGTGTAAAATGCCGGTCTCTGGAAAGAGGTTTGGTTGATATATTTATCTGTGATGTAGGGATAGTCTGATTGCACAGTCTTAAACTTAACTTAATTGTAGTTTATTGTCTTTTTTAGATGATGATGGACGGACGGACGGACAAATAGATAGATGGAGGGACGGATCGATGATAGATAGATAGGACAGACCAGAGTAGATCGATGGATAGACAGAACAGGACAGGAAGGAGGGACAGACGGCACGGGACAGACAGGGCTTAGATCGCTGGGACGATGGACTAGACAGACAGACCGACGGTACGGCAGATAAGATCGAGGGACAGGCAGATAGATTCGGGACAGACACGAACAGACGGAGACGGCCAGACAGATAGATCGATTGACAGATAGACAGACCGACAGACAGACGGACAGACAGATAGATCGATGGACAGACAGACAGACAGACAGATGGACAGACAGACGGACAGACAGATAGATAGATAGACGGACGGACAGACATACAGAAGGATAGACTGACAGATAGACGGACGAACAGACAGACGGACGGACAGACAGACGGACAGACAGACAGACTGGACAGTATGCGACACGGAAGACAGAAGCAGCCATGACAGCAAGACAGAGAGGACAGACAGACGGGACCGACAGATAGATCGACGGACAATAGGCCAGACAGACATACGGACAGACAGGATAGATTAGAAGGACGGACAGACAGATAGAGCGATGGACAGAAATGGACCAGACAGCAGTAACGGACAGACAGGATAGAGGATGGACAGATAGACAGAAGACAGACGGACAGACAGGAGAGATCGTTATGGACGGACAGACAGACAGCGGACAGGGAAAGATAGATCGATGGGACAGACAGACAGAGCAGACGGACAGACTGATAGATCGATGGACGGACAGACAGATCAGACGGACAGAGCAGACAGATAGCATCGATGGTAAGACACACGGACAGCCGGACATGACAGACAGATAGTCGAGGACAGACAGACAGACGGACAGACAGATAGATCGATGGACGGACAGACAGACAGACAGACAGCAGACAAACAGACAGACAGATGCATGGAACAGATAGACAGACAGAGGCACAGACAGACAGACGGACGGGACAGATAGATCGATGGACAGAATGACAGACAGACGGAAGGACGGACAGACAGATAGCGATGGACAGACGACAGGACAGACAGACGGACAGACATTGATAGATAGATAGACAGACAGACGGACGGACAGACGGAAAGATAGACAGAGAGACGGACAGACAGATAGACAGACAGGCAGATAGACATATAGTATAGATAGATGGATAGACAGACAGATGGACAGACAGACCGACGGACAGACAGATAGATCGATGGACAGACAGACAGTACGGACAGACAGATAGATTGATGGACAGATAGACAGACAGATGGACAGACAGACAAACAGATGGATAGATGGATGGATGGACAGATAGGGACAGCGGACAGACAGATAGGATATTGATGGTCAGACAGACAGACAGACGCGAAAGACAGATAGCAAAAAACTACCCAACCGCTGGGTCAAAACAAACCAACAGCTGGGTCAAAACAACCCAACAACTGGGTCAAAACAACCCAACAGCTGGTTCAAAACAACCCAACAGCTGGGTCAAAACAACCCAACAGCAGGGTCAAAACAACCATAGCGGGTTAGTCCCTTTTTAAACCAGCGCTGGGTGATATTTAACCCGATTTTTTAGAGTGTATTAATTATGACTCTTATTTATTTATTAAATCAATGGTGAGGTGGTCAATTTATGGAAAAAAACAACTGGTCATTCCCCTGAATATCTCTTTTCAAGTTTCATGAAACATTCTTTAATGTCTTTAAATGACGTGTTGCTGTATTTTACAGTCAACATTAATGTCCTTGTCATGTTTTTGCAAAAATCACAAATGGACAATGAGGCAAAGAGAGCTAGTTCTTCTGAACAGGCCAAACTGAGTAAATTACAGGCCACATAAAACGTAAATTTAATGTCTCAAATGTTGTAAAAGTAGCAGTAGTATCTCTGTAGTAGCACATAACTGCGGATAAAATTGTTATACACTGCATTGTTAGATTGCTTACTTTCATCACAAACACCTGCATGTTTTAATGGACTCATACAAAAAAAAGAAAAGCAGAGCATTCCTTAATTTTTTCCAAAATGAGACCATTCCAAAAGGGCACAGGAGCAAAATAAACAGAGAAGTAGAACATTTTGAAATGTTGAGGTGGAATTATGTTAATGATGAATTAGATTCAACTCCTTTGGCAACACTAAAGCATTTTCTCTCATGAGGCATCAGCAGGTGTTCCTATAAGCTACGAGTCCAGGAACGTTCCACTCACTAATCAAACCATACGAAACCACAGTTTTACATTCAGTTTAATTATTAATTTTAATTGGATTCACAAAATCTTTCATTGTGTTTGTCTCCTTTTTTTGTCCACTAGTTTGACAAGCTAGTCAGAGCAAGCTACGCTGTTCAAAACCTGTGATTTTGTTGTGTTCGCAGAACACAAAAAATAAGTTTAGTTGAATGTTGATCAGGGATTGTTATGCTTGAAAAAACACCATGTAAGTACCGTGAAACTTGTCATATATCTGTAGTCTATTCAAAGACCTCTGAAGTCATAAAATAGCTTTGTCTAGGAAACAGCCCTAAGTATACAGCATGAGATGTATCGCATAATTTTATGGTGCATAAAAAGAGCAGTGTGAATACGCTGCCTAAAATCGTCTTTTGAAAGTCATACAGGTTTGCAAAGATGAATTCAAAAATGACAATTCATTGGGTTTCATTAATCTAATATTTTCTAAAAAGGACAACAACGCTGTTTTGAAGACCTCTGATGAAATGCACAGCGACAAGCATCAAAATGTTTGTAGAATATCCTCAATATCCTCTTTAATTAATTAAATTTTTGAATCTTGAAAGTTTGTGACAGCTCTTACCTGTACGGTAGGTGAAGTTTGCCTCAGCTTCTGATGATGGTGAGAGAAAATCATCCTCATACTCGTTGGAGCTAAACGATCCAGAGTGGTTCCTCTTCCGAGAGTCCATAACTTTTTCGGAGGCCATTACATGCCGAAGGGAATCATTTAGATAGCGGTTTAGCAAGCTGTTCTTGTATTTTGGTGGAGACACATAATCATCACAAACCGAGGGGTCTGCGCTTCGCCCCACCCCTTTGCCTCGGCTGTCCTGAATAACGCTCTTGTGCGTGGGTCTGTTATAGTCTGATTCACTGGCCTGAATCTGTAAAGGATTCTCCCCATCTGTGGAACAAAAAAAGATATAAAATTTTCACGGTTTTAGTGTTGGCACAATGAATGCATTTTGTCTTTGAAGGCCAGAATACATGAGAATGTCTATAGAATAGGTAAATACCCTAAATCCGTACCATCTGATGTTGTGTCATCACTGCTAATGCTGAGTCTCTCAGCATTGCCTTGTACATATTTGTTGTACAGCTTTATGCGTAGGGCCCAGCTCAAGTCAGGCTGTCGAACTGTGTTCTTGAGCCTACGCCTCGCATTCGCAAACCAGTTGGAGACCTGAAAAATACAAACACATGATTGTTAAATCAGGAACACGTTTTGGCTTATCTTGCTTGCATTTAATGAACAGTTAAAAAAATGATGCAGTACATGTTTGTTTTTTTTTTTTTCCAGTCAAGCTAGCTGTTTTTCATCCCTATATCACTCCTCAGAGTCAGGCTGTTGTGGTTGGTTTTTATCTGCAGTTTGAAGATTTGACATAGTTATATTTAAATTTTTTATTTATAGAATATTTATCATATCATATCATGTAAATGCATACAATTTATATAAGTTTACATAATCTGTCTGTGTTTTACGATGGAATATTTCTACCCTACCAATATTACTCCTGACACTACATAGAAGGGGTCACAAACTTGTTACCCATTACATCAATGATGCATTCATACAGTAAACTAACAGATGCATTTACAGATGTGTCTGCAGCAGAAATTACATGTACATAAATCAGAAAGGTGCATTTTTTTTTGCACTTTTATATTATTCAAGCAACCCACCTGGCCTGCTTCCATTGCAGAAATGTAATGCATCTAGTTAAATAGAATGTGTTTGGCAATGGTGACATTGACTCTTTTGTCAGGATTTATCTTTTTTTTCACATGGTAAAAAGTAATCTTGCAATTAAATAATAGTTAAATAAATGAAAGGAAATATAAAAGTTTCAATCTTGAAATCTGTGTATCTTTCTTGACGTTGGCAAAAGGCTGATTTGGGGGTAGGTTTATTTTTTTTATGTTTTGATATCGTTTGGTTATTGTAATGTTTTGTCACATAAACCTGCCTTCCCTGACCTGCTTCACATGCAATTCCTAAAAATAATAAAAAAGCAAGGATCATGTCAAAGTGATCTGGATTTCTGCTTAAGTGGATTCTAAATGATATCAGATTTTCCATCTATGTCATGATATTAAATACAGACTTATTTAACAAATAACACATGCACCAGTTTGCAGCGCCATAAATTTATTGGACCAAAAATTTAAACATTTAAAATCATCAATGGAAAAAGTATGTGACCCTGAAGGATACTATAGTAAGATATTTCAATGCATTTAGACTGACCTGCTCTGCAGTATCAAAAACACATTAGTGCCCCACTCTTCATGAGAAGATTCTGTTTATGTGTAATATAACTCAATCAAAAGAGATTTCAGTACACCTCAGAAAGAGACCCGTTGAAGTTCATAAGACTGGAATGGTTGCATAAGAATGTCCAGACTTGGCCCTCCATCCATCCATAATCAGGACGATAGTTTACAAATGGAAGAAATTCAACATGATTGCAGTGGTGGAAAGAGTACTGAAAAAATATACTCAAGTAAAAGTACCATTACCTTCCAAAAAATGTAGTGTGAGTAGAGTAAAAGTACTTGTCCAAAAAACTACTTGAGTAAGAGTAAAAGAGTAGCCTATTTAAAAGTACTCATGAGTATTGAGTAGTGAGTACTGAGCTGTGGATTCTACCCCCTCATAATAAACACCGTACACCGCAATTTACACATTTTAAAAAAACGTTGTACATTCTGTAATTCAAATTCTCTTGTTTGTCATAAAGAATGAAAAATATCTATCATCCAGCAGTTTTAATTTTGACTGCCAACTCTTTAAAATATATCAAAACAGCACGGAAACAGTATTCAGTTGAAGAAAAGATGAAGGTTATTCTCAATACAATCATCTACATTTAAATCATAAAGTTTGAAAAAATGTATTTAAAATAATGTGTAAGGCTACTGAGACAGCATGCTGTTGTTGCACATAAAATATTAATGTTTAGAACAGTGCAAATACAAACACCATTAGAAACTCATAGTTCAGCATCACACACCATGATATGGGTTAAAATGAGAGCCCATTTCTCTCCAAAAACGGTGCCAGTTTTAGCGTTTTGCAATAAAAAAATAAGAATAACTAAACTTGATAATATGTTACAATTTTAACATAAATGCACATTGTTCTAGAAGGATGGCATCATGCCATACCTTTTACACATTTACTCGAATTGTTATGCTGATCATACAATTTGTAAGGAAAAATGCATTTTAAATCGCTAAGTAGTTCTGGGGAAACACAAAGGTTGTGGGTTCGAGTCTCATACCGGCAGGGATTGTAGGTGGGGGGAGTGAATGTACAGCGCTCTCTCCCACCTTCAATACCATGACTGAGGTGCCCTTGAGCAAGGAACCAAACCCCCAACTGCACCCCGGGCGTCGCAGCAAAAAAATGTCTGCCCACTGCTCCGGGTGTTCGTTCATGTCGGTTTTTTGTAGTGTGTCACTGTGTGTGTGTTGCAATTTGGAGGGTAATGCAAGCACTATCGAGTATGGGCACCATACTTGGCCATAGTCACGTCACTTCACTTTCACTTCACAACACCGCATGTCTCTCTTGCTGAGCCTGCCGGCGAGCTTATTTCTCAGGTGAATCAAGCAGCATCCACAACTGAACGGACAAAAAGTGTGAACTGAAAAATAGTTAGCACGAGTGCACTTGCTAAAGAGGCGGCTTGCTATAAAATGGATAAAAAAAAAAAAAGGTTATAACGAGCTGCAGTTTTCATCCCACTGGCACAGAGCAGTTATAATGCCCACGGGTCAGGGGTGTAGATTATGCGGGGGATGTGTCCCCCCACTTTTAATATCACGTAAAATCGTCACCCGCAAAACACCGTTCAGTTTAAAAGAAAAACCGTTGCAATTCACTATGCAAATTACTCAGTGTTGTAGTGTTGCAATACTATACTGTACAATTGTGAAAAAAAATCATAATTGTTGATTATGTCCCTTGATATTGTAACTGGAATAAATAATTGTGATTTAATACTAAAATTATACAATTGAATATGAAAATTATTATTTTGTGCAAGACCGCTGCACACCATATTCTCTAGCACTTTGTTTTACAGTCATGTTCTGCAGGTCATTGCAATAACTGGGTAATAACTAGGTACTAAGCCTGTACATACCCTGTTCCTAACCAGTGTAGTTACCTTATATTACCAGTCCTTTTTTGAGTAAGTACACTGTAAGTGCATGGATTGTAAAAGAAGTTGCAAATGTTTTTCTTTGTCTTATTTTTGTCTAAGTGTTATATACACTTATATTAAGTGGCAGCTTTAATGAAGACTAATGACTCTGTTAATACCCTTTTCGTAGTTAGTTCTTGTACTGTAGATCCGCCTTCCCTCCAAAACTGCAAAACTGAACCTGATAGGAATAACAAATCTGTTGTGTTACACTGGCTTAGAAATGATCAGTGACGTTCTCAGCGTCTTTGATGACACTGGTGTAACACATCATGCGAGACTCGGGTCGTCTCCTCAGCTCCTCATCAAACGTTTGGATGCCCCCAGAGAGAGAGCTTATTTTATGTCCAACTAGTACCAATCAGCTGTTTCCCATCACCCCCCACAGCTGCCACATAGCGTGATGGACAGGTGAGAGCCAGAGAAGGGTACACAAGAAGCATGTCACAGCATAAACCTGCCATAAGGAGCTCAAACACTCCTTCTCTCACACACTCGCTTTCACACAACACTTAAATAAGCTGTCAGAGAGAGATGGGTATTAAGGCACAGGCAGGGCACTATCTCTTTCAGCAGGGAAATTGGCCATTGACTGGGTTTGAGAGACAGATAGAAGGGAAGGCTATCACAAGACAGGCACTTGATGTAAAAAAACAACAACAACATTTAGACACTCGCAGCACTTTTAGTTTGAGTCTCTGTCCACCACACATAGTGGATGTATTGATAAGTGTGTCTCTTGTGTCTCAGGGCTCAGTGGAATCACTGTGTGAATGATCTGTCTATCCCAGTACTAGCGCTGACGCTTCTAGGCATTTTACTGTCTTTATGGAACAGGTAAGACATAGCTGGATGAGATCCACTGAAGTGAAGGAAAACCACACAATTTAAAAGTCTGAAGGAGTTTAATGGCAACGTTTTTAATTAATGGCATATATGTGACCCCCAGACTGCACTGTGTTTTTGTCTGGTTGATTGTGACCATGGTGAGCATCTACTCTGTGTTCTTTGCCTGGAGAGCAAACCTGAACATCGAGAATCCTCTTCTGTTGGGAGTGGTGAGTAATACAATTCTATATGTTTCTTATATGATGTAAGATATTTAAAATTGACTTCAGTGAATATATCACATGTGTGTATGTAGGTGGAGCGCTTCTGGCTGCAGGCTGATGCTGGGGTGTGTGTTCTGGCTGGTCTGGGTCTGAGCTGGGCCTTGTGTTGGCTGAATGGCCGTCTGGGCTGGGGGACACTGTGGAACACAGGAGCCTGGGTACTCACTGCAGGCCTCATCTCACACATGATCAGCTTAAACCATGGGTAAACCATTCAGATACAATCACATAGTCAGGGTGCCGGGGGATGATATTAAACTTTTCAAACATCTTTAATTCAAAGTCACAAAAGTCTCGAAATACCTTAAATAACTTTGAAAAAGACATATTTATGTTTTCATACTGATTATGCTAACCAATATTGAACACAACAAATGTAGCATATTTCATGTATGAAAGTGTTAAGATGAGGAGGTTTCTGGTAATTTGCTTTTGTCCTCACTCAAATGTGTCCCCAGGTGGCTTTTTACACAAATCATGTGTGTATGTTTAAATGTAAAGTATATACTACTGTTCAAAAGTGGGGTAAGGTTTTTTTTTGTTGAAGAAATTAATAATTTTGTTCAGCAATAATGCATTAAGTTGATCAAAAGTGACAATACTATATAAATGTTACAAAATATTTATTTTCCAAATAAATGCTGATCTTTTGAACTTTCAATTCATCAAATAATCCTGAAAATTAGGATACATGGTTTCTCTTCTCAAAATATGAACTGGTTTTTAAAAATGATAATAATAAGAAATGTTTCTTGCACAAAATCAGCATATTAGAATGATATATGAAGGATCATGTGACACTGAAACACTGGAGTAATGATGCTGAAAATTCAGCTTTACCAAATTATATTTTACAGGAATAAATTGTATTTTATATTGTTTCTTTATGTAATATACTTTGCTGTTTGGCTAAAATGATAGTTCCTCTTACAAAATGAGAATACTGGATATCATCAAAAGGATAAAATTTTTAGGTCCAATAGTTTTTATAATTGTATAATTGACAACCATAATTTGAAGTTCATTATCACTTTTTTAGTCCTCTTTTTATATATAATATTAATATATATATATATATATATATAAAAATATATATTATATATATAGTGGGGCTCTACCAGTGTGGCATACTGCATTATGTTATTTGTATATTTGTGGTTGATCATACTCCAGACCATGGCAGTCACTCCCTGAATTCTTCATTTCCTCAATGCTTCAGCACACATCAAAGCAAAAGCTCTCTTGCACTCTTCTGCAGCTTTGACTCTATGCTAGATTAGCTGTCCTGGCCACGCTAGTCATGCAGATTAAAGCAGCCGAGTTCTGTACTTGATTAGACCTCCTAGCCACGGCAGTCATGTAGATTAGAGCGCTGAGGTTTGGTACATCGCAACTGTTCCGCTTTGATCAATGGTGAGACTGACGCTCTTGTCAGCGCTCATCACACCTGTCCGAGGCTGATTCCAGCCGAGAGATGTTCCAACTCGTCACTGCTCACAGAGCATAGCTGCAGAACAGCTGAAACAACAATAATGTCACACACCCTTACTCTTTGTGCAAACTCTTCAAAGTGATGTGGATTCACAGCTGATGTGGTTAAAGTATTTGTGAACGAATGTGCAGGTACATTCACAAACTCAGCTCACAAACGTTTGTATCACTTTCAGATCACTTTTAGCTCGCAAACTTTCATTATCGTATACTCTCTGTGTAAAGCTTTTACAACAGACTTTTTTCACTAAAGACTTTTACAAACAGGCTTTTTTGACCTAATTTAGGATTTTGTAGGTGCAATAATTACTTAATATATGGTGGTAATTATCATGTCTTAGGCAAGATATCACACTAAATTTAAAAAATATATGCATACATACAAAAACTTCAGTTTCTTATATTTACCATATGCACATATTTGCTGTCAAAATGAACCTAACCTAAGATATTATGTTTAAGATCATATTTTAAGATCATATTTTAATAATTAAAATTTACCTTAGTGCAATGACAATATAAAAACTAGTTATTATTCTAACTAATTATATTGTCTTTACATTATTACATTAATATGAGCAATATTTTGAAGCAATCCATATTTAAATATAATATTACAATTATTAAGTTCATTTTTTCTCTCACAGTATAAATACATTGAGAAACAGTTTTTTTTACAAGAAAATGTGTAGCTTTATTATTCCTCTTAAACGCATCATCGTATTTGCAGCAGTTATTTTTATATTATTTGCGTACTATTACATTTTTAAGTTGTTACTAAGTTTTTATTGATATTTACATTAGCTTTTTTATATTTTCAGTTTTCATTTTTATTTTAGTTAAATTTTTTTGTCATTTTGTTATGTGCTTTTGTCTTTTTTTCTGTTTTGTAATATATATTATTATTGGTTTATATTTATATTTCAGTTTTAGTTTTCCTTTGTTTACTGTACTTCAACGTAAACATATTTCTAATTTTTGTTTACTTTCAGCTTTTGATGTAATATTTATATTTCCTTTTATTTCAGGTTCATTTAAATTACCAAATGCGTTTTAATAGTTTTCGTTTACGATAATAACACTAATTTGGGGTCCTTAGCATCAAAAACTTTAAAAACCACTGCTGTATATAAATATACAAAACACTGTTGTGGCCCTATTTAACCCCTGACTCCAACTCAAGCAACACTGCACATACAGTATTGTTACATACCATGTTTTATACTGGGTGTTTTCAAGGTGTTTTGATCTGTGTGTGTCGACAGAGAGTGTGATCAGAGCAGTAATGATGTCGTGGACAGGTTTGCCCGTGAGGTTGTGTCGTCATTGCCGGAGGGCTCATTGGTTCTGACTCGTGGTGATCTCCCAGGAAACACGCTGCGCTACCTGCACTACTGCCAGGGTCTCCGGCCAGACCTCAGCCTAGTTGACCAGGAGGTCCGTAATCCAGCCTGACTCATGTCTAATTTATCTCAGCTATAGCCATGCTACTCTGTCTCTGTTTTGAATGGCTTGTAAAAACCTGTATTGTGTGATGCAGATGATGACGTATAGCTGGTATGTGGGAAAACTCCAGAAGCGTTTACCTGGAGTCACGTTTCCTGGGCGCTGGTGGGATCCAGTCAACACCGTGGAAAAGAAAACATTCAGCATTGAGCAGTTTCTCAAGCACAATATGCAGTAAGATTCACACACTCAGAGGTCTATGTTCATATTCATATGCCCTCCATATATATGCTACAAATGACATTTAAATTGCAGTTGTGTATATTAGAGATATAAAACCATTACATGTCATCTGTAACCCCTTATACAAAAGAAATGAACCATCTATACTGCCTCCCTCCACCAGACGGCAGTATTTCCTAAGTAAAGCCCCCGGCCTCTGAGAGGGGGGCAATAAGCACTACAGTCATTTCCCTGGGAAGCAGAACAAAGAGAATAAGAAATAAATACTTGAGAAAAAACAATCGGCAACCTGCTTGTTTTGTTAAGAGAGCCGGTTTCTATATTCCTGCCATGTGTATCCTGTGATTAAAAATCTATATTGGCTCTAACATAATAGACAGGCTTAGAAGCTTTTACTCAGTTCTACTCCAAAATACTCTACTCTTTAGAGTTTTTGTTCCTTCTTGCTGGATTATGCAGAGAATGAAAGTATAAATCTAATCATTTTACTTGGTTTCCTTGGGGAGTTTTATTAAACATATTGTTTGGCAACGAACAGAAGTAAAACTCTCTATAGCAGCACTTTATAATAATGTTCATTAGTAACATTATAACATAACAACAAGCAATGTTACATTATATAACACATGATTTATGTACCTTTAATATTAACTATATATGAATCACAACTTAATTGTCTATTTGAATGTACATGAACTAAACACCTGTAAAACATAATGAATGTTATCAGGAAGTTTTACCCATTCATTTAGAACTGTAACTATGTTTTAAGTGATGTTATGTACCTATGACTGATGCTCAGTTTTTGCTCTGGGTTTGTCTACAGCAGGCCTGTGTTTGTATGTATTGGCCTAACCGAGGGTGACCCCAGCTGGGAGAGGAGTTTCTCTCGTTGGCCCTGGGGCGTCTGTGAGCAGTTGGTACCTGTCAAAACCCCATTTGACCCTGAAAAATGGGCCCACAAAACACTCAACCTTTACAACTGGAGCCAGCCACATGACAGGTATCACAGTTACTTATGTTTGTAGTTTACTTTGGGAGTGATATATTGCCTGGTAGGTCATAATATATTCTGTTAATAAATGGACTATCATGTTTCCAGCTGAAATGAACACAACAGATTTAACTTATTTTCACACAAAGTGTGATTAGAGAGGCAAATTATTGATAAATAAAGACTTATTTTGGCACAGTTCCTTGCATGTTATGACCTCAAAACACTTTTAACAATAGTACAAGATTGGCAAACAAATACATTTTGATGTTTGCATCTCATAATCTCCAAATCTATGGCATATTTAATGTAGTAAACTTGCTCAGTAGCTCACCTGGTACATTTTCATGCAATGAACACGAGTCAAGTCCACTCCCAAAAAAGCTCTAGATAGGGTTTAGTGTAAGCGGTGCTTGAGCGTGATTGAGCCTTTTAATGCCACTGACCGGACATTTTTAATTTCTTCACATTAAAGAAATTTCAATTTGAAAGTGCTGGGAAACATGCTTCAAGCAGCACAGCATCATTTTGCAAAAACTGGCCCACAATCATGTTTTTTCATGACACTGGGGTGTTTAATAAACCCACATCACAGGGAGAAAAAAAAGGATATCAGTTATAGTGCCTCTTGTGGACGTGGCACCTGAAAGTGCAGCAAAATGTACCTGGAGCAACATGTTTCAGGTTTTGTAGAAATGTAAGCAGATTTGATATGAAATTGATCAAAATTCAATTCAGAAACTTTGAATCCATTTTTCTCGATGTCAGCTCATCGTGTTGCCTTTGAAGGACAGTATACTTGTATAGCATGCGGTTAGCAACGCTAAGGTAATGGATTCTATTCCAAGTGTCCACACATGCTGATAAAATTAAGCATGTGCCAGATGAGATCAAATTAAGCATGTGATGAAATAAATGGACATGTAAATAAATGTTTGAGATGATACTACTCAATGTACCTTTAGGTTCATCACTACTCTGAGCATCCTTACCAGGTGCACCCCAGCACTATTTTATATCTCGTGCAACCCATTGAAATTATTTGGTCCTCGCCGATATTAAAGTGCACTTAAACACTGCTCTGACTCCATGCTGTGCAGACAGCCTCCGTTTCCAGCTTCAAAGTCGTTATTAGTCCGCTGACCCCACCCTAATGACTTTCTAAACTGCGGCATGTCAATATCTGTGCATAAAGTGAAATTAGTTCTAGTCTCCAGCACTGAGGCTCTCTGCAGCCGGCTGGTATTCAGCAAGTTAATCGGGGTTGAATGGTGTGACATTACTCTCCTCTCACTCACTACAAGCGTGTCCATCCCTGCCTGCCAGCCAAATATTAGCGGGGAAGTCACACGCTAAAATATTCCTTTGAAGGAGAGGCCGCACGTTTATGAGCGATGTAGTGGAAAGGAAGAAATGCAAAAATATATGGGTCGTTCACCACAGAGAGAGCTTCCAAAGACAGGCGAGGTTGAAGATCAGCTGTTGTATGGTTTGAAGATATGCAGAATATGATTCGCTGGATTACTGGCTGGTTTTAAACTTGTATTTCAATCCGTACTTAACAAGACCATCTGAATATACATAAAAAGAATAACGCTTTACATATCAACAACTTGGTTATTTTAAGAAAGTACACAGTTAGGAAAGTAAGATTAACTACACACAGCAAATTAAATGACATTAAATTAAATTTTTATGTTTATTCCACCCTGTCAGCTTCCACCCTGGCTCCTGGGAGAGAGTTGCCAATGAGGAGATGTGGCAGGCCAGGTAATGCACAGGTTACGGCTCTTATCACTGTATCTTTGCCAAACCTCCATATATAGCTACAAATGTATACTTAGGTGCTTTTATTCCATCACTTTTTAGGATGAAGACAGCTTTTTTCCTGTTTGACCTGGCTGAGAACATGGAGAAGGAACAGCAGGCCCGTCTCTATGAGCTTTCTTACAATGTGAGAAATACAATAGCCTTTTTTGGAATTGCAGTGCTTGCAATGCAGCTTTCAATACATATTTTAATTGTATTCTACTTTTTTATTATTAAATGGGTCATATGATGCGATTAAAATTTCTCCTTTCTCTTTGGAGTGTTAAAAGCTAATTGTGCATAGATAAGATCCCTAAAGATGCAAAGACTAAAGTCTCAAACCCAACAAGATATTCTTTATAAAAGTTAAGAGTCACACCTACGCATACCGATAACAGATCGTTTTTTTAAACACGCCCAACATATTACCTAACTATGTGGGAGATTGCATACGAAGCACCAAATGCTCAACGCCAAGTAAGAAGGCTTACCTGATTCTCGCTGTAGAATTGGGCGCTGGCATGTCGATGGAAGGCGATTGTGTGTTTCGTTGGGAAAGCGAAAATACTTTGTTTGGCCTTCCAAACGAGGAAACAACTAGAAATCAGTGGTTAAGTTGCATTTACAACACTGTTTCCAGAACAGTTCAACCCAAATATTTAGATGTGTGCAGAGCATTTTATGGAGGATGAGGACTGTTCCTAAACAGTAGCTACAATGCGTCCTGTGGCACAAGGCTGTTCATAAGTTGGGCAGTTCCAACTTTGCTGGACAGTTCTGGCGCTTTCTGACTCACAGACGTAAGTACATTTGTTATATTTAAATAATGCACTGACGATGAAACGTTGAGTTTGAGTAGTGTAGAGTAGGCTTGTGTTTGTTATTCTCGATCAAACAGCAGCTGGTTTTCTGTTAGCAGCGGATAGGCAATGCGTAAAAAGAGAGCATTATTCATTATAATCCGTAATTATGTCCACAAGATGCAACAAATGCTTTTTTTGTAATGGGTTTTATTGGTTTTGTGTCATCCTGCTGGGAGACGGCATCACAGTATGTAAAGGGGTGTAACATTTCCGTCACACACTTGAGGCAATCGGCCAATCACAAGCAGGATAGCTGGCCAATCAGTGCACACCTCGCTTTTCAGACCGATGGCTTTGTAAAAATCTACGCGTTTCAAAAAGACGGGGCATAGAAGAGAAACAATAATGAACAGTATATGGAAAATAATGTGTTTTATGTTAACTTAACACCGCAATAAACCATGGCCATTCCACAAATACACAAAATAAGTGTCCTTTTTTTAGCGGCATCATATGAACAGCATTAAAGTTTTTGTAATTAATTGTTTGAAAATACTCGTTAGAGAGTCCATTTTATTTAAGTTGAAGATTGAAAAGTCTCCATGGCAGACTATTATAGAATGTGCGATATCCAAAATTCAAACCGACAGCAGTGTTTTTACCAACAAAAAACAAGACGCAGAGTGAGCGTCATGAAAGCGGCTCTAGTGCAACATTATACACAGAATCAAAGCCTAAAACCAAAGCTTACCTAAAACCTTTAACACTTTCTTTTGTTACCTTGCAAGCTCTGCTATTTCCTTAAGGAAATGCAAATCTAGTTTGTCAGCATGATGTATTACGTATAATTATTTGTAGACTAAATGCAGTTCTTTAAAATATCATATTTGATCTTTTCTATCATTAATGTTAAATGTTGAGTTTTAAGTTTCAAGTCTCTTTTAAAATATATTAAATATTGTATTTTCAAGTCTATATCTTTGCCTTTTATTATACAAATTTTCAAAACTCTGTGGTCTTCTTTTATTGACAGCTGTATTGTTATATAGTGGATGCCCAGGTAGACTACCCAGCAAACTGGGATAAGAACCTGGCTCTTGCCGCAGAACGTCTGCTGCGATCAGGAGGCAGAGGTCATGGTCTGGATTCCCTCCTGAGTCGCAGCATCCGCCACTTCAGTCGCTACCTTCAGAGAGAACCCACCGATCCCCAGAGCAAAGCAATCCGCTCCATTATCACACATCTCAGGAAAGAGCGAGACAAACTCAGAGACAGACAGAAGGGTTGACAGGAAGTGACATAAATTGTCTGAAACAACACAGAGAGCCTTCAGGTGTAAATAGCACAAGAAGGTAAGAGGGAAGATAGCAAATATAAAATACAAAATTTAAAGACCGTGCAGGTGTATCTGAAGACTCTAACTGACGTTTAACCTGTATTTTGCCAACACACAGATTCTTCTCAAAGTAAAATGGACTCAAAATGTTAAAATGGACCAATGTCAGAACATGAGTTTTATACTGATATCTTCTATTCATAACCGCATCATTGAAACATCAGAGTTAGCTGTTCATTTAGATGACAGACATTATTTCATTAACAAGATAATATATTGGTTGATTATAGGAATTAATTATATTTCCTCAACATGCTTAACTCAAAGATCTAAGACACAGTGAAGGTAAAGGGACACAATCTTCTGAACTGAATCTGAAGTGGAACTCTAATAGAATTTACTGCGTTTGTGTGTGTCTTTTGTAATAAAATTTTCACACTTTCAGTATGTTAATATCCATTGAGCTGATGATCAAAGGTGTCCAGAACCACTCATTCCACCTCTCCCCATCTCTCTCTTCTTCTCTCTTTTTTGAATAATTATCCTTTTTGCCCCCGCTGTCATGCATCTCTCGCTCTCACTTTAGGATCACAAAGGTCTGAGACTGAGATTGAGGGGGGTGGGGGGTAAATTTGGGCACAACCATGAGAGATTAAGAATGACCCATTAATCTGGGACAGATTTGAAAATACTGCGTTCTTTTCCCTGTTTTTTTTCTGCTTTGTCTATCTCTCAAAACAGCTTTGAATTATATTTAATACAGAGGAGACACAAACCCTAGGGAGTCTGCCAACTATTGTTTGATTTTAAACGGTTATAAAATTATAAATTCTGATTGAATTTTTGTTAATATAAACAATTTTGATACTGTGATTTGTGGTCACTGGATGATCAATGTAAAATGTGTGTCCTAAGAGCAGCTACAATCAGCTTTTTGTATTCATGAAGCATGGTTTCATCCTGAGTTCAGAATGTCAGCTACACCTTATCACAATATATAATGTCTCCTTTTCTCATGTACATTCATCTCTTCTTCCACTGAGCTGCTTTCTCTCCGTCACTCCCTGTCCCTGTTTTTTCCTCTCTCTCATCTGAGGGATTGTGTGAACCCATGGAATCGCCGTGACCGTGGATGCAGGCAGGGAGCCACGGCAACACTGGAATGTGGGGTGCCTGAACAGATAAGAGCTGAGAACCCAGCCAGGGAGAGGGAGCAAAGACAAGTAAGCGAGAAGTAATAAGTACATAGTTAGACAGCATTAGACAGGAAGTGCTAGAAAGAGACGAATGGACACTGTCAAGACAGAAATGAAATCGCAGCACAGGGACTTGGAGACAAAAGAGGGAAGGTAAGAGAGGCCCATGAATGGTAAACCCTGAAAAAGAGCCAAAGAGAGCAGTGCAGTATGCGCACACACACACTCATAACATGGGAAGCCAGCCTTATTCCTCTTTGCATTTCATTTACATCCCTGGCTGTATCAACCAATCGGATTGGGAGCAAAGCCTGAGGCTTAGGAGGGGAATAAAAAGACAAAAATGCCTTCGCTGCTCTCATCCCTCCCTGATAATACCCTCTCTGTTTCTCCTTTCTCCTCCGCACCCGGAGAGAAGTAGATACTGTCCGAAATGCCATAGCAGAAGCGACACCTCCGCTCCCTGTGCTTTGCCGATAGACCTCGCCAGCGGCAGGCCTGAAAAGGGGGCTTTAGCTGCTGGGCCAATCTCCTCTACTTCCTCTTGATGAGGGAGAGGAGGAAGGGATGGAGGCCCGCAGAGGAGGGTGGAAGGGATAGAGACACACTATGTGAAATTGGCTATAATGTGCATGTCACATTACAGACTGGAGGAAATTAAACTTGTCCAGTGTGGAAGATCGCTCTTTGTTTAGACAGAAGAACATGCTTTTCTGAGACTGTGTCTGAAAATGAAGGCTGCTGTCTTGCTGCCTCACTGTCCAGTCAGTCAGTGACTTAACTGGCACATTTTTGTGTGATGGGTATGAGGGCTGTCCAGTTTTGCTCCTGGAGGGCCACCTTCCTGCAGAGTCTAGCTCCAACTTGCCAACCACACCCTGTGTAAGTTTCTAGAATCCTTAAATCCTTACAAAACCTTAAAGCGTAAGTTCACTCCAGACTGACATTCTATCATCCATGTACTCACCCTCTAGTTGTTCAGAGCCTGTATGAGTTTCTTTCTTCTGTGAACACAAAGAAGATTTTGAAAAATGTATCCAAACAGTGAGGGAAACATTGACTTCCATAGTAGGAAAAAAAATACTATGGAAGTCAGTGGGAACCATCAACTGTCAAAAAACTACTTTTACTGAATTCAGCTTGTCAGAACAAAACCACTGTTAGAGATGCAGCCTGGCCCTCATCTTCTCACTGTGCCCAAATGTAACCCTTCTGTTTCTAATCCACAAACAAGCCCTTAAATCCCCAAGACATTTCATGTGCCACACCATCTCACCATCATCCCTCTTCCTAAAGTCTGCCTTCTCCATCTCCTCATCCCTCTCTTTTATAAACCTCTGAACAATGGAAGTAGACATGAGAGGGATTAGGCAGAGAACAGGGATTGGGTCTGTCTCCATTTCTCTGGATTGATTCTTGAACCTTTGTTTAATCCCTGGCCCTGGACCCACATAGCTGTGATTGACTGCCTTAGGTGGGTTGTTGGAAGCTGGTTGAGGAGTGAAGAGATGAAAACTCTGGCTGCTGTACTGGGGGTGACACTGAGCGGCTCATGTCTGTGGTGGTCCTAGTGTCTTTGGGAAGCCCTGATAAGAGTGAGGCCATGGAGCTATTGAGGGAATAGATGAATGGAATCCACTGGCTGGACTGCTTCTAGACAGTAGGTTGGGTCCTTTTGATGAATGCTTGTGGCCACAAGAACACTTAATCCTATTCTGAACATGTAGAGTTTGGTCACTTTATTCATCCAATTTAACTGCCAAAAGACGCCTGAATTTGAATTAAATTTGCATAATGCATAGAGAACCACACCAAGGTATGTGTTGACTCTCTATCAATTTTGATACTTTCTCTCACCACCGTAAGTTGCTCCTACCAGCTCTGAAGGTTTAGAGAAGGCCCATAACTTAAGTTTACAGGTCCTGGGACAATATTTGTATACTGTACTATAGGCAGGTCCTTCTCCCTGGTGCCCAAAGAATAGACCAG
>JADLZN010008286.1:0-16994 GCA_018155175.1 Sinocyclocheilus anophthalmus | reverse complement strand
CCTTAATTATCATAAAAAAAAAAAAAAAAAAAAAAGCCTTTTTCATATATAGGAGATATTGTGTTTGCTTGTGTGGCTTGAATTTGGATATTGAAATTTTTTTATCTGGTATTGAGTTAATTTTTGAAGGTGCTGACAAAAAAAAACTAATTTTAAATAGTGTATATTGTTATGTGTTTTTGGTTTTCAACTATTGTGTTTTATCTATATATGTGAGTTTTCGATTTTGTTTTTTTTAAATTAAAGCATATATAAATATTACTTTAATAATAATGTATTCAATTAATGATATCAATATTATATTATATTGTAATATAAATATATACATTTATTTCATGATAATTTTACTTTTTTATATTTGTAAAATCCAATTGATTTCTTCTGCTTCACCCATTTGTCAGATAATTGGAAATTGATACACAACCTTGTGTTTGTAGGATGGCTTGTTGGCTATTTATTTTCTGAATGCAAAAGTTCATTGGCTGGTTCAGGCTGGTTAGCAAAAGGTCATTGGCTGATGGCCCCTGTCGGACAATGTTATTGGCTGTTAGCCCGCGTGGGAGAAGGTCATTGGCTGGCCATGGTGTTTTGGTTGCCAGGTGTCTCTGGCAGAATCCTCCCCTGATAAACAAGCATATCAGATTCCTCTTCAATCTTCTGCACATGGCACAACTGCATTCAAACACAACTTAACACTTTAAAGCACCTCGTTTGACTCAGTGCTCAGGGAACTTCATTCAGCTATTCTATTCCTCAATCCTAATATTAAGACGGGGATTCCTTTGATTTGCTTGCATTGTTTGTACAAAAGCACATGTTTTGCTTTGACAGCCATTAATGACCCCATGAATATGTCACAATAATGGTCTGGTCTTTGGTATTCAGAAATGAATGACAGTGTTATCCTGCCATGCTAGTCCTGTAATGTATTAGGGAAAGAGAAAAAGACGGCATTTTTTTTCAAGAGTTTTTTGCTTATTTTTTGTGGGTTTTTTTCTTTTTTTTTTTGTTTTCATTTTCATTTATTGATTTGTACTCTATGTATTTGTTGTGTTTTTCCTCTAGCAGAGCATTTTTGGGATTTGATGTTTAAAATATATTTTTCCCACAATCTGCAAATATTTACATTATGTTTCAGTTCATGTTGCACGTTTCCTAACAGATGGATGGCTGAAAGCATCCAAAACCTCCACATAAAAATGAACGATGAACCTTTTGTAAAATCACCCTTCTTTTCCTTGCAGAGCAGGCCAAGATACGTTTGTTTAAAGTAAACCTCCTCGAAGAATCCATCCCCCCCCCCCCCCTCTTCCCCCCCCCCCCCCCCCCCCCCCCCCCCCACCCCCCCCCCCCCCCCTGAATGTGACTAAACATTCGTCTTGGCTGAGAAACATCCGCAGCAGCACATCTGGAAAATACCATTGCCCTATAGAGAGAAGATTTTTTGTGCTTGTTTAGGAATCAAAGCTCCCTAATGGTTTTTTCAATAAATTTGCCTAAGTAAAGGATGTCAGTTTTGTCGTGTCTCAATAATCTCTTATTCAATACACCGCTTTCCCCAATAAAAACACAGCGCTGGGGGATGTGTCAGCTTGCCTGAGCACGGTTCAGATTAAGGCGATCAGGAAAGACGAGCGCCATCGATGACGACGCATCTCGAGAGCCAAGGAGGGGGGAAACGATAATACTAAAGTAGAGGAAAAGAGCAAGAACTTTTGGAGCGGTTGCCGGAACGCGCCTTTGATTTTTTGTCTCGGTTTTTCAACCATATTCGGCATCTTATATCCACCGTCGTAGCGTACATCACCCACCGCAGGGGTACCACCTAAGGGAGTTCCGTTCATTTCAAACAATACACATTGTAGCCGCACGCTCTGTCAACTTATATCCGCGCGGGCGCGCTGAGCTCGGAGATGATGAGCGGGAGCTAGGGGGGAACCGTTGTTGGAATCTCTGTTGAGGCTCTAGAGTATTCTCCCTATGCTGCTTGGCTGTTTTCTCTCTGTGTTTTCCTAGTTTCATGCGGACTGAGAGTGACACGACGACTCTTCAGAAACACCGGACATTAAAACAATGAAGTTACAAATATAAGGTATAACGCCGTATTTTTCGAGAGACGTTGGTCCTCATGCATGCTGCCAACATGCATTAGATATAATACAGCCCCTGAGCTCATAACTAATGACCATCTGTTCAAGGGAAAGAGCAAGGCGAGGGGGGGAACGCCAGCCAGTAAAACTAGAAGGAAATCCACTGTTCTTGCCCTTTCCTCATATTGTCACTGTGTCTTTGTGACCATAAATGCCCACCACCACGCAGCACTACCATTCACTTGATGTGAGTGGGAGCAGAGAGACTTTAAGGATCGCACATAAGACATACACCACTGGGGGCCCCTCTGCCTCATCCAGTTACGTGGTGCTCTCACAGTCCACACCCACAATGACACCAACATGTGTGGCAGGCTCCGATCTGCCCACGACACAGAAGAAGCGGAGAAAACAGAACCTCTGGAGAGCGACATCGGACTTGGATAAAGTAGCTAAATGCCAAGCTACTTTCTATTTACTCTTTGCTTGTTTCTCACACTGCGTATTTTGTTCATTCATTGATTCTCTATCTTTCCTGTGGTACCGGTGATATTATTTGACAACACAGAAGGATAAGAAAAACAAAGCGCACACACGTCTAAGGTGTCAACCTGAACACAAGAGAATAAGACCAGGCGAGGACAAAGACACCCCCCGACTCCTTCAGTGACAGCTACGAGAAACGTGACGAAAATGAACGGAAACACTGAGAAAAAAAAAACAGGGAGTGGTAATACAGTCTGGCATAAAGGAAAAAAAAAAAAGATACAAAAACGAAAAGACAGAAGCCTAAAGACGACTGATGGGCAGGAAACTCGGCAGCCATTACAACATTTACTCACACCCCAGGTAAAGGAGTACGCGGACTTTATCGAATCCGCAACACAAGAATATCGTTGATTTTTGGTTCTGTTCGGTGTATCGCTGAGATATAGTAAGGTGTAGTCTCCATGCTATGAAAATGCGGCTTGCAAAGTTATTAGATTCTGTCGTTTGAGATCACAACACAGCAGCGAACACTTTATCGTGTCAGTGGTAATCGAAAAGGAAGTGCAAACTGAAGTACTTAGTCCACTGCATAAATTCAAACGGAGGTGAGATTAAATAAATGATCGAAGCCCATTTTAGAATCTGAGATCATATAAACCAGCGGTGGTGTTAAGGAAGTTTTGATGTTAGTGGTTGAACAGATCTTCAGGACGAGCTCACATCTAAGAGCAGCATATAATATAAGGCAGATTTGGTAAGGGTACAAAAACAATGCACCTGTACTTGTCACATGCGGATGAAAAGACTAAGTGGAGTGGCTTGAAATTTTTACAACGTATAACCATTATTTCATTACGTAGAATGATGTTAATTACCAAGGCTATCTGAAACTTTACAATAAAAAGATGCACAGTTAGTGTCAAAAACCGTTAACCCTTGTAAAGCCTCTAAATATTGTTTTTATTTTATGGAACAAGTTTATTGCACCTTTGGAGCAAGAATACATAACAAAAAAAACAATCTAAACGGAAAAGTATGTCAGGGCAGCTTAAAGTACAACCATATAAACTTATTAAAAACAAAAGTGATCCAAGCTCTTATCATGGTGAAGTTGTCCTGATCTGACGAATCTAACTCACAAATTAGGAGAGCAGAGTTAAGTGGAGAGAGCAGACACAAGCAAAGTATTTAACATCCAATACTGCCAGGGGAGAAGAATGAAAGAGAATCTATCTGGTGAGTCTCTGTCGTGTCTGTCTGCATACTTCTGTCGTCTGTCCTCTGTCTGTGTTGTGTGTGTATGTGTCTGTGTTGTGTGTGTATGTGTCTGTGTTGTGTGTGTATGTGTCTGTGTTGTGTGTGTATGTGTCTGTGTTGTGTGTGTATGTGTCTGTGTTGTGTGTGTGTGTGTGTGTGTGGGTAGGACTGTGGTATGTGTGTGTGTGTGTGCGGATGTGTGTGTGTGTGTGTGTCGTGTGAGTTGGTGCATGCGGATACTTCAGGCTGCAAAACACATTCTATCCAGTAGCATGAAGTACAAGAAAAATGATCTGGAATGTGTACTTCCTAGAATATCACTAAGACAGTCAACTATGTGTTTGTGCATTGAAATGAAAGATTTTTCATTTACAAGAACAATATATTCTCCTATGAGTATATTGCCTTAATCCGTAAGTGTCTGTTCTAAATGCGCTTTATAGTAAAACAGAGAGGAGAGGCAATTAAAGTGAAGATTTTGGATAAGTAAAAACATTTTAAAGGAGTCATGAAGAACAATTCACAAAACCTAACGGGAACTGTGTATTTTATTGATGTATTATATGGTCAAGAAAAACAGACAAAAGGGAGCCATTAATATTAGTCATGAAATCCCCATGAAGATAGAGTCAGCTTAAAAAAATTCACAAAGACCACTGGGGGAAAAAATAAGCTCATAGTGTCATGGCGACAACATCAGACTCCCCCAGACCATCAAAATTTGTCAGAACAATATATTTCTTTATGATTTCGTAATTAAGCATTCAAGGCAGGTAAGCAACATATCCAGATAACCTGATAGTTTCGCATGCGTTAATAAAATAGCTTGACCCCTGAATAACAAATGGCAGATAAACATGACTCAGGGATCACAAACATTTCAAAAAATCCCTGGGAGCACCTTCAGGCAGGATTTCTACACATTTGGTAGCCCCAAAAGGAATTACTAGCTATAAAAATACAAACTGCAGACTCTACTTGCAGATAAAAAATCAGCATAATCCAAAAACATCCTGTGATGTATATTTAATTTTTTATTTTTTTCAAATAGACATGTAAGAGGTCAACAGCTCCTAAAAACTCACGCGGTACGATCATAGCCCTATTAAGGATTTTGAAGGTCACAGAGCGGTAATGTTACAATCAGGCACGTGCAATACAAACACGAAAACGAGAAGAAACATAGGTATTCTGTCTTCATGAAAGATGATTATAAAATACTGAGTACGATAAATGAAAAACGTGCCAAAACACAAGTTTATCAAGGCCGCACATTGTAAGTGGTCTACACAAAGAGCTCTCCTTTGAGAATCACTAAAAAGCTGCCACGCCTCTTTAGTATCTTGTGTATCTCAAGTTTTAGAGTTATAATGAGGAAGATAGCGGCGCGCATTTACCAGCACTAATTAAAAACGAAAAAAAAGACACATACGGGAATAGTTTGCCCCCGACGGGTTATCGGCGGCAACTACTTAGCAGCGGAGACACACTTAAAGTAGGAAAACGATGTTAAAAAACTCGTATATAGGTGACGTTTTTTGACACAGGTGAACCACGTCAGTCAGTAAATATAATAACAACTAAGACAAATTACAAGCCATAGAGTACGTAAAATAGATAGCTACAAAAAATGTAACAGATCCGGATCACAACCAATAGTTGTGAGGTTACATTAAATGTTAAATAATTAAGGGGTCAAATTTAACACTGCACTAAGTGTTTAAATGTATACAATGTAATTACAGAGTAGTTTTGGGTTTGGATTTGCGCCATTACTGGGTGAGAACTGGACAGCAGTCAGGGTATGTATAGACTGCACGACCTTGGCAGTCACAGGGCACCCAATATAATGAACTCACTGCCGATTCTTTCTTCACGGTTCTTGTCAAGTAAGACATAACTGAGCGGTCTTATGCAGACTACTGTGTGTTATGTCCGTTCACCATTGCACAGGATACGCGAAAGACGATTCAATTCAGTGGTCAAGGCCTGTCTGAAACAACACTCTCTGTAAGGGGGCGCGCTCATGTAGCCTCTTAGCCATTACAGCCGCTGAGAATGGGAGTAAAACGCTTGACTGTTAAATTGGCACCAGACTTACAAACAGGGCAAATGATCAACCATATCTGGGTTTCAACCCTGCAAGCGAGATTCGTGACAGTGCAATCCAGGAAGAATTTTAAAGCACGATTCAAGATAGCCCGCGGGGACGCAGGGGTGGACTGGTGATATAACTAGTTTGCTTTTAGCCCGACTGGAAGGCAAGCAATCAGCACACCAGCGGGAAATGGGGCCTACGCGCTTATGTGCGAGCCCTGGCCGGCCTGAGACTTCAGAAACTGGCATTGATAGTACTCGATTCTAAGCAGATATGGCCACATGCCCGTAAATTAGGTATAACTTCGGACCGGAGGCCACTGTCCTGCAGAGTTAGCTACCAACCCTAATCAAATACAACCTGCACTGGTAGTCGAAGTCAGTTGTAGAAAACCTTGATATAGCATTGTTCGGTCGACGGTGTGTTGTGAGTAGGGATTGGAGCTAAACTCTGCATGAAAGTGGCTCTCCAGGACCAAAGTTGCCCATCCCTGTATTAGCACATACCTGCTTATTACTGTGGCAAGAAGCTATTTGTTTGATGTGTGAACTGCGCATGCGCATACACAATTACTCTGACTATTTCTGGAATTTATGGCAAAGATGGTAAGAGTAGTATATGGCAATATATGTTACTACTGTATGTGGTATATGACCATAAATAACAGAACAATTGAGAGGAGAATGCCAGTATATGACATGCTAAATGAAATGCTTAAAAATTTGGTATTTGGCAATATGTTTTTTTTTTTTTTTAACACTTTTTTTCTGCCAGAAATCTTACTGAAAGCACCTTTAACATATTACATAATACCTCTGTTTGTGAATGTATACAGCCTTAGTGAGACAGTTAGTGAAAGTCTATTCTCTCTTCTTCATAACAGTGTTAAAGGTTTTGTGTGTGTGTGTGTGGTGTGTGTGTCTACAATATTGAGTATCAATACCTTGGGGTAATGGATTATAATCCTTAACCCCCATTTCAGGGCTCAGTCAAAGTTTGTGTTGGCTCCACTCTGTATGCACACCCCCCAATGGATTCACACACATTTTAACACACATTAGCATTGATAATCTTACCATCATGACTCCTTGTGTAGATTTTCCAGAAAAGAACCACTCCCAGAACTGAAAAAAAACCCAGTGGCAGAAGGCAATCAAATATCCAGCTACACTAGTCTTACACACACACATAAGTGAACACGTTAAAAATAAAATATGTTCATGCACATCTAGCTCACGGCCTCACACACAACATGCATGATGTTCTCCCACACCCTGTGGTTGTGCACATGCGAGTATAATTAAAGATGCACTCTGGAGATTTGAACATTCCAGAGATAGCAAGATTTACTGTTTTAATTGTATTTGGCCAAATCGGGGCTCTTAACCCCCTTAAGAAGGGATCTAGTGATGTAGGGGAAGGGGGACTTCGGCCATATCTGCCAAAATCGCATCAATACTCAATGTTCTCCTCTTTTTTGTGTGTGCATGTCCACAGGACGGGCCGATCTGGAGTCTCGCTAACCCCGGCGACCGTCCAAGTGTCTGTAAGCAATCACAGCTGACTTGATTGACATGCCAGAGCAAAACAAATCACGCTGATTGTCAGAGTGAATTGCAATACGTAGTGGGGGTGAGAAAGGACATGAGAGAAGGAGAGGCATATACTTTCAGTCGGAGTTCAGCTGCTGTCTCTAATCATTAACACGCATGTTTTAATGATTTATATTAGCTCATAATGAGCTCTGATCTGGTGCTGTGTGTTATCTCTCAACTCTGTATGTGTACATCTCTTTCCCGTGGTTTACACTGCACATATACTCTAAAACACGCATGGCCACGTTCACTTGCACTCTGGCGCTCTTCCATTAGCCAGCTGCTGATATGGTCCTTTTCGCCTGCTTTGTGCTGAGGTTGTTTAAGGTTTTGTGCTTGCTGTGTCAGTTTAACTGTAAATAAACTTCATTCTCAGAGCTCAATGTTTAAGAGCTACACCACAGTAATACACACACTCAGTCTGTTTTCACAGAGTTTCCTTCTAAACTTTAATATGTTCTCATGTGCGTCGTACATTAACTTAAGTAGATTACTTCAGGGTCAAAGGTCATTTGTTAAGCATTTTGCTTTTTAATCCTCTGTGTCTTGACTGGTGGTGACCGTATCATGTTTATCTTATCAGTTTATTCAAATGCTTTATTTTTTGTGATAAGGATCAGCTCTTGGGTTGGTTTACGTCCCTCTTTTGTGATGCAGATTGTTCACTCTACGACACTGGGAATGCATCTTGATAGGATTCTCTATTGCCATTTCTGTCAGGATCCTAAGACAGTAATTTTATTCTTTTAGTAAATAAATTGAATGTGTGCTCTTTTGCTCATTGCATAGCTGATCTCTTTTTGATGCTTAGTATCTATCAGTAATTTGAGAAAAATCCACTGGAGTGACCTGAGAATATTTGTGCAGCTCAGGAGCAAATAATGATTGAACAGAGGGAAATCCCTGTAACCAGGTCCAGGATTGAAATCCACAGGTTTTGTGTTGCTATAGTTACTCACAAAACTATGTTGCTCATATAGTTGCATAAGCTGTAGTTGTAGACAGTATGGCTTGGTTCAGTGTGAGTATAGGATATGAAGCTGGCACAGGAGCTGGTGAATATCAGGATAAGTTTCCCAATGTTTTAAATATATACATTTTGTTTAAAAATTATATATGGGCATGATTTTAACAGACTAACTGGTGCAGCATGTTTTAAAAGTGACTTTAGAGAGTGTATGTAAGTGTACAAGGAGAACAAAAGAGGACCTAAGACAGAGCCTTGGGTCACACCATATTTCACTTATGTTAGGTTTGACATGGTAGGATGTAATCAGGCTAGTTTACATCTATAATTATGGCAACATAATTCTCCAGACGTTCATGAGAACGTTGCAATCATTAGGGTCTGATTCACCCATGATTGTCATTTATTACTTCGACAACTGTTCTGTTGTGGTTTCTTCATAAGCAGTTTAATTACTGCCATTTGAAAAGTTTATTTTTTTATTTTTACTTTTTATAATTTAATTTACTTTAATTTAATTATTTTGGACAAATGTCCCAATCATAGGGATTTCATAATAATGAAAAGGAGTTTTGTAATGTTTTTGATCTGTTTTATATAGAAGTTTCCTCCTATCCTCTTTTTGTACAGGTATCTTTAAAACCCATAATGAGATAGCTGTCATTCTGTGACCAAATGATGCGACATTGAAAAGCTCTTGATTGGTGTGTTGTAAAAAACAGGTCACAGGTCTGATTTTATAGGGTTTGCCAAAGACTCTATTCAATTGTATCTAATAAATTTTCAAACAAATGATACTGTCTGATTCAAATCTCTATCCAGCAGCAAACCAGTAAATAAACACTATAGTATTCTCTTAATTAATAGACTAATCATAAGTGTTTTGTGGTAAACGTGACAAAATGTACCACTAACAAGTGTCTGTGATATTGGACACCCTCAACGTTGACATATGCTAGATAAATCCTTTAAGCTTTCAACAATGTGTAATAATTATGGTGATCATAAATGGGTTGGTCTGACGTTTTACTAGTGTCATAACTGATAACAGTGAGAAGACTTTTGTGTATGTATCTGTGTCTCTTTATTTCAATGTGTCCACATATATTTTCTGTTTGTTGCTCACTGTGTCCAACTTAAAGACCACAAACAAATGAACAGGCCAAAATACATTTGCCTCCTCTCATAATGTGGTGTGTTATATCTGTTTCACATTAACAGAACTGTGATTTGAATTTCCTCTTTTTACAAAATGTGCTTTTTTCCCCCATCTACCGAAAGAGTAAAAATAAACTGATTTGCTGCTGGGTACATACTGATGATGTAATCATGTGAGTTTTGTGTGAGTGAATACTTTCAAGTGTGTGTCCCAATCCACTATCCTAATAAGTAACTAACCTGTCATGAAAACTGTTGCTCTGGGCAACACGCATGCATTTTAGTCATGCACATCAACCTTTCCATTGATTTACTATTGACTTCCCTCCCACCTCTGATAAGATTTGAATTACAGAGAAGTCCTTTGGACCTGTCAGTCTTATCATTGGCCATTGAAGACGACACACCCTACAAATGGGGAATGGTCTGAGCATACTTCTGTGAGCAGGTCTGATGACGAGATGTGTGAAGTTCAGATTGTGACGCTGTGATGTTACACAATCAACCCTTCCAACTATACACACTGTTCAAATGAATTACTCTTTTATAGACCATAATAACGTATTATTATATGGTCATATAATGGCATCACGATACTTTATTTAGATTCACAAAGCAAGGTTGAAAGGGGTCAGATGAAATGTTCGACATCACATATTTTTGCTTACAGAAAAAAAAAACGGTGGGTTCACTATGAGGTAAAATGCTGTCAAACATATTTGATATTTTATGTCAACTAAATGTTTTGTCAAAGACATAAGCCATTAATTGCCTCAAGAAAAACTTTTGTAATACACACAGTGTCATGTATTTATTACACATTTATGAACTAAATGTCATCATAAAAAAAGTAATGGTCATCATCATCTCAAGAAACAATTGTTCTAAATGCATTCTAACTTTATCATCTCACTTTGTTTGGGTGGATGATGGTTAATGTTCAATCCCCAACCTAGCACAGAATGGCCCACAGTCTTTCAGTCAAGTGCTAAAATATCCTGGGGAAGCCCTTCGAGACCAATTTTAGAAAACTTGAACTAAACAAAAACTAAACTGAAATAAATGAAGGCTGAAGCATTAAAGCTACTAAATGGATATAAATAAAAACTAAAACTGAACTCAAGCTAAAAAATAAATAAATGACAAGCACATTACACTGCTAAAAATAAATTGATAAATTACTAAAACTGAAATATAGATAGAAATAGAAATAGAAAAATTACAAAAAACATGTCATAAAACAAAAATTACTAAAATTAAGATGAAAACGGAACACTATAAAACTATAGTTTTAATAGACATAATAGTAAATAGTAATCGAAAATTATAACTATTACACAAATATTACATGATAGAAACTGTCATTTGAAATATTATTAAATACTATAATAGTATATAACAATAAAATAACTTCTATAAATAAATATTAATTTGATAAATGTTCCTGTGGCTCATTGGTAGAGCACTGTGTTAGCCGTGCAAAAGGTTGTAGGTTCAATTCCCAGGGAACACACATACTGGTAAAAAATGTATAGCCTGAATGTGCTGTAAGTCACTTTGGTTAAAAGTGTCTGCTAAATGCATAAATTATTAACTCTATAAATTATATGATATATACAGTATAATCCTCATACAAAAACACCATACTGTATTTAGAGTATAATGGCACCATTACACAGTTCATGGTGAAAAAAACAGGTGTTTTTTTTTTTTAAGCTTAAACGATTCATGAAAGATTGTGCTGAGAGGAATGACGAATGAAAGGGGAAACTCCTACAAAAGAAATGCAGATATTCCATGGCTCGACCCTGGGAACTGAGCCAACCATACACTGAATGAACAGCCGGAATCGAGGCGAGGATATTCAGGGTGTGGAGGGTCACAGGGGTGAGCTGTTATTCAGCCTCGCCAGTGGATATATTGAAAACACGATCAAGTCCTATTTTATTTTAGCCAATGTGTGCATGTTGAAGTTTCCTTCATATACTGGCAGAACCCTGTCCACATGATCCAAAGATGCTTTTTCCTTTTAATGCAGGAAGTTGTTTCTGGACATTTTGAAGGGTTGAAGGGACATTTTCATTTTTGAGAGCATTTGATTGGACACACATTTGGATATGCAAATACAAAAACATGACTGAACACTTTAGCCAGTTTGGGTTAACTTTTCTGTTCCACAGAAGGGAGTAAAAGGTTAATTACTTTAAAAAAATGTTCATAGTATGAAAAAAATTTGTTCTTTAAGAACTATTCACTGAAAAGTTATTTGGGGAACCAAAAATGGTTCTTCTATGGCAGTGTTTTGGAGCCATATTTTTAAGGGTGTTCAATAAATCCTCCCTAAGTAATTGACAAATTGGAAAACTTTACAAATTCGAAGAAAAAAAAAAACACTTATCAAAGATTATTTGAAGTGAAAATCAATCATTATATCATGCCATGTAGAACATCTCTTTCCCTTCATATTCTTACTGTTATACATCACTGAACAACTTCTTAACTTCTTAACCTTCTTCCCTAGAAGGTCTCAGTACTGTGACCCAGTAGTGCACAACACAATGGACATTAAAAAGCAAATATAAAATAACAACACTGTGGAATCCAGCCACAACAGAAAATGCTCCCATTCCTTTCTCGAACACCAACGCTAATGAGGGCGATAATTGTGAAGTGAAGTGAAGTGACATGTGGTCAAGTATGGTGTCCCATACTTGGAATTAGTGTTCTGCATTTACCCATCCTAAGTGCAAACACACAGCAGTGAACACACACACACACACACACTGTGAATACACACCCGGAGCAGTGGGCAGCCATGTATGCTGCGGCGCCCAGGGAGCAGTTTGGGGGTTCGGTGCCTTGCTCAAGAGGCACATCCTTTTTTTTTTTTAAAGCCACCCCCCCCCCCCCCCCCCCCCCCCCGTGCATGGGTATTGAAGGGGGGAGAGAGCGCTGTACATTCACTACCCCCACCTACAAATCCTGCCGGACCTGAGACTCAAACTCACAACCTTAGGATTACAAGCCTGACTCTCTAACCATTAGGCCAAGACTTCCCCTCAATACTAGGTTTAATGCATCCATATGTGGCCGTGAAATTACTTTGGAGTTAACTGGAATATATCACGTGCAAGTTTCACGGGTCATAAAAAAATTGGTGTGTAAAACAAAATTTGGAGTGCTTAGTCCTTACCATCTGGATAAGGCTTCATGTTAGCTTTGACTAACGTGAATGGTGTTCTTGGCTCGCAGTCCCGTCGTTGTCCCACTGAAAGAGTGAAAATCTCCTATATTGTGTCTCTGCTCACAGGACGAGCGCTGCAATGGGCAAAAACAATATGGCAACAAGCTGGACCTATCATTCAATCTCCCTACAGCTTTGTGGCATAATTTCATGAGCTGTTTGGACACAGCTGGTGACTCGCCTGAAAGTGAACAACTTTCCTTGAGCTGCTTCTGGAGGCCGATTGGTCAGATCGCCTGTCAATCAAGCTCGATGCGACCGGTCGAATGAGAAAGCCTTGCCACTGGAGACTAAAATTGAGTTCAAAACCTGTAAATGTTGGGCTGTAAAGTCCTACAAAATAATCTTTATTGGCCTGTCAAGTCAAAGTAAACATTTGTACAGAAGTTATGCTCTGTGAAGGCTGTATGGGACATCATGTATGTTTTAACTTGGTCTGATGAATACTATATGTGTGCAAGTTTAATAGTAGAAACATAAATATTTATGTCTATTTAGTTTTGGGGTGTATACCAGAAAGCACCATGGATTCAAACTTAACTCATGGCAGCTAAACCCTGAACTTTAGGTTGATTAACCCTAAACCTTGCTTACTCGAGGTATGTGGTTACAAAAACGCGTCCGGGAGTAAGTTTACTCAACTCAGACTATGTTCCTGGTTAAGACTCAAGACAATCTCAACAGAGCAACGAATCGACGAGTAACTATGGAAATGGACGCTAAGAAAAAAGCGCGGTGCTGTTTCTTTCTTCTTCTTTGGTTCAGTGGCGTTACCTTCTTAGATGCCTCTCGAGCACAACTAATTGATGGTTGATGCAATAATTTTATTTGTTCCGTTTAATCTTTAATATTGAAATATGAATATATGTTTGTTTGATGCTAATTATTATCAAGTATATCAGCATGTATTTTGATTTAGCATTTAGCCATTTATAGAAAAAGGCCGATCCATGTGTGAGATGAAAGTATAAAATAACTAAATAAATATCTATACTTATAAAAATAACATTCAAATTTGTCATAGTGTTTCTTTCATACGTCGAGACCCAGATAATGTTATCTATGCCAATACAATGATATAATCACCATATTAGAATATTATTATCTTATTATTACTATATTAGCGCTTCATCATGAACATATCCTATCCAAATATATAATATATATATATATAGATATATATAATAGGCTGTATGACATATTGTAATATTATATAATGTTGTGCGCTATCTGTCAGGTCCACTGAAGGCTCGTCAGTAGATCACACGTGCACTGAAGTTAACTAACCCTGGAACAGAAGCTGCTCTGGAGCAGGTTATCTTCAGAGAGCAAGTTACTATGGTTACTTACATACCATGAAAGTAACTTCCGATTTTGGAACCGAAAGCTGAGGTTATCTGCTCGCTTATCCTCAAACCTTATCCTTATCCGTATGTCACATAACCTGCTTTTTGGAATACCCCCTTGGTCTGTTAGTTTTCCTTCTGTGTTTGTGATATGTTCATTTCAGTTCCCTGTGTTCATTTCCTCATTTGTTGTCACAGTTACTGATTGATTAGTGCACCTGTTTCTTGTTCAGTTTGTTTTTTTCCTGTGTATTTAAGCCCTCAGTTTAGTACTCCTTGCTTGATGTGAAGTTGTTATATTGTTTTTCTCCTATGGACTGGTTTCATGTTGGAATACCATCTTTGTTTCTGTTAATGAAGTTACAGCGGCTGTTATTATATCCACCTCGCCTCTTTCTTGCCGTCACTTCTTGAAAAATAAAAGTACACTACAGCCTACTTGTAAAAACACTTGTTACAGAAATAGTATACTTTAAAAGTACATACATAAAAAAATTTATGTAATGTTTTCGAACTTATAAATGCATTTTAAACAAAACAAAAAGTATAATAGTTTAACGTGTTATATTGATTGCATTTGATTTGCATTAAAAGCAATTAGCTGAACTTTAGAGTATTTTGATCCACTTAAGTAGGACTTAAGTACATCTTTAAAAGCTAATTTCATAATTCTATTGTCTTTGAAATATGGTTTAAGTGTACTGCTGAATGTATTGACAAGCATTTATGGTAACTGAGATATGCTGTCATTTCTATTGACACATACATTGTATATTTAAATACATTTGTAATGAAGAATATTTGTAGCTAAAAGTTACAATTAGTACAAAGTATTTAACGTGTATGTTAGTCTGCAGATCAAAATACTGTAAGTGTACTTATTTTTAAAAGAGCATCATCCACACCATTTACCATCCAAATTTTTGTCAAATTATCATGTTCATGGTACATTGATGTGTCTAAATGTTTTATTTGCTGTTGGATCATGATCAAGTGCTGCAAGTAAAGGTGAGGCCGCAGTGACTGTTCATCTGATAGATGAACGCACCACTGTAGGTGCAGGACACACCACAGTTACACATTTACAGAGAGGTGCCCATCACTGACATCACAGCAGCAGGAGAGTATAAATCCACACACCGATACTCACCTGCACAAGCACAGGAACGGACGCCTAACCCAAACAAAGGACTCCGAGACGCCAGACCATCGCGCTCCCTATTCAGGACTGTATTTGACTTTAGCAAAGACTGAATTATGTGTTCTGGAAATTTCGCCAAATGCCTGGGGATAACCCTCCTCCCGCTGGCCATCATCTGTGTCATCTGCAACATTATGCTGTTTTTCCCTGGTGGTAAAGTAGCCGATGAGAGCAATGACATCACAGAAGAAGTCTTTTACTTTGGAGGAATTCTGGGATCTGGTGTGGTGGTGAGTGGATGAGCGAATGCAAATAACTTCTTGTAAAAGGAAAATTAAATACTATCAATATCGAGTAACGCTAATTTGAGCTCAAATTTCTGTAAAAAAAAAAAAAAGTTCCTGTTACCTCAGTAAAGATACAGTTTTAGTAGATGTTTTGTTTTTCGCATTGGATTAGGCTTAGATTTTAAGTTTTGTTTGTTATAGCTAGTTTTGTAATTTTTTAGTTTGGTACTTCACATTTGTGTTTTCTTTTAAGGATTTATTAATCTGTAGAAAAGACGTCTAGGTAAGCGTTCACCTTAAGTACCGGTGGCTTTTTAGAATGATTCCCTGCGCGGGTTTTCCTGGGCTGAAGAACAACGACGCTGTGGCTGCTGTGGAATGAGAGCTGGGAAAAGTTCGCGGTGAGAAATCCCCGAACGCTTGAGGCGTCCCATGTGACAATGACATTTACACCTTCCGCAACACAGGAATAACGTTATTCCGCCATTTGGGACATTAGAATCACCCCCCCCCCCCCCTGAATCAGAATCAGCTTTATTCGCCAAGTGTGCGCAAACACACGAGGAATTTGTTGTGTTTTTTTTAAGAAGCTCTTGGTACATACATGCATGCATATCTGACATGAGAACAGAAACGTTTATGAATTCCCACCAAAAAAGGCCTTTCTGAGCAAAATATTAGAAATATGCGTTTTTATATTCTTACTCTTACCCTGCTTGTAAGCGATTTTTGCCACACATGCCATTTCAAAGCACCATTATATTGAAGAAACATTCTAATATGCAAGATTAGACACAGTAAAGCTATCAAGAAGTCGTATCTGTATGTTTTGTGTTTCACATTTGGTTTGTTTTCATCTAGATGTTCAGCTCTATTCTGTTCGCCGCGGTTGGAGCTGTGGGCGCCGGTTACTCTGTTATTGTGTCTTGTCTGGCCATTAATCACGGGCCCAAGTGCTTCACTACCGTAGAACAAGTTAACGCCTCTTACCCATTTGCCGACGGGTGCGTGTTTATTATCAACTGAAATGAAATCAATTGATAATCCAGTAGCTGTAATGTAACAGTTGCCGCCTGGTTTCTTTCTTTCAGGAACTACCTGTCCAACAGAACGCTGTGGAGTGAATGTACGGGTCCGGGCGATATCATCACGTGGCATCTGACCCTGTTCTGCATCCTGCTGGCCACTGGTCTGGTTCAGATCGGTCTGTGTGCTTTCCAGGTGATCAACGGGCTCATCGGCACTATCTGTGGAGACTGCTGCGGCTGCTGCGGGGTATGCACAAACTCTGATAATAACAATAACAATAAAGCACCCACAGG
>JADLZN010008285.1:0-79624 GCA_018155175.1 Sinocyclocheilus anophthalmus | reverse complement strand
CTTAAATTTCCATTATTCACCACAAAAAAGCCAAGCCAAGTCTATCCACACTCCTCTCTGACACCGGCGGCCCCCCTCACGCACACGCTCACATACATTCACTTCAACCAAACACCATTATTAATCATCCCTATCGGTTTCTTCCATCTCCCTGCTATTTGCTGTTTAATCACTAAAATAATATCAAGAGGGGGGTAGAGGGCCCGTTACCATGGCGACCAAATGTAAAAGGTCAGGGTGAGTTTATCTTATCAGCGATAGAGAATGGTTACTAATTACAGATAGGTACTACCAGTGCTCAGTCCACAGGGCCCTGCCTTAAAACACTATCAGCAATCCACACCAGCCTGATATTAAAATTATCTACAGTCATCCACATACACACGCAGACACACCTCATCCTGGCACACATCGGACGAGACGGGCCTCGGCTTTCTGTAATGTCCGTTAACCCAGCTAATTCACAAATTGCGCTTAATACTACTGATAAATAGCGGCTATGCTAGCTTGAGAGTTGTTGAGAGCTGTACTCGCTAGCTTTGATTTATGACAAGACCTAGTGAAGATACCATTAATGTTTCACACTAATGGTGCAACCTTTATTAGTTTGAGTAAGTCATCATCAAATATTTACTGTATTAGTATAATTGTCATGAAACCAATACCTAACATCCTGACAACAGAATCTTGTTCGCTGGTGAAAAGGCGTTCAGCTCCCCTGCTAAGAGCCACTTAACTGGCTTTGTAACCACTGAACTACTGTCCCAAACTAAAGTGGCTGTTTCATTTAGTTGGTTTACCAGTGTTCTTCTGAAGCAAATCGCTCTCATTAATGTTTCCTTACCATCATTTGCGGTTAATGACAAACCAGTTGTAATTAGATTTAGTGAGGCTGTGGAGATAACGATGCTAATTAATGGTAGGGGTTTGTGTACGTGCCTCCGCAAACATCATTTTTAAGCAGTTGTTCACCCAAAAAATGAGGATCCTGTCATTATTTACTCTCTGCTTGTGTCTTTTTCTTCCAATGAATGATGCATTTATATAGTGCTTTATTGTGTATTGTTGTACACCCAAAGTGCTTTACAATCATGTGGGGGAGGGGGGGTCTCTCCTCAACCACCACGAGTGTGCAGCATCCACTTTGATGATGCGACGGCAGCCACAGGACAACGCGCCAGTGCGCTCACCACACACCAGCCTACAGGTGGAGAGGAGAGAGAGTCATAAAGCCAAAGCGTGGCCAGGGACCACCCCTACTCTTTACGAGAAGTGGCATGGGATTTTTAATGACCACAGAGAGTCAGGACCTAGGTTTAACGTCTCATCTGAAAGATGGTGCTTTTTGACAGTATATCCCCGTCACTATACTGGGGCGTTAGGACCGATGCAGACCACAGGGTGAGCACCCCGTGCTGGCCTCACTAACACCTCTTTCAACAGCAACCTAGTTTTGGAGGTCTCCCATCCAGGTACTGACCCGGCTCAACCCTGCTTAGCTTCAGTGGACAACAAGTCTTGGGCTGCAGGGTGATATGGCGGTCGGTCATCTGCCACAATGAGTACCAGAGTATGTGAGCGGAGCGGTGTAATTTTGAATGGAGGGAGGAGTGGATTTTTTAAAAGTCAGAGCGTCGTGGTTTTCACTCGCTCCAAGAGCGCTCCGCCACCGCTCCGCCACGAGTGCAATTCATGCCAACGGCCCATAATATAACTGCATATTTAGCAACAATTCACATGATAAACATATTTAGCTAGCCTTGATACAGATGGCTCACTCAAATCAGAAAGAATGTGAAGCCTATGATGACAGCAATGGACATGAGCGAGAAGTTATAGTTCTCAAGGAATTTGTACCTTCTAGATACTGAATATTTTCAGCATGAAAGCATGATTTAAACATGTACAACACTTATTAACACTCAATCGCTCTCTCAATAATCCATTCAAACATACGTAATCTTACAGTGCTACTTCATCTGTATCCGATTTCGAATGAGCAGAAATCTATAAGAAATGCATCGATCCGTAGGTAAAACAACTGACAAAAACGTTATTTTCATCACAAACAAAATTTGAACTGCAAAAAAGCAGCAATTATACCTTTTAATGCTGACAACAACCATGTTATTAGCTTGTAATGTGGTAGGACAAAGTTTGCACACTAGTGCTCCAATAATCCACTTTGAAACGCTCCTGTCATTTTATTTATTTAATTTTTTTCTTTTAATATACGTTATGAACAGAACTGTGATATTTCAAACATACTGAAATACTTGAGATGTGGAGCGAAGGCGGAGCGGTGTTTCTGATATCAGTGAGCGCGGAGTGGAACGGGAGCGGGAAATGGTGAACCCGGAGCGGAGCTGGAGCGGAGTGATTATTGAATGCTCGGAGCGCGGAGGGAAAATTGTTGCCGCTCCACTCCGCTCACATACTCTGATGAGTACCAATGAGTACTGAAAGTGAACACTGTGGACATTCATTTTAATATAATGAAAAGTACACTAAGGCTGATTGGTGAATAAGTTGGTTGTTTTTGTCAGATCTTTTTGATGAATCAATTGATCCAGATCACAAAACCATTCTGAATGATTTGTTCATGAATCAATGATTCAGTCCAGTTGTAACTGTTAACAGCTCACTAGAGGAGAAGGTCCTGTCTTTACTTACTCAACGTGTCAAAACTGTATCACCACGTCCTGAAAAGATACAACGCGACTAGATTACAGCGACAAGCAATTTGGCTGTCCACACCAGACACTACACGACAGAATCACTCAAATATCACAGCCATTCAGAAGCACAGAAGTGCTCTGCACTCCCAATGAAATGAACAAGTTTATCATCTAATCATCTAATATTAAACCTTTTTAACATTATTAAAAGTAAATATTGAGTGACTGATACCATCTTTGTTATGGAAAAATCTTGTTAGTTTGCCTCGAGTTCGAAGTTTTAACATGTTTGCCTTAATTTATTTCCAAGATCAGAGGTAAACTATCTGTTGTTGCTTTCAGAATGGCTAGAAAGGTCACGCAAAATGATATTCAAACTCACATTAGACACTTTTAACATTTGAATAAGACACATAATCATTACCTGAGATTGTCATTGTCATGGTTTGTATGTTGTTGTTCTGGTTGGCTGGTATAGGACACGGTGTCAGATTTTTCTTCCATTTAGTACAAAAAGTTAATTTTTAAACATTGTGAGCACTCTTTTTAACTATAATGGAAGTAAATTAGTCATTAATTGGAATGATTAGTGAATTCATTGTTTGTTTGAGTCCTTAAATGAGTCCATTTAAGCCCATTTGTCCATGAGTCACTGACTCAGTGAAACAGTTGTAACTGATTTGTGAATATAGATTTTTTGTTGTTGTTGTCTGTCATGCAAAGCTGTCATGTAGCTTTCAATAGACTTCAGGAGCTTTTCATAGACTTTTATAGACTTCAAAATACTTGATTTAAATATTAAATAAAAGCAAATTATATATAATGGTCTGCACTGCTTTTATTTAATATTTAAAAGATTTTGTGTCCTCTTTGAATCTTTAAAGCTCTAGTTCCCGTTTTTTTGTAATTGCTTGGAAAGATTCTATGCTTTTTTTCATCTCAAGGAAATTCATTCAGATCTTTAACAACTTATTTATGGGTTAGAAATCATGACAACACGTTAATTTTTGGGCAAACTTTCCCTTTAAATCTGTGAATCTCTTTGCTGTTCTTTTTGTATAACTTTTATCGTTGAATGGTTTTGTTAAAGAGAGCAAACAGACATGTTCTGTTTGTTCGCGACTTAGACATCAGAGTATGCTGGTGTTTCCGTGCACTCTTTCATTTATCATCTTTGACATTTGGCTGTGCTCTCTCTATCTTCCTCTCATCTGAAAAGAACACATTTTTCCCATCAGAAATCCCATTGTGACTTTTGCATTCGAGGGGTGGTGATACTTCCTTCTGCAAACGGCATCTCTGTACGAATCTTTCCCAGGCTGTGTTCCCTCGTCTCCCCATCTCTTCTTCCCCCTTCTGTACTGCTCTCTCTCTCTCATCATGGATGTTATCAGAGGCACTGAGGGCTCTAGTGATGCCCTTCCTCTTGAAAATACCCCCTTTCGTTCCTGCTGCCAGCTGTGAGCTGGTTTATATTTAACATTCATATACCCCCACCCTACGTTCTCCATACTTATCTCTGGCACCCTCACACATCGCTGTATTTTTATTTATTTTTTAATTTTGTGCCTGTGCGACAATAGTGAAAGATAACATTTCAACAGCAAATCCTGCCTCTTTCCCTCTCTACTATCCTGCAGATACGTTTTTGTGTGCTTGTACCTCAGATGTGGCACATAGGTACATGTACATCTGACCACAGCTGAATAATGCGAATGCATGTGAACTGAAGTCTTTTGTCTGGCTTGTGAATTCCTTCAGATGAGGTTCCTTTGCAATGGGTTTGAATGGACGTAGGTGGTGCTTTATTTTAAAAGGATCATTCACCCAAAAATTCTGTCATAATTTACTCACCCTCATGTCGTTCCAAACCTGTGTGACTGTTGGTAACCAAACACTTCCAACAAACACTTTTTCTTCACAAAGCTTGCAATGGTGGTACCATTTTATTTGATGTTCCTCATGTGCATCTCATATTAAGAAAACGTTTAAACCAGCAAATAATCATTAATGGTTTACAGTGGGGAAAAAAAGTATTTAGTCAGCCACCAATTGTGCAAGTTCTCCCACTTAAAAAGATGAGAGAGGACTGTAATTTTAATCATAGGTATACCTAAACTATGAGAAACAAAATGAGAAAAAAAAAAAATCCAAAAAATCACATTGTATGATTTTTAAAATAATTAATTTCCATTTTATTGCATGAAATAAGTATTTGATCAATAACAAAATTTAATCTCAATACTTTGTTATATACCCTTGTTGGCAATGACAGAGGTCAAACGATTTCTGTAAGTCTTCACAAGGTTTTTCACACACTGTTGGGGTATTTTGGCCCATTCCTCCATGCAGATCTCTTCTAGAGCAGTAATGTTTTGGGGCTGCCGCTGGGCAACACGGATTTTCAACTCCCTCCAAAGATTTTCTATGGGGTTGAGATCTGGAGACTGGCAAGGCCACTCCAGGACCTTGAAATGCTACTTACGAAGCCACTCCTTCGTTGCCCAAGCGTTGTGTTTGGGATCATTGTCATGCAGAAAAACCCAGCCACGTTTCATCTTCAATGCCCATGCTGATGGAAGGAGGTTTTCACTCAAAATCTCACGATGTATGGCCCCATTCATTCTTTCGTTTACCTGGATCATTCGTCCTGGTCCCTTTGCAGAAAAACATTCCCAAAGCATGATGTTTCCACCCCCAATGCTTTACAGTAGGTATGGTGTTCTTTGGATGCAACTCAGCATCTTTCTCCTCCAAACACGACAAGTTAAGTTTTTACCAAAAAGTTATATTTTGATTTCATCTGACCATATGACATACTCCCAATCCTCTTCTGGATCATCCAAATGCTCGCTAGCAAAACTTCAGACGGGCCTGGACATGTACTAGCTTAAGCAGGGGGAGACTTCTGGCACTGCAGGATTTGAGTCCCTGATGGCGTAGTGTGTTACTGATGGTAGCCTTTGTGACTTTGGTCCCAGCTCTCTGCAGGTCATTCACTAGGTCCCCGTGTGGTTCTGGGATTTTTGCTCACAGTTCTTGTGACAATTTTGACCCCACGGTGTGAGATCTTGCGTGGAGCCCCAGATCGAGGGAGATTATCCGTGGTCTTGTATGTCTTCCATTTCTAATAATTGCTCCCACAGTTGAAATCTTCACACCAAGCTGCTTACCTATTACAGATTCAGTCTTCCCAGCCTACTGCAGGTCTACAATTTTGTTTCTGGTACCCTTTGACAGCTCTTTGGTCTTGGCCATTGGTGGAGTTTGGAGTGTGACTGTTTGAGGTGTGGACAGGTGTCTTTTATACTGATAACGAGTTCAACAGATGCCATTAATACAGCCCGACCGAACCCAACCCGTGGAGGACAGAGGAGCCTCTTAAAGAAAAAGTTACAGGTCTGTGAGAGCCAGAAATCTTGCTTGTTTGTAGGTGACCAAATACTTATTTTACCGAGAAATTTACCAAATAATTCTTTAAAAATCCTACAATGTGAATTTCTTTTCTCATTTTGTCTCTCATAATTGAGGTAAACCTATGATGAAAATTACAGGCCTCTCTCATCTTTTTAAGTGGGAGAACTTGACAATTGGTGGCTGACTAAATACTTTACATCCCCACTGTACATCATAAGTGAGAGGGAGCGAAGGGTTTGGAGCAGTTCTGGCCGATGAAGTGTTTTAGTATGTGTGTGTATAACCTCTGTCCGTCTGCATCAGCTCATCAGTAGCTCACGGTGTTGTCTGTTTTTATGTGCTTTTATGGTGATTTAAGTCATAACAATCATATAAGAGCAATAAAGGGCTTTTATCTGCCTCCTGACAAGGAGTACAAAATAAATTTACATACACCCACTCACACTACCAAAATATTCCTATAGAGAACACTTAACAAGTTTAAATGTGCACTACCATTCAAAAGTTTGGTGTCAATAAAAAAAATGTTTTGAAGAGTCTCTCTGCTCAAAAATATTAATATTGTGAATTATTATTACAATTTTAAAAAACTGTTTTAATATATTTTAAAATGAATGTATTGTAAATAATACATAACTGTAATAGCAAATGTCAGCATCATTACTCCAGTCTTCAGTGTCACATGATTCTTCAGCAATCATTCTAATATGATGAATTGGTGCTCAATAAATGTTTCTTATTATGATCGTGTTTAAAAAACAGTTGGCTCTTAATATCCGGTTCTTTGATGATAATTTATTGTTTGAAACAGAATATATTGAAAATAGAAACCTTTTTAACATTCTAAATGTTTTTACTGTCACTTTTGATCAATTTGAATGCATCCTTTGCCAAAATAAAAAGATAAAGTATTTAAAAAGAATCTTACGGCACCAAATGTTTGAAGGTGTGTTTTTTTTATGGATATTTTCGCAGAGCGTCATAGTGGCCCTCTGTCCCCTCTTTTTCAATAATAGGCCCCTAACTGCTGTGCACACCAAAAATGGCTGTGCATTGTATTATATTATAACATGAAATTCTGTTTACTTTCTTAATGAGTATTTCTTATTCATATTCTTCACATTCTTATTCTTATTCTGTGCACACTGTTACAAATCTTCAAATATTTGATCAAAATCGAGTAAAGGTGAAACACCTTTCCTTTTGTATTGACAACATTTAAACTCTGCAGGCTGTTGTATGGCCTCATCCTAGTATAGAACTGCCACCTTTCACAATCCAAATAATTGTTGTTCACAAATTCATCAATTATAGAAGTAAAATGTTGTAAATGGCAATTCTTTTTAACTTTAAACATCTGTAACATACTTTCTTTCTGGCTGCTTTAGTCACCACCCTCTGCTGCTCTTCTTTGGGGGGTCTTGTGGTCTTGTGCCTCAGTCGGCACATCCGCAGAGTGTTTGTGTGATCTACCATGTTTAGTCTTTAGTCTGGACTGGAACAGCTGGGGATGTGTCTGTACGGGGGAGCTGGACGATCTGCACAACCCTTTGTCTTCTTGAAGCTCAAATCTCAGGGTCAGAGTCTGGATAAACGGTGAAGGCCGTGCGCATGTCTGTGTGTATTTGTGTTTGTGAATGTGTGTGAAGAGTGAGAATCATCTCTAGTAGAGGGATGACGATGGATCTGCTGTGTTCTGTCAGAGCAGAAAGTGAAAGGCATGATGGAATGGTGAAAAGAGGGAGGGAGAGGAGCATGAGAGGTGTCTCCTACACATGCCGTCGCAATGGCTGCCTCTTCCTTCTGAAGAGTCTCAGTTGAGTATGTGCAAACATGCAAAGTGTCTTGGAGTATAGCGTTTGATATTAATGTATACTTTTGATATTAGTTTAATCTGAGCTTGTTTCTTTTGTTGGCAATGCTGCTTTAATTGAAGAAGTTTTCATGGGAAAAGAATGTGTCTGAATATTGCCTCAGGCTTATCCAAGGACAGCTCATATCAATCAAGTTAGGGTCTGATAACAAATGCAACAATATCTTTGAGAGGCTGTTCGCCAGTACCACAAGAGTCTTTTTTACCTTGTTCAGTATTTGATGAGGTCAGTGTCATTAACATCAATATCTTTTGACTTTAGACCTCCTTAAAAAGGATAGTTCACCCAAAATTAAAATTCTGTCATCTACTGTAAACATCCACTCACCCTCAAATTGTATATATATATGAAAAGTTAATTTGCAAAAACCGATAAACGCCACTTTAAAAAAAAAAAGAGCTGATGCCGTGCATTCTCCACATATAGTGCGATCTGAACACTAAACACGTTTTGTCAAAAAGGGAACTTAAATTTAGTAATACCTGTATTTTTTTTATTATTGCTAATCGCAAAGCACCCAACTGCAGTTTGATTGACGTGTATTGGGAATAAAAAGTATATATATAATATATATACATTTGTATATGATGCTAAATTTCATTTGCAGGTAATGAATTTTCCATTTTTTCGAAGAAGTGCACTTAAGAATAAATTATTTTTATTTTTATGTAATGTTTATATTGACCTATAGATTTGTATTGTAAGTGCATAAGTGTTAACACTTTTTTTTTTCTTTGGCTGACATACAAGTCAAGATAAAGCTTTTGTTTAATGCAGAATGTGGAAACAGTCTTCAGCTAAAACATGAACGTAAGCAAATATATACAGGGCAGTATGTGTGCCTGCCTGTATTATGCTTGTATGTGTGTTAACAGGTTGTGGCCCCTGAGTAACCCCACAGCTCTGTTTGCACTGATGCTCATTATTCCATTAGACGCGTCCTGGCAGCTGCTGCCCTGACCTCTTGAATAGACAGAGAGCTTGATGCGGCTTAGAGACTCTTTAGCTAAACATACATATATACATTTGTGTATTGATCTGAACCGGAGAAGTAGAGGTACTTCATACAAAAGAACTGTTAAAATGTATGTCAGATGAATATACATGATAATGTGGTGTCCATATGCTTATCAGATTCTTATTATGCTGATATCACAGTTTCACACTCTTCATCTCTCTAGCTCTGTTCTAAACCTAGTGAGCTGCCTACTGTTAACTGTTGTTAGTTGTTAATCTTGTTGAGCTAATAAGTGATATGAAAATAAGCATAACACCACACAGAACAAACACAATATGGGTAAAATAGTAAATTTTTAGTTACAGAACTATTTTTATCTGTATTGGTGTCATTGAACTAATTATCAGTACATTAAAGCCCAAAGTATGCTTTGGTTTTTACACATACACAAAGGTACGCATACAGTGTGCAACGTAAATTGCAACATCTTATATAATTAGTTTGCCCAAATAGTGACAACACTGCTTCAGCCCGTTGTTTCGCTGCCAAAAAGAAATTGATAAGACTGAACAGCAACAAGAACAACAAACTACTGGAGACCGCAATAACATGAAGGCATTTTGCATCAAAAGTTTACTTTGGGCTTTATACTCAACATTTTACTTACGGCTGGGTATTCAACTTTTTACAATAACAATTCGTTGTTTGAATATACACATTTAAATGGTTCATCCACACTGCTGCTTGAATTGAGTCGGCTACAGTGGTAGGCATAAATGAAAATGAAATTAAGTTAAATTAATTTCATTAAATTAAATGAATTTCATTTCAACTATAACTGGATGGGAGAGGCACTACAAATAATGCTTGGTGACGTTTTGTTCACGCATCAACAGAAAACAGCACAGACTAAAAGACTGATCTTGAGATTTAAGAATCCAGGTCATCCATGAAGATTATTGCAGCGATTAAATAATATCAACCAGCACAAGAAAAAGCAAATCAATACATAGTAATAATAGTTAAAAAAATAAGACTAGTTGGTACAAGCAGGAGACGGTGAGCAAATAATGACAGAATTTTAAGTTTTGGGTGAACTATCCCTTTAAGACAAGCGGCAGCATGTTTAGTACTATAGTCTGCTGTCACTGCATGCATCTAATATACAAGCATGCATCAGTTTTCCTCTCAATGATTTACTTTCACTTTGTGATTATATGTAAACTTATGTAAACAACTGTGATTATATGTAAACCTTGTGTGTTTTTGACAATATTAGCACAATCAGACGTGAAAGATAACTTATTCCAGTAATCAGGCACTGTTTGACAGGCTTTTCAGGGGGGTGTGCGCATGTCAGGTACGAATGATGAAATGTTTACTGGCAAGGCTTCTTTAAAGAAGGCAAATATGTACTTTTGTGATTGCGAATAAGTGCAGTGTCCCGTGAGTGTAACTGTAGATCTGAGTTAACATTTGATGTGAATGTATGTCGTGTTGTACAGTATTGCGACGGAGGCAGTTGATAGAATGTGCGCTGTAACACGATACTACGATATTTCCTTAAAAGCAGATCGTGGAGACAGTTTAATCATCCACGGTCAAAATCGTGTTATCGCACACCCTAGCTTTGTATAATTTTTTATGATTTGTAATGAAATACGAATTTTGCATAATTAAAAAAAAAAAAAAAAAAAATGCCGTATTTCATTTCTGGGTTAAAAAGCGAAAAATTAATGGACACAAAAGTCGTCAGCTTCTATTTAGCCTTTGTAACATCTTTGTTCCTCAATTTTTGAGAACATTTCCACTTTAAATCGTAAATTCTGCTTCGCTCCTCCTGCACTTGAGTAAGGTGGGGTGAGCGTGGCGCAAGGAGAGAGGAGGAGAAATTGAACTGGGGGGAGTGAAGTTGCCAGGCAGCCAGATTGGAGACCCTGGACTATCGAAGCCAGGCACGCAGACAAGAGCCAGGAGATAAGCTGCCTGATAAAAGATAGAAAATAGCAGCAGATTTCAACTTTCCCACCATCCAAGATTCGCAGGGAGAAGGGGCGGCTGAATCAACTACTTATTTCATCCATCCGTATCTGTCTTTCCCCATGAACAACTTGCAAGGCTATTGAGAGGCACACACACATTCAATCTTAGCAATGCGCATTTCACATATTGCGCACACTCTTTTACAGACTTTCAACATCTATTCTGACCTTCAGAAGAAAAGTTTCCTCTGCAACAGAAAAGGTTCCTGTGCATCACATGCTTTTCCTTTCACTCATCTGTTTCTCTCATTCACTTTTAGCTATTTTTTTTCAGTCATTCTCTTACATAAATACTCACACACACGCACACTCTTTTTCCTATCTTTCTCAATCGGCAAACAAACACAGGCACACATGCTCAGATATGAGTTAGTTTACTTGCACGTATGATCCGTTTAGTCTATTTCTGCTGTTCTAGCGATGGGAGGAAGGTTGGAGGAGTAAAGCAGAGATGTGGCTTGGTGCAAGACGTGTGTGTGCGTGGTGAAGTGCCCATCGGGGAGTGTTTAGCGTCGTTTCTAAAGGGAAAATGTGCCTTCTCACCTCTTCCAGGAAATGGGAGCAATTGGCACTTACTGTATATTCCTCAGGGAGTGTTGTGGTTGTTTCTTGTAATATTTCTAGATTATTGGCAATTATATAGTAAGCATACATTACTGTTCAAAGGTTTGGGGGGTGGTAAGATATTTTTAAATCAATGAAGGCATCCTTGCTAAAAAAACAACAAACTATTATTCCACAAAAAAAAAAAAAAAAAAAAAAATCAAAAGTCCCACTGACCCCAGGCCTTCAGTGTTATTGTGGTCATGTCTGACAAATGTCTTGTCTTTGGAAATCAGGAGTTTTCGGATTTCAATGACAGATTTCCCATTTTTATTTCGCATAAAATTATGACTTTTGTCATACAGTTCCCATAGTTAAGGAAACCAAACAGGCAGTGTTCCCCTGCAATATATTAGGGGGGCGGCCCCGCCCCATTAAGGTCAAGTTAATTTTATTAATATATTGTCTCTATAGCGCCAGATACAACATGAAGTAATTTCAAGTTACCCTTTCCAATAGAACAGGTCTTATACCTTGTCTTTTATAACAAAACTAGGGATGCACAATACAACTTTGTTAAGTACCGCCCGATTACCGATACTAGATTTTGGTATTGCCGATACCGAGTTACCGCGGATACCGATATTTAATGGCTTGTAATTTTAAATAATGGGGTTACAGAAACCAAAAGGGTGTGTATAATGTTAGTTGGTTAACTTAATTTATCAAATAGATACAGTCAAACCAAAATGTATTCAAACACCTTCAACATTTCACACATTATCAAAGTTTATTCGCTATAGTTTAGAAAATAATAATAAAATATGACAAGAACTCAGAGTTAAACTGTGTCAGAACAAATTCATATTGATAATGTTAGATAACTTTGATAGAAAGGTATGTAATAGATTACAATCAACCAAAAATTATTCAGACAGATGTAAGTATGACACTATTTACACAACTATGAATACTTAGTAGGGCAGCCATTAGCCTTAATGACAGCCTGTAGTCTCCTGAGCATGTTGTCACCCAGATTCATGCAAACTCTGTCCCAAATTTGTATCAGTTTTACTGGTAGTCAACTGTATGAAGAATTTTTGGGTATAATATATCACAGTTCGCTTTATTTTGCTATCCTCACTTACTTAAATGAACTGTAGTGTCCTGCACCCACTAATAAAAAAGATCAAAGATGATATCTGGTGTCTGAATAATTTTTGGTTTGACTGTATATCCTTCGGTTATTCTCACACTTAATTATGCCCATTAAAATGTATTTTACAAGTTTGTTACTTTCACTGTTAATTTTTTTTGCTCTGTGGTACATCATCTTTAATTTAATAGCATTAGAGCTGCTCCATTGCAGCGGCTTAGTGCTGTAATCATGCGCTTTGCTGTAATAATACAAGGAACCACTCGTTATAAATCTCCTAACTGTGATATTTTCATAAATAGAAGTTGCATTTTTTCATCTGAAACGTGCAGCAATTTATTTTCCAAATTCACTCATATAATGCAGAAACACTCAAACAAGCAAAACACACGCAACGCGTGCACATATTTGTACTGATGCAGAATGAGAGGGACAAGTACAGTACAGCCTAGCACATTTCACACAGGCTGCTAGATTCACTTTCGCCAGAAAGTCGTGTATGCCTAAGGTTGAAAATAAATTATGTTTATAGTGAATGCCCCTATAAATGGTCTTATTTTTACGATTTAGTTTTAATCCAAATGATGAGTGTGCTTAGTGAGTGAACAGCAAAGATCACAGAACAGAAGTGCGCTCTCTCTCTCGCTCTCTCTCACTCTCTCCCTACCATTAAGTAACTTGTGCATTTTTTACTTACTTGTTTTTGACATATCCGACGAACTACAAACTTTCCAGTGATGTCCGTGAGAAAGATATATTCACTCGACAAGCTTGCGCATCTGCGCCGCCGCGCGCTCAATCCACTCAGCGTGCTTTGTTTATCAGCTCGCGCACATCAGCTATACAGGCGTTAATACTGAATGTTTAACATTATATTCACTGCATACATATACTTCATAGTAGACACCCTTAACTCCATTCTGCTGTCTGTTGTTCTGTTGTCTGGGTTTCATTGTCTGAATATGGCATTTAACACATGCTGTGTGGTATCGGCATTTGGTATCTGGGCATCTACTGAGTCCGAGTAGAGTACAGGAAAGAACCAGTATCGGGCATGACACCGCTACCAGTATCCCGGTAGTGTGCATCCCTAAAAGCAAACTAAATAGCCTTAAGTTATTTATCTGATTTACATGACGGCATGTAATTTCTGTCTCTATGTTATGGTCGCACTCTCTGTATCACGCACAGCGGAGTTCCGCCCCGATGCGCCTGCGCAACACACTCACACACACACACGTGCGCACACTTCCACTCCCACTAATATTTATAAATATTAAGCCGCAAAATGATTCATATTTAAATATTAATTCTGCATGTCTCTGTGTTAATGAATGGCACAGACACGCAGTTTTGTTTACTACTCGCACTGAAGTGTGCGTGACGCTTCCGGTGATTTCAGCATCTGCCATCTCACTAATGAGGACATAAACACATGAACAACAACTCCAGAACTGCTCTGAGAGTCACTTCATGAGTGACTCATGAAGTCCCCCCCCCCCCCCAAAAAAAAGCCGTAAACCTAGGGGAAACACTGCCGCCATATAAATTTAATACAATCATAAGAAGTCATGCTAATTTCTATAGTGAATAGATTTATACTCAGCTCTAAAATTGGGTGAAAATTCCTCTTTGTGAGCAAAATCTCTATTAAAGGATTTGTTTAAATCGTTCATTAACGGAAAAGTCATGGAAATGGACTTTTCACTCCTTTCATCTATGTGAATGTGACATTTTGAATGTAAGAACCACAATCTTATGCAATAACTTGAAATATTATTTTTTTTCCCTCTGAAAATAAAGTTTTTATATATGTGTTATGACAGAAATAGTAAGACTGTTAAGCGCAAGTGAAAATAGATCTTGCGCAGTAGTATTTTGGCTGGGCTTTTTTTCCTCTACAGGAAGGCTCTGATAAATTGGATGAGAGCAGGTTTGTTGATCTGTACTTGCAGAGGTAGTTTTTCTCTCAAAGAGGCATGAGAAATACCCTCAGATGCACCATTCATCTCTATGGCGACCCGACTGGCTTGTAACCTTAGAGATATCGTTGCCGACAATCGCACCTGCCCTCTGTAGACACAAAGAACAATTTCCAGAGGAGGGGTAAAATCTGATTTCTCCCTTGTTCGGTGAATCCATCTCTCTGTTTTTATTCCTCCATTCTTCCTCTCTCTTTCAGTCTCCAGCCCTATCACCTCTCCTTGACCATTATCTGGCAGACAGCTCCTGCTCATTAAGGAGTTAATTTTCTTCTCTCTATCTCTGATTAGTATAGTTGAACCTAAAGCACTGTGAATTCTTTAAATTTTCCCTCCCTGTTATCAAAAAGAGAAAAAGGGGAATGGGGGATATTTAATCGTCTAAGTAGTCTTCCTGGGGAACTGCTGCTGCCGTTTCAGTTTTTTTTCCTTCCCTCTTCCCAGCAATGTAAAGAAATCCTGCCGCCCAGCTCAGTAATTCAGTTTTTAAAGCATGGAGGGAAAAAAAAACGACTTGATGAAATTCCACTATCAGCTCCGAACCAATATGCAAAATATCTCGCTGGAAATCAAATAGCTATTATGTTTTCATTTCCACGTCGGCGTATTTGCTTAATGAAGAGGAGACAGATCAGACCGGTAGAGTCTGCAGGAGGCGATAACCGGGAACGGCTCGCAGCTATCCACACAGAGTGACGCTCCCAGTCAGAGAGAGAGAGAGACGAAGAGTGAAAGAAAGGAGAGAGTAATGGGGAAAGGAAAGAGCGAGAGGCAGAGAAGAGGTAGAGACAGTAACGTGATGGAGGGATGTAAAAAGCAGAGAAGGAAGCGTAGAGTGAGAGAAGAAGATAAGGAAATCGAGGGATGTCTTTAAAACCTGCCTCTTTGCAGTGTCCTGGGCCCACGGCTGTTTGATGTTTGACAACCTGCTGACAAATCCACGGCGGGGATCTGTCAGGCCCGTTTGAAGTGCTCCGATGCCCAGCGCACATGAATATCATCACCACACATTATCACCTTACAATAATCAGTCATTATCATAAGTATTATAATCACTCATTCGTGTGATTTGACTAATGGAAATGAGAACAGTATCTTCCTGCGCTGTTTACTCTTTTTATTTCATTATTAACAAGCCTCGTCAAATATAACTATATTATTTGTTCTGTGTTCGTGCTCTGTCTTAAGAGTTTTTTTTATTAATTATTCTTCTTTGATCTTACTCTTTATGTTCATGCTTTGGCAAATACAAAAGTTATAGTGTAAATATACTGTGGTTCTGGCAGTGTTTTATTTACAAGCCTCTCTCTCTCTTTTAAATTTTAATTCAGATTTTAAAAAAATTTTACAGATATTGTTTACATACCTTCATGTCTTTCGAAACCTGTCTGACTTCCATCCGTTTATTGTAAAAGGAGTTATTTACAGAAGAATATCCAAGCTTCACAAAAGGGAATGGTGACCATTACTGTTAGGCAATATTTTGAGTACGATTTAAATATCGGTCTGTTTTTCACATAAAACGAATGTATGGCCTCAATAAATGTAGAATACAGCGCATAGGGCATTTAGATTATTTTATGATGCTTTTATCCACTTTCATTATATGTATAATAGCAGCATGAACATTAATCCAAACGTCTCAGTTTTGAATTGCACAGAATAAAAACTGTGACTGTCTGTCTTTTATTATTATTATTATTTTTTTCATTGTTCTGCATTGTGACAACAAATATTCCATGTATGTGGTAAAAAATTGCATGCATAATAATTCAGCAAAAATAATCAGCAAAATGCTGTCACAATAATTTTAGATGGAACATAGCATGTCATACTACTGGACATCTTTAAATATTTCATAGATACCACCCACGTACAAAAAAAACGAGTTTTTGTAAATGTATGACTGTGTAATAACAACACAACATGTATAAAAGCACAAATATTCCTTTAAAATGAGTTAATCTAACAGTTGATACTGTGGGTCCTAGAGACTCCACAGTGGAAGCTTTTAATTTAGTACAATGATTAATAATATTGCATTGCTGCCTCACTTTAATACGTTGTCTAAGTGCCTGCTTCTAATTGTAATGGTGTCTTGTCAGTGATGCCCTGTGCCTGAAGTTTTACAGAATAAACACAAGAGTGCTATTCACTACCTCCTTTCACACCGCATGCTGTGTTAGCAGAAACAGAGATGGCGCGAGTCTTGGCAAAGCAAGTGAGAGTCCACTCCTGTACGTCAGCGTGTCCACAGAGGTCCTGCCAGTGCTGCGCAAGCCCTGAGGCTCCCAGCTTATCTACAGCTCCAGCGATGCTGGTGACACGAGTCCCATCCAGCCAGGTCTCTGTCTCAGCGCTCGACTGGCTCATCAGTCATTTCAGCACATTTTCAGCTGGCAGATCAATAGCTCCTTTTACCTGTCTGTATATAAACTGATCGGTCTTCTCATCAGCTGTTTCAGTTCTGAGATCAGTTTTAAATGATACATTTGTGAAGTCTCTTTTTGATTTATGCGTGATTCTGTGTTTTCAAGAGCCCGCCGGGATCCGGTCTAACCCCGGTATCCATCTAATTAATATTACCAAGAGTGTTTTAATGCCCTTGGCTCTGATCAATGTGTGTAGCCACTTGTGCTTGAAATTATAAGTCAGGTACCACAATACTGTCCTGAACACTCACACAACACCACACACACACACACACACAAACACACACACACACACACACACACACACACACACACACACAGACAGACACACAGACAGACAGACAGAGGCTCCCAGTTCTCCTAGAAGTATCTTTCTTCACAAGTCCCTGATTTCACGATACAAGTGGTGTTCTTTTTTCCACTGTGTTTGGGCTGTTTGGTAATGTGGTGATTAACGTGAGGGTGAGGAAGTTTGTTCGTTTAATCAGGGCTCAGGTTTGATGTGTTGTCTCCTAGTTTAATCACTGCTGCTAAGCGCACTGGTTTGATGTGGACGGGGCCGCTTAATAAAGCCCTATCTCCTCCGCCTTCATCAGCTTTCTCACTTTGTTCTGCCTGTTCGAGTGCCAGTTAGAACTCAAAAGTGTATTTCTTTCAGTTCATCATAATGGACAAAATGGGGGCTTTTACAATTTAAGGTTTAGTCCTTAAACATGGACAGAAAGCAGAAAGGAAGCATTTTTTAAATTAAACAATTTTATAATTTATGTTTTACATCATTACATTTAATTATTATTTTTGCAGGTTTAAATTATATTTCAGTGCTATATCAAAAAGCGCTCCCAGTTCTAAATGTTCTTGAGTGCCAGATTTTTCTCCTCTTTTTTTTTTCATTTAATTTATGGCAAATAAAGTTGTCTGCTGACATTTTTCCAATGTAGATGATCCTTTTTCTGTGTTCAGTTCTGTGAAAGATACATATCATTCGTCGTATAAGATGAAGAGGGTGAGCAGAGACTTTTTCCGTGCCATTTGATGTCAGAAAGCAGTGATGCGGCGATTTATTCATTTAACCAGAGCAGTAATAGGAAAGAAAATCATAATTCAGACTTACATTTAAACACGAAATGTAATTGGAATTTTAAACAGAGGAGCCCCTTTGTACAATTATGATTAAAGGAAAATTAATTGTATGAAAATGTCACCACAGATATAGAAAATTAGATCTAGCAAGGCCTGCACTACATTCTAAAAATATGGCATATGGGATCGATCTTTTATACTTTTCTCTCTCACGTCTTTTATTACTGAGGTCCAAATCTAAGTGTTAATTTTATCTGAAATTACAGTGAACCATGCAGGCGTGGAAGTCGAAATTAGCCTAAAGATGTTTCATTTACAAAGACAGAAACACTTTGTCAGGGAGCGATTGTTTCTAAGCATTATCTCCGCCTCGTTTTAATTGCTTTGGAAGTGAAATTAACAGAATTAGAAAAATTGCCTTTGCCTTTTTCTACAAGGCTCTTTATTCACGGGTATTGTTGTGTGCTTTGTATAGATTATAGGCCTCTTTGTTCTAGGAAGTGTAAATATATACGCCTCCAGTCACGGCTTTAGCTCCGAACAATCCCCTCTCTGTTCATCACAACTTAATGAAAATTAATTTACCAAAAACTGGTAAAATCCGATTTTCTAACCCCTGGTATTTTTGCTTTAGATGCCGATGCGTAAAATAGTGGGTGTCCTGGTTGAATTAAGCGCACTGAGAATGTGCGTTGGTGAATTTATGTTATTTTTGCTCATCTTAAACCTCATTAGAATAACAATATGGCCGGCGACAGTTGAATTAGCATGCAAAGCACTGTGGTGTCCACTACAGCAGCCCTCGTCTACATATTGCATTATAATATTCTTAGAGAGCTCTTTTTATTGTATAGCTTGTTCTCTAAAATAAATTAATTTAAAACTGATTTTATGTATAAAAAAAATATTATGTTTCACACAAGTAGTTTTATCACCAAACTTAACCTCCTGGAAAGGTTTTTTTTTTTAGATCAGCTAATTAAATGTGTTTTTAAACACCAACGGTTGGTTATCTCATCATGGTTGGAAAATGTAGGTTTTTTTTTGTTCAACTGCTGCCAACTTGGAATGTATTGAGTTATACAAATGAATTAATCACCCTGTCCAGTGATTAAAACACACACACATCATGTGCATTTACTTCCTTGTGGTCTGAAGCTCTGGGATTTCCAACCAATTAAAGCTGTAAAAGGGTTGTAGCAAGAAGATTTGAAATGAATCAGAATTTTCTTTCTTAATCATGTACTTTATCACTTTTTATTTACAGAACACCCTACTTCCTGTAAGACATTAACAGGATATATTCGTATCATCTGAAGCCTCTCATTTGAGGCTTTGGCATGATATGGGATCTTTTAAAAGGCCTTTTAATGTCGGACGACTTTTATTTTATATCGCTCTTCTCTTTATGAGCCCTCTCTCTCTCTCTGTTTTTCTCTGCAGGCTCTATTGGGGATCTTAATGGAGGTGAGGATCCATCTGATGATGTAAGCATGTCAGGAGAGGAGGGCGGAGCTTCAGACCAGGAGGACTCTGCAGAGTGTGACAGTTCAAGTCCACCTTCATTTACACCACTTTATAACGAAGGTGAAATGGCGCATGCTTAACTGGCTGTTGTATGAAAAGCATCAGAAGCCCAAATGTTCCCAACAGTGTATTTATGGTCTGACATAACCTGTACTGTTTTGTGATGAAACAGGTCTAACACTGATGTCTATTGGCTCTATTGGAGGCTCTTACATGGAGGTGAGAACCGATCGAATTATGTAAAGGGGGTAGTAAGGCTGAAGAGGCATGTCAGGAGAGGAGGGCGGAGCTTCAGACCAGGAGGACTCTGCAGAGTGTGACAGTTCAAGTCCACCTTCATTTACACCACTTTATAACGAAGGTGAAATGGCGCATGCTTAACTGGCTGTTGTATGAAAAGCATCAGAAGCCCAAATGTTCCCAACAGTGTATTTATGGTCTGACATAACCTGTACTGTTTTGTGATGAAACAGGTCTAACACTGATGTCTATTGATAACAGTATTACACTAACTCGCTCACGTCTGATTTTCCGTAAAATGGGTTCGTTTTGTCATGTGACTTAAAGGGATGGTTAAAGGATGCAATAAAAATGTACTCACTCTCATATTGTTCTAAACTTACTTGCCTTGTGTGGTTTTATTTTTGTTTTTTTTGGGTGGAGCACAAAAGGACATTTTTCATACTCCTTTTTTCTATACATCAAGCTACAAAAAGGACAAAAAAAACACTTTTTAAAGTCCTTTTTGGAGCTTGTTGTGGTCACAATGAATTGTCATTGTTTGAAAAAGCAGCCTAAAATTCTTCTAAAATATATTTTTTTATGTTTTATGGAAATGAGACTGAGAGAAGAGTGTAAATAATGACAGAACTAATTATTTATGAAATAACTGTTGATGAAAAGGAAACACTCACTGGATGAGGCAGAAAGCTTTCCTCTGAAGAGAGTCCATTCATAACTTAAAATTAGATCGTTTTAATACCTGGTTTAGTTTCTGGAAGTGTTATAGACATAGAAAAATTAGGTAATGAGGTACAATTATTCAGTTTTTTCAGACATTAATGTTTTCCAGTTCTAAGATATTTAAGTCACATTTTTAGTTAAGATTTTTGTTTTTTCCTCTTTTTTTTTAATCTGGAAAATTCCTGTTCTTGTGAAATTGGAGACTGGGGAGATAAGAGCCGGTTCATTGGCTGCTTTTGATAAACGCATGGGAATTCTGTCAGGTGCTAATCGTGACCAGTTTAGAGATTGCTCTGTTTCGTTTGTGCATTTAGACATGTGTGACCCTGGACCACAAAACCAGAGTCAGGATGAAGGAGGAAAGGTTTTATTTGTCGAAATTGAGATATGATAAATGAGATACAACTATTTGAAATGTGAATCTGAGGGGTCCAAAAAAAAGTCAGCACTTACTGGAGAGAAATCGCCTTTAAGTGGGTGATACTCAATTACATTGCTTAGCGATGCATATTACTAATCAAAAATTAAGTTTTAATATATTTACTGTAGGAAGTTTACAAAATATCTCATGACCAATACACTCTTTGACTTAGTCCTACGCTTTTTTGGCATAAAAAATAAATCAGAATTTTGACCCATACAGTATTTTGTGATTGGCATACTTGCTACCAATGAGATACAACCCAACCAGACCAAGTCACCTCTAGACATGTTATTGGTGGTTGCCGAGGGTTCGACATAAATGGAATAGGTGGTTTCCCGAAACGAGTGTTATGGTACATGTGCGGAGAGTGATAATGTTGTCATCCTCCTATTTAAGGTTGCGGGTGTAAAAGAGGGAGAAGGTTAAACGTTTGTCATTTAGCGCTGTGTTTTGTACCGCAATCAAAGTCAATCTCCTCTCCCCCAACCGAGGGGGGGCTGGGGGCGTCCCCGTCGGGCTCCACTGTGGCCGGTCTGCGATTATCAGCCGCTGTAAATCAGCCGTGTTGTGCCGAACGGCTCTTATCACCGCGATCACGTACCAGTCCCGGGAGCAAGCCAGCCGTAGCTAATAACTCAAAGCTTCCCTGATCCACCATCGGGGAGAGAAGAGTGGGACAGGCGAGTAACCAACTGATAACCTGCGTCAGAAACCACCCCAACCAGTCACAGACCAACAGAAATGCCCGATAACCACTGTTACAACAAAAATATACACCTAAAAGAACCCTTTTAATATCGTGAAGAGGCAGAGCGTGCTGGCTGTTTCCCATGTGAAAGGGTCAGTCTGAGCGATCCGAAGAAGATCGATGAACTCCTCCTCGTCCATATCACAAGGAAGCTGATAAACACGTAAGTAAAGATAGGCCTCGTGTTCCACGAACACCTTTTGTTCCATCAACCCGCGTGAGGACCTGCTCCGCTTATGGTTTTGTCGAGGCTGAAATAGTTAACTGGATGGAAACATCTTAGCTAGCCCCACTTTGGGTGCCATGTTGGAACTCATAGATCGTACAAGCGTTTGAGGCCGCTTCGTAACGTACAAGAAAAGAACTTGACCCTGCCATGATGATCTGTTTGGGAGAAAGAACTTACACAAAATTGACTCTAAAAAATGAGGCCAGCCAGAAAGAATGGAGCAAGTTGGTAAGAAATGACTTGGTGCCCCTCCAGGTGTGACAAAGGAAGTCGCTGTTATCAATTGAACAGGTGTGTTGCTTTGGGGCCGAGGGAGGATGTGGGTGTGATGGTGAGGTGTGTGTGTCATTATGTGCGTGTTTGCATGTGCTGGTAGACTAAAGAGACTGTCGAGGAGCCAGGATGGTGGCAGCACCCATCCACCCCACCCTCTTTTCCTGATACCTGCCTTCTCTGCTCAGATGATATGGGAGATTATATTGATAATATTAAATGCAATAACTGTGGCTCCAGCTCCTCTCCCCATGCTGAGCGCTGCAGGATAAAATCAATGTGCCATTCAATGTGATTTATAGCTGAAAATAATAGGGCTTCTTAGGCAGGGAGGGAGGCGCGTCACAGGACGGCATGCACCGGGATGGGCTGAGAATGGCAGTTGGGCCTGGGTGGAATTGTTGGGGTTGACGAGAAGGGCGTGTGCATGTGTGATTTATTTGATGATGAAGATCTAATCTTCAACCTGTTGCATTAATAACAACAGCTCTAACCTGTGTCACGCAGACGGACATTTATGGCTGGTATCGATCGGCAGCTATCGCTGTTTATCGCCACGGAAATGCAAGGGTAAACATGCCCTTTGTGCACCACAGATGAGCTGTAATCGAGGTGGGGTGAAGGGGAGGGAGTTGGGGAAGGGGAGAAGGAAAAAAGTGGAGTGTGGGAGAGAAGAGGACAAGAAGTCATATCAGTTTACTCGTATACATGCAACAGTGGCACTCAACCAACCGAAAGAGAGAGAGACTGCTATCAGCAAGGTGATCGCTTTGATCAAAGAGAATAACTAATCATTGGCATCAGTGTGTGGGAGATCTGTACTGTCTTTCACACTGATGAAAAAGATTGGCCTTAATAAAATGAAGACGCTGGCCGTCTGTTGGCAGGGGTTTCCAGTTCTCGCTTGGTAAATCAAAAGGGCTCGGGTGTATTGCTGAATGACACATGCCTCTCTTTCAGCCACCTTTGATCATCAGAGCAAGACCACTGCACTTGTTGAGTATAAGAGAACTGTTCAACATAAAACATGAAAAAAGATCACCCTCAGGATCCAAAAATTATTAATCATTATATGCTAAAAGTGCTAAAGTTAATTTAATAAATAACAATTAAAAATAAAAATATTGATGTTTAAAATTTTATATTATTTCGTATTATATGACATAAAAATATACACTACCATTCAAAAGATTTGGGACAATAACGTTTTGGTTTTGAAAGAAATTAATACTTAAAATCCTTAAAAAATCCTTATTAAATTATTGGAATAAATTCAGCAAGGATGCATTGATCAAACTAATTTTAACATTGATAATAATAAGAAATGTTTCTTGAGCACCAATGAAGACTGGAGTAATGACCTCTGAAAATTCAGCTTTGCCAGCACAGAATTAAATATCATATTAAAATATATTAAAATAGAAAAAAGATTATTTAAAATGTAATAATATTTCACAACATTACTATTTCTATTGTATTTTTGATCAAATAAGTGCAGCCTTGGTCAGCAATAAGAGAGTTCTTTAAAGAAAAAACTACCGCCCCCAACTGTGAACAGATTTGTGGTATTATATGATAATAGCATATAATAACATAATGATTATAACAAATATAATGATCACTCTGATCACTCTGAAGTAGGTTAATTTGCAATAATGACTAATTGATTATTCCATTTATTTCATGTCGACTTAACAAATAACTAAATATTTTATTTATTTTACTTGTCATTTTACAAAAACTTTTGTCTCCAGAATGCTGTGATTGACCGATCAAAACAAGTTCTTCAGATAATATAGCACAGAATTAAATTGCACAAACATAAACATTTCAGAACAGGACTAAGAAATATGCGTGATTTTTGATGTATTATTTTCATCGGCTTTCCACAGAGCCAAGAACGCACGAGTCCATTTCGGTGCCAAAAGATGGATGGGGCGAGTTGGGGAAGAATTAGAACGGCACGAAACACTGGTTGGCAGACAGATAGGAGTAAGAAGATTATCAGATGGGGGAAGGGGAACGCCAGTGGAACGGCCCAGGTCAGTCTCTATCTGTCCCTGGAGTGTTTAGCTGATGCATGAGTCACTGGCTTCTCAGTATGGCCGCCATACTCTAGCTGTCAGCGGTTGGGGTGTGTCGGTCCGGCGCGCTTACTTTATCAAGCTGTCACATTTGAAACAGACAGAATGAAGTCATCTATAACGTGCCTGTAAGTTGTTGAGTAATACTGTCCATTTCCTCGATCTCTTTTTGGTAACCGTACTGTTACACTGGAATACACCAACAATGTAATGGCCGCGCGAGTAACTTTTCAAACAAAAATCTAGAACAACCTGACATGGTGCAACATATCAAGGGCAAAATGCATTGCCAAAACGAAGTTTTTTTGTTTTGCGGGGTTTGGGAGGTAAGGGTGGCGTTCGTCAGGGAAAAGAACAGCCTTGCCAAGGCGATCTGCTCCGTGAAAAGTTTCGCTCCAGCTGCAAAACCACCTTCGAGATAAGCCTACACATGGGTCTGTGCAGTAACGGTAGATTGAATGTGTGGTGCGTGAGTTGTGCCACCGCCTCGGTCATGCCGATCTTTTCTGGCTTCCTTTCATCTTGGAGTCCAGTCGAGGGTAGAATCTCCATAGTGAAAGACATGAATACACTCTGAGAAGACCTGGGCGTGTCTAGTACAAATTAAGTTGTGTTCTGCGTGAAATGGAGACGGCTGACCACTGTTTTTCATTGATACTGTAAAGCTGCCTATTTTTAAAGACAATCTTATGTGAAATACATTCCATAAATTATACCTGACGTTACTTTACTGGAGTTCACTTGTCATTAGCTCCATACTCTAACGATGAGCCCATGTGTGCCGTATGATCGAGTAGAAAGGGGGAACGCTTTTCTTTATGCTTGTTTATTTAAAAAAAATGCCATGCTGTTTTCTATTTTTATTTGTGTTAATTTTGTTACTTCGAGAGAAAAGCGTATCATTCTAAACTCTGCTTTCGCGTGCTGGGCGGGCGTCGGATGTTCGCTAACAGTAAAGTCGCTACTTACGGTATTTTGTACGGATACAAACGAACTCGCTTTTAAAAAAACCCCTAAGACAGACGAGAACAAATAGGACTGTAGCTGTGATTAACGTCGGCCTTATAGTCCGCTTTGGTTCTTCAGTGAGCAATGTTTACCACAATGCCTGTGACCAGTGTTGGGGTAACCAAAAAAATCATTACAAGTAATGCGAGTTACGTAATCAGATTACTTTTTTCAAGTAACTAGTAAAGTAACGCATTACTCTTTTAATTTACAAGAAAATATAACTTTTTCAAATAAGTAACGCAAGTTACTTTATTTTCCCATTTATTCACTGACAGCTCTTCTGTCCCCATGTTGAACAATCGGGATCTAGGGGTTAGCTAAAACAGAGGCTTGGGTCGTGTGCGCTGTGTGAACATGAGGTTACTGTAGTTCTAGACTAAATGTGAATGTGCATTAATTCATCTCACTCACAAAAAACAGATTCAGCATTCCTCAAAATGAATAAAAACGTTGAAATGCAAACTCAGAATATGACGCAAACCTGCAATAATTAAATGTTAAATAACACAAATGTATCTAATCCCATTTTATTAACCAATATCTTTGCTGCTGACCTTTGATGATCTAGTTCAACCATATTAATAAGCAAAAATGACTTTAGAGAAACTAACAATTGTGCTTTGTTTTTTTTTTATTGCTGAAGAGTATTTTTTCTGCGTTCTACTGTACAGACGTGATTTTACTTTTGCCTGAGGTTTATTCATTACACTTTTTTGGTGTGAAAGGGCCTGTTATATTTCATAAATAACCGTCTTCATAAAAAACAATCAGCCCGCGCTTACATATTTAAAACTTAACGCAAAAGTAATATAGCACATTACTTTCCATAAAAAGTAACTAAGTAACAAGAACATGCAGGTTATTCTTGTCACTTAAATGTTCAGGACAGAATTTGAATTGTTATATATGCTTATAGGTGAAATATAAGATGATATATAATATAATATTAACCATTTTTAAAAAACCAAATCCCCCATATCATATAATATAATGTAATTATAACCATGGCCATTCCTACTGAAAAAACAAAAAAACATCTTAGACCAGCCTAAGGCGATTTGCTGGTCTTACCTGTTCTGTTGCTGGTTTTAGATGTGTTTTGGCCACTTTAGTCAGGGAAACCAGTAAACCAGCTGAAGACCAGCTTAGATTAGAGCAACTTAATTGAGCAAAGAATGGCTTAGGCTAGTTTAAACAGGTTTTCAGCACAAATTGAGGACATTAGTGGGCCTCATTCTTCACAACAACGTTCCTAGTTGTTCCTCGACGGCAGTCACCCTGTTAAAGACTTAAAATTGCAAAAATATGATAATAAGTATGCATCAACCTCTAGGATGTTTTGTGTGTTGTATTCTTGCCCTCAAACCGGTTGTATAAATTCTAAGACATACTTAGAACTTTAAGACTTTACTGTACTCGCTGTAAAAACAAACTGGGAATCTTTAATATCAGCCTGGATAAGGTAAAACAGCTTTTTCTATCATTTTCTCCAACTTTTTCTCTCAGGACCATGCAGCTGAGCAGTACAGCTTATAGCCATAGTGGGGATCTAGTAGAGTATGACATGATTCAATATGCAAGGCATTTTCTTTATCTCGAATATTTAGAAATCGCCTAAATATGTGTGTCTCCTCGTGTGTGTGTGTTTTAATTTTTCACGTCAAGGATGTGTTTATTATCGCCCTGTTCCAGCCTGTCCTTTTAACAGTAATTGGAGTGATATTAATTGCTGTGCGGTTGCCGCTTGATGACAGCGCTGGCGATGTGAGCTCGATAGGCTTTTTTCCCCCTCGTAAACTAACTGCCAGGAGAATGAGGAAGAGGGGGGGAGAGCGAGAGAGAAAGAGCGAGAGAGAAAGAAAGAAAGAGGGGGGAGCAGGAGAGAGATAGGCTTTCTATCAGTACTGGAGCAGGCGCTGCCTTTATCACGAGCATGATTGGCAAAAGGGAAACTTTGACCAGTCTGAATTTTTCCCTTATCATCATGACCCCCCCCCTCCTCCTCACACTGCCCCACATCCCACCACTGGTCTCTCCATCACCACTAACACACCCTGACGAATGCACACATGCTCTTCTTCCTTGTTTCTTGTTGTTTTGTGCCCTCAGCATCAGGAGTGGAGTCGCAGTGTGTTTGATCTTGCATTCGTTTGGTGTATGTCACCTCTTTTTTTTTTTCTATAATCCTCTCGGAACTGAACAAAAACGCTTTCATCGGGGACTGTTTGCATTCCTCTCATTTATTACTGTAATCAGCGGAGTTCTGGTGTTAATGACCAGATTGACTTCGTTCAGAGAGGACTGGGGCTTGTTTGATGATGTCACATCCTGTTTTACCTCTTTCTTTAGGGTGATGAAGGTGTAGTGGTAGCGAAACTACCCATCATTTCTGCATATTTTTCTGTCTTTATGCAGTGATTTTGTCATTCTGCACTGAATATATCTCTGAAAATGTTTTCCTATTTCTGTTTAACCTTTCATATCTTGGCCTTATGTTTCCTTAAAGTTCTCAGCTGGAAGGTTCTCATCCAGTGTCGTTCTTATCAGTTTGTATAAAGCTTTATTGTATACGCATACACAAACATAAACGTAGATAAAGAGATAGAGAGAGAACGTAGGCCATAAATAAACAAGTATGCTTATTTATATGTTCCTTATCAGTTTTTAAGCTGTAAAATGCACATCTTTAAGAAATGCCAGTATGCTGGGTACAATTTAGGCCCCGTCCACACAGAGACGCGTTTAGCTGTATACGCATACATTTTGTAACGTATAGGCGTTTCGTCCACACGGATCCAGTGTTTTGGGAGAGTGAAAACGAAAATTTTCTGAAACGATGACGTCATCAGACCACATCTCGCCCCTAGTCAGACACCGCTACGTCATGTAACAGCAACAAAAACATGAACAAACACTGAATGATTGTCTTTTTATTAACTAACATTAACACAGATTAATAAATGTATTGTTCCATGTTCGTTTGTATACCGCGCGCAAGGTTTATGCGCATAGTCCAAGTCGTCTTCTCAGTTTTTAGTGTATCTCTGTGGCAGAATTACAGCGCCACATACTGGTCTGGCATGTATACTACATTGTTTTGTGTCGGTTTCTTGTGTACGCAGATATTACTTGAGACGAGGTGAAAAAAAAGATTGGATAGGGAAAGCTCTGGCTTCGTGTGGACGTAGCCTTAGTTTGAATTCTGTGTAAAAATGAACAAAATTTGAAATGTGTTTGAGTCTTTTAGCGTATTATATAACCATTTCAAAGAGTCACTCAAAAACATGGGTGTTATTATTTTTTAAATTGAATGCTTTTTAAAAAAAAATGACCATATTATCAAAGGATAGCGCATATCACAATTCGACACCTTACACAATTTTATTTGCACTGTCTATCCTTCCTTTAAAGCATCCATACGTAACATCCCTGGAAAACTCATGCTTGTTGTTTGTTAATTGCTTCTGTATCTTTAGATAATATTTTTCAGGGTGGGGTTCTGTTGAATGAATTGATAGGCAGTGGTGAGGCAGAAGTGTCAGGAATGGGTTGATATGGCAAAGCAGCTTTTTAATCTATAACGTGTCCTGCTGCATGATATGCAAAATAAATTATGAAGAAAAAAATTATCTTCAAAATGACCTTGCTGGCTGGAGGGTTTGATATTTTCCTCTCTGCTTAAAATTCTTGATATGCAAATGGCCGTCAAAGTAATCCCTTCTAGCTGGCGGACCGTTGCTCCTTTTTCCTCTTCTTTCCCTTTCTTTCTCTCTCTCTCCATCTTGCTTTCTCTTTTAGAGTTTTACAGGATGGAAATAGACCTTGACTAAACTAGCTCTGCATATAATGTTCCTGCTTGCCCAGCATTCCCTCCCCACCAACATTCCTTATCCACATAAGTTATTCAAATTACTCCAATAAAGCATTATAATGGCAATGATAATAATGATTATTATTATTTACCCGGCGTGGTGGGATTTTATCATATTTAATTATAAGGGATCGGAGGGAGCTGCGTGTGCATATTATCAGTGGCATTTAAATGCTGATAAATTATTTGCGGGTGCTGGAACTGGCATTGATGAGAGGGCTGCAGGGACGCTGATAGGTGCGGAGGTGTTGGCCAGGTTTTACAGCGTCAGCAGAGAAGCAGGAAAATCTGCATAGACCTCCTGAAGAGTCCTGAGCGCTGAAAAATTAAAAACATATCAGCATAGCTCAGAAAGAGGGAGAGAGTGGAACTAAATTTAAAAAGAAATGTATTTGCGGATGTCAGTACAATGTTATGAAATGTTCCTGCAAATACATCCATACCTATTGGTATGTTGCTGCAAAATATTATAGAAATAAATAAAATGGATAAATATAATAGAAACATATATTAGATTTCATATTTGATAAGTTTGTAGATCTATATTTTACAATATTAGAATATATATTTTATTATAATATTTAAAATTATAATTTCAGAGTTAATTTAAGAAGTACTTTAATTTAACTAATGTATTAAATGTTTAATTTATTAAGATTATTATTGATTGTATTTCTAATATTTCATTAATATATGTTTTTAGTGAAGTTGTCTAAATAGATTTTAGATGTCAGACGTGGATTTTTCTTATTTTAGCATTTTAGTTTTTTCTTTGTATTTTTTGTAAATATTGTATGTACATTTTTTGGCATTTTAAAGATTAAGTATGTTTTTAAATTCTTGCAAAAATAGCAAAATAGTGATAGTTACTCTCCCTTACTTCCATTGGTTGGACAAAAAGCCCTGTCCCAAGGCAGTATTGCTCAGGCTGGTTGTGATTCTTAAACTAACAAGAGTATCAGTGTTTTGAAGTGCCACACTGGTTACACTTTTCACTTAAACAAAAAACACACCTCAGCTTTAAATAGAATGAACATAAAAAACCTGAATATTACTGAGTTGGATTTAATTATTAAACAGAGTAGCATGTGGTAGTCCTTGTTAAACATATTTATATTGTTCTCAGGGAGACAAAAGCGCCTGCAGTCTGAGGTTTTTTTTTTTGTTTTTTTTTTGTTTTTTTTTTTTTATATCAAAAATATATTATTCATTATCAGAACTGGTCTACAAGTGAAGGCACCTTGTCGGGCATTCAATCTCATCCTTGTACCCATTGTTTTGCTGCTGAATGAGGAAGCTTTCGAATCAGAGGCCAAGAGTGTATAGCGTGATAAATGCTCCAATTGGCTCCGCAACATTCAAGTTATTCAAAAGATTGATTCACAAGTTTATTTTGATCTGCTGTCACTCTCAATGGAAGGGCATTGGTGGCACTGATGCTTTGCTAGACCTTTGATGATCTATATCCTGCTGAACAAAGCTGAATTTCTTTCTTTTTATTCCCTTTTTTTTTTTTTTCTCATAATTTCTTGTATGTCATTTGGGGCATAATTTAGTGGAAACCTGATACCACTATGTTGGTATCTGTTCGAACAAATTCAACTCAGCCTAAACGTGCTAATAATCTTGACATGCTGTCAGTCTCATCAATTATGTGGTTAGTGTGGTTAATCTGATTTGGGTTACACATAACAGTATAAAATAAATACTAACCATAAAAAAGACTCTAGTACATAAACTTAAAGCAAGATTGTGATATCAGATACATCCAGATCTGTAATGGTGTTCTGACCATTAATCTTCTGCATGCTGTAGGAGCTCTTTTTTTGGTTCTTTAGAAAACCAAAAATATATTTAGAGAGAGAACTGTGGATCGTGTAATGCTGTAACAGGGTCATGGAGAAACAGAACATGACAGCAGGTATTTTCAGAGAGCTACATAGAGTGTCATTACACTGTACAACAGCACCTGGTATTTTGCCAGGCTACCAAACTTAATGTGTTTTTTCTTCATTCCGGTGTCGGCGAGAATGTTTTGGCAGCACAGAAATGTCAGAATGACAGCCTGTGAAGTCGATGGTTTTCAGTTATTCTGATTATCTTGCCTTCTTCTGCAATCTTTCATTATTTCTTCCTGAGATCTGGCTGTGGTTGTGCGGCACTATGAGGGACTCGGGCGAAGCTGTTATCTGAGGCTGAGCAGAGCGGGACCAGCGTCAGACCGTTAACTTCCATTCTCAGTCGCTCTCACTTCCCCACGTCACCCTCTTATTCCAGCACAGCGTGTTCCCCAGATTCCTGACCTGACATGTGGGAATTGTAATTTATCTGTATCGGTTTATATAGGTTATATATTGGATATTTCTTGTTTTTACTTTTAGATAATCTTTGCTGCCATCTAACGCTCACTTAAAGTTTATCTTTTAACAACACTAATAATTAAAAAACGTATTTAAATCTAATCTTTAGCGAATAACAACATTAATGTCCATTTTCCATCTGTTGCATTATAATGTTGTCATACTAAAAAGTAAAGTCAATCATTTGAAATGTAAAAGTGAATTTGGGTGATTTATTTTTTGACAGAATAGTATAGAATTTTAATATCTGCAATTTATCAGTTATTAGCTATAACATGAAAATAATTGGTACACTGTAAAAATATATATATTATTTTAAAGTTGTGAATAAAATGAAAAGATTATTGGACTATGTTTTACAAGAAAATATCTGTTTTTCTACTTTAAAATTTCACATTTAATTCAGTGTGTTACTTGCTGTTTCTTAGTCATCAATAGTGAAATTTACTAGCAATTTCGGAGTGAAAATTGTTTTTACATAATTTTTTTTTCATTGTTTTGGCCAGAAATGTAATCTTAGAAGTATTTCTTTCCCCACTTTTGTCATGGTTGGCCATGTTTTTTAACATAAAATGGAAGAAAGAAAAAAAAGTTCAACACTGTTGGTTTTCCAAGAATCAAATTATCTGATGGGTTATTCTCTGTTCAGTTAAGGCTCGTATGATAAATTAACAGTAACAAACGTGTGTTTTTCAGGCTATATTTTTTCACTGATGAGAGTATCTTTGAATCTCATTTTTATTTTGCTCTTGGCATGCTTCCTACACACCTGCAGAATGTTGGAACTTTATTGTGCACAGTGGGGTGCGGGGACAATCGTCCCACACTTGTGGTTAAACGGAGCTCAACGGCAATCTAATAAACTTCACACGAAAACTTTCTGGCTGGAACAATTTATATTTAGAAGTATTGTGTGTGAAGAAGTGTGCATTCCACTGTAGCATACGACTCACACAATGATGATTGACTGTGAAGGAAGGGGCATTTATCTGTAATTAAGAACATACTCTTCCCTCTCTCTGTCACTCTCTTCCCCTGTTGATGATTGAGAGGTGTGGGCTTTAATCTGGAGGAACATTTCTCACTGCCGTCCCCCGCTGCTATCTCCCCAGCTGCTCCATGTGGCCCACGAACTGGCGGCTGCAGCCGGGACACTGCCACACCGATTACCAGCCCTATCAGATGCCTGTGCTTTCCTGCCGTTTCCTGTCTCTCTCTCTGTGCCCCGCATTTCAGTTTGTCTTTCCTCCCTCCTGCCCTATATCTTCTCTCCGCCAGGCCCTGGCTTCTCTGTGTGTCACTTACATCTGTCATTTGTAGCTAGAAAACAGTTGAACATGTTTTAATATGTGAGAAATTCTTTTTTTGTAGGGACTTATGAAGAAATGGGCAGCGAAGGGCGTTTTTGCCACATCTGCCTGGTTGTTTTGCATTGATATTATATTAATGGTTGGATTAAATCCAATTAAGTTGAATATTTGTTTCGTTTAAAGTTTATTTCCTTCAGACATTTGGTCATAGACATTTTCCTATTTCAGTTTGTTTTATAGAGTACAACAAACACATTTTTCAATATGATTTTGTTACAACACATGCAGTGGTCTTAAAAATATTTGGACAGTTTAACCACACTTAAAAATTCATGAATTTCTTTGCGACGTAATAGAGTATCAAACCAAACAGCATTTATTGTAAAAAAAAAAAAAGCTCAAGAACATTGTTATTAATGCAAAACATATGAATTTTGTAAAAATGGTTTGGAAAATGTTTAGAGAAAAGGTCTAGAATTATTTGTTTGCAAATTCCACTTATTTGCACATTTTAAATGTTCAAATGTGTGTTTGCACCCACTGATGTAGTGTTTTTGGTGTTTAAATTCTCTCACCGCTGTATTTCAGTGTAATTTCCCATATTTTCTTTTCAGAACCTAAATCCTTACACTGCTATCATAAAAATTTCCTTTTTTTCCAGCCAGAAGGAGTTGCTAAAGTAGACATGAAATAATTATTGAATTAATTATCAAAGTCACATACCGTACAATTAATTTGATGGCTTTTCCCGGAGTCTTTTCCCCTGTCTATGCAGCGAGAATGTCAAGAAACATTTTCTAATTAATTTATGTGTGATTATCAGGACGAGTTTCTGGAAGGTCCTCACTTTCAATTTGTGAAAGGGTAACGGTGGTGGAAGACAAGGAAAAAACGTGCGTGTGCACACACACACACACAACACACAACACACACACACACACAAGATCAGGCCTGCAGTCATGCAGAAGATTATAGAGCATCTATATGGTCTCTTAACCAGAAGACATTCAAATATATAAATTAATTAAAATCACAGCATTAAGGGTGATAATTAAACACAAACTTTTTATCCCAAAGCAATGTCTTACCTGTTAGACATTAGGGTTGGACGATTAAACAAATTGGCATTGGACGATGTCTACAGTGAAACATCGTGATGGACAATGACATCGGGGGGCGGGGTTAGGGTGTGTGCCCGAAACGTGAATTCGTATGCCGAGGCAACGGAAAACAACTAACGCGTTATACGTAGCCACTAAAAGGTTAGCCGCTTGCTAGCGGTAGCGTGTTGCATTACAGTACATGAAAGTTCACTTACCACATACACAGAGTAAGGAGAGATGACTCATAGGACAATGGCGAATGATTTGCAGATACTGAGCACCACTGACAAATATCTAATCTTGTAAAATGAGTGGTAGGTACTGCCGCTCCGTAGTATAGAGTCCGTGTGGTCGCGAATCTCGAAAGCGGTTTCAATGCCCTGCATATTAGTTGCGGCGAGAGATTGTAGGCTATTTATTCTCTTTAGGGGTTCCGTAGTAGACTTAATTTCCTTGCCTAACACGGAATTGGGATGTGGCGGAATGCGGGGGGATCACGATGCCGGCTCAACATCGTGATGTCTGTTAGCCATCGGCGATGGACGATGGCATGGTCTATGGCCCAACCCTATTAGACATCATTTAAAACCCCATGAAATCAGAATTGGAGTTTTGTAGCATTTAGTTCATGTGCATTTGCTTTAAAGATAATCTATATACTTGTGTAGGCTAAAATCCTTTTAGCATACATATATTTGCATTTTAAAATGTACATTGTTTCTCATGTAGTATGACTCATCCTGCATTACACAGATTTTTTGTCCAATCAAAAGCTATCTAGAAGCTAATGTCCCTGTAGCAAAACATGGTTATGGCTGTGATGTAACTAATGCCTACTGACCCCCTAAAATAATGAAGCATAAACTTTGTTGCTTTTCTGTTGACGCCACCCTGTTAAGACTAATTACACCTTTCTTACTTGTCGCCCCCTGTTGGTTTGGGTGAGCTGACACTTTAGTAGGGCTAAAGTTGAAGTATCTAGTAGGGATGTAACGATTACCGGTTTCACGATAAATCACGATAAAATGCCCTGACGGTTAGTATTACCGTTTAAAATTTAATTATCATCAAAACCGTGTTTGATTATCGCACTTTTGAAAACTCGTAAATCCTGTCCAGCCAGCATCAGTCTGATGCAGAAGCAGCATGCAGTGTTGTTGTTGTTGTTTTTTTGCACGAGACGAAATGGCGGAAGGCAGTGACAGCACTCGGGAGATTTTTCAGCCATCTAAGAGGACCAAATCGGTGGTCTGGTCGTATTTTGGCTTTTATAAGATTCCTGAAGGCAATTTAATCGAGGACGTCACCCTGTCTGCCGATCTTGCAAGAAGAAAGTCGCTGCAAAAAGGGGAAACGCATCAAATTTGCTCATCTTCGTGACCACCACCCACTGTCATATAGCGGATGCAATGCAACTTTTACCTCAATACCAAAACTAACTGGGCAAATAATTGGACAAAAAATATTGATTAGAGATTGAATATTTAGTTATCTCACTTGTAATTAACGCAAAGCTTCCGCGAAGAAAAGTTCTCAGCAAGTGGCTTTGAGCCAAGATGAACGAACGTGCAAACTATGGTTGACATTTAAGGGATAATGTATTTATTATTCATAGTTAACTTATTACACTGATATTTTTTTTGTTTACCTAAAATAATATATAAATACGGGGATATTAAATATTGAATTGAGATTAATGTTTTGAAGTCTTACCTGTTTATAAATCCATTATGATCAGTGTACAAAACAATCGTCAGGACAGTATGATCACTGCAGCAAAATTATAGTAGTTTTAATACTAAATTCCTCTGATTTCATTTCAATACAATCAAAAACTGAGACGCAAGCTGCATTTGAATGAAACGAGAGAGCCGCGTCCGCGCCTCGGCGTGATCCAAGAGAAACTGATTTCAATGATGAACTGTCTTTAACTGACAAATTAGTGTTTACTATTGTCATTTTGCAATATTGACACTATTTTCCTAATTAATGCTGTTCAGTTGCTTTGACATTCTGTATTGTTAAAAGCGCTATATAATAAAGGTGACTTGACTTGACTTCGTCGATTTCCTAACTTATGCCGCACTCCCTTCGAAGGGCTAGCCTTGAAGTGTGTTCTATGAGGGTGCAGGGTATTACTGTCTTTGTAAAGCGCTTAGAAACATCCCTTGTCCGAAAGGGATGACTGACCCACATGTTTACCTTGACAACGCTGCGCGTGCTTGCATCAATTCAGTACTCTACCCATCTTTGTTGCAAATAAATATTTTTCTTCTTATTATTTTTTATTTTATTCAAATATTGTCTAATTGTGTCTTATTTACTATTAAACTTTGTCAAACTAAACTTGCTTACACTACCGTCTTAAATCATATTTCTATCACTGACGAAAAATATGTTGTCTTACATTAAAATAGACAAATTTAATTAGCCTGTTCTATTTATGTTTGTATGTGAACTCGAAATCAACCCCAACTTTGCTTTAAAAAGTTCTTTTTTTTACGGTTCTCCTAACCGTAGATCACATGATCTTCAAGTGATTTATTATTATTATTATTATTATTAGGGCTTCATGTTAATGTTAGTTTAATGTTTATGCTGAAAAAAGTGCATATAGCTGCTAATTGTATTTGTTGTTTGTTGATTTTCAAATATAAAACTTGGTGAAGTGATTTATGTGTCTGTACTTTTTTTAACGTTTATCTCATTTGAACAAAACCGTGATAATATTGATAATCGTGATAACTTTGGTCACTATAATCGTGATATGAAATTTTCATACCGTTACATCCCTAGTATCTAGCATGATACAGTACAATGGTTTGTTTCGCTGTTTCTTACAGTAGTTATCCTCTTGGTTCCTTGCTTCATGTTATATTATCCTGGTCAAGCATTATTTATGTCTAAATTGTGATATATCACTCTCATTGTGCGTATCAGACCTGCGCTTCTCTCATTTCTGCTATAAATTCGCTTCAGCACTTCAATTTGTTTTCCACCATGGTGGAATTTAACATATAGCTCAAAGTCTTTATTTGTTTCTCCAGGTGTGTGTCTTCAGAGTAGCATCTTTGCAGGAGTGTGGAACGCTTTCTATTTGAGCATAGTTCATCTTCCCTACCTCTTTGCATATTTATGTTTGGCATTGGCTCTTCTCCAGGCCTTGTGTTGGTCAGATAAAAGTTCAGAAGTACAGTTAAGAGAAATTAGTTGTGTAAACAGTAGTAAATGTCAATGATAAAGTTCTGTTGAAGCTCATCTGATGAGCGTGGCAACGCAGGTGTCTTATCTCCACCCAGCAAAAGAAGGGTAAAATGGAAATGATGCCGCGCTGAATATACGATGCCTATCCTAGAAATTTGTATCTTCTTAACTGAACTCTTTGACCCATGGACGCTTGGGTGAGTTATCAGGGACTGTTTGTTTGAGTATGAGTGTGTGAATGTGTGTGGGTGGGGGCTTTTCTGTTTACTCCTGTTAAACTACACAATAACCACTCCTTTACTAGTGTTAGACACATACTTTCTAGCAAAAACACTTGCACACTCTATTTCCATTCTTTATGGTTTAGGAAAGTGTGGGATTTGTCATTCAGCAGAGGTTAAACCCCACCTATTAGCGTAGGGTCGGAGTGTGGCTCCGATAAAGATTTCCTGTTGTACTGTGTCAAAAAATCAATGGCCGCGGAGCGATCTGCTCATTTGATATCAACAATAGTCTTTTTAAAAATCAATTAGTCCTGATAGAGAAGCCCAAGAAGCCACGGAAACCTGAATAGGAACAGCTGGACAACTACATGCTCTTTTCAGCCAATAAAGAGGAGTCACTGGAGCTTTAAAAAGATGAACCCACTCAATGTTGTTGTTATGAGAATATGAGAATCTTTGTTTGTGTTGGACTGATATAGAGTGCTATTCAGCAACATCTCTGAAAAGGTTAAAGCTAAAAGGGAAATTAAGTATGAGGCCGTTACGTGTCAAATATCAAAATATAGTGAGAGGAGAACTGACTAAGAGTGAATTCTTGTTTAACTGAACATGTTGTTTTTAGGAGTTTGTTGATATTAAAATTCTGGCTGATACCGTTAATATAGCCAGTAGTTATTTTTATGGATATTACTCTGACACACTCATCACTGACTGATAATAGATTACTTCCTGATTGATTTAAAATAACTAAAATCAATCATTTTAAATGCTACAAGTGAATTTAGGTGTCACAACATTATAATGTACAGTATGAAAAATGGATATTCATTGAGATTTGCTAAACGAAGGAATAGTTCACCCAAAAATGAAAATTTGCTGAAAATATACAAATTTTCTCATTTTCATCAGAACAGATTTGGAGAAATGTACTGTAGCATTACTTGCTCAGCAATGGATCCTCAGCAGTGAATGGGTGTTCAGAATGAGAGACCAAAAAGCTGATAAAAAACATCACAACAATCCACATTCCACAAGAAATCCACACTCCAGTCCATCAAGTAACATCTTGCAAAGTAAAAAGCTGTGCTTGTTAGAAACAAATCCTTTATTAAGGTTCTTTATCTTTAAACCATTGCTTCTGGCCAAAATACCAGTCCATAATAACTCTTATTGAATATTGACCAATACTGAGATGGTACCAATGTAATAATAAAACAGATAATGACACAGACAGAATTGCAAAATCTGCTATGTTTGCGTGATGTAATTCTGCAACTGTTTACTGAATTCCTCTCTTTGTGCCTATTTCCAGGTAAAAACTTTTAAGGCCACAGGCCATCCTTTCACAGGAAGTCGTGTATAATAATTACTCTTTAGAGCTTTGGCTTTTATAACCAACAGCCTGACTCACCATAACCCTGGTTACAGGGTTACCCAAAATATCTGTGAACAACAACCCTGTCATGCATACAAGTACTACAAATATAATGAAGCACCAATATATTCATTACAAATTGGTCATTAAATGAGATTTTAGGAAAATTTTGGGTCCCACTGATTTTTTATTTTTTTTTGGTTTGACTGAGTTAAGGTGAATCCTCCTTCAAAGGAAGTGTGTGGCTGTGATAACTGTGAGTATGATTGGTTGCACAACTCCCACCATGAAGTGATTTGTGTTGCCTTCGGGGTGTTTACCACACTGCTGCTGCTCCAGAACTGCTCTTTCATAGACCGTTTCCCACTAGTGTGTTCTTATAGCTGAATTCAGCTTTCTTTCTTTCTTTCTTTCTTTTAGGGCTGCAACTAACGATTATTTTGTAAATAATTTTTTCGATTAATCTGATTTTTTTTATTGACAAAAAACACACTATTCCACATTCTGCCCAGTGTCCTTCAAACAAACGTTCCAACTGAATGCTATGAAAACATACAGTGCTTAACAATTTATTAGACCACCTGCCATAATAAAGAGAAAACACATTTTAGGTTTTTTAGGGATCTGTCAAAAAATAGTTTAAATTAAAAAAAAAATTTGTCTTTTATTGGGCAAATAAACTTAAACAACTAAATTGTATTTATTCACATAACAAAAAATGACCTCCTATGCCCTTCATAACAGCTTGCAAAAAAAACGTACATAAATTTGTTAAGCATTGTATATAGTTTAAATCTCTGCATTAAAAATTAAAATAATAATAAAGATGAATAAAATCACAAACTCAGTGGTAACCAATTGGTGAGAGGAACACGTTCACTTTGACCACAGTCACGTCTTAGTGTAATTTCTTTATCCTGTTAAAGGCGGTTATGAAGCGTCTGATATTTATATTCAGACAATTACACGCTGTTATCCCCTTACAGTTCCTACTCTCATAAAATACTCGCAATGCATGTTGTCCTTTAAACCTTAATTTATCGATCATCTTGGTACTTTTCTGGACCTTGAACGTGGTAGTTACCTTGTTGGCTATGGGAGGGTCAGAGAGCCCTCAGATTTCATCAAAAATATCTTAAATTGTGTTCCGAATATGAACGGAGGTCTTACGGGTTTGGAACGACGTGAGGGTCAGTAATTAATGACAGAATTTGCATTTTTGGGTGAACTAACCCTTTAACACAACGTTCAATCATGGCGTTTAATGCAAATGAAATGCTTGTGTGAATTTGTAACATTTATACATAAGGATATGACCATTAACTCCGGGTTTTTTTGCGCTGAGGACGCACACATATCTGTCAAAGCACCTGACAGGGCAAGCCATTACACTAATGCATCAGCTTAAAGCTTAAAATAAAGAATTCTCATGTTTTGGGCAGCTTGGATCATGTAACTTTAGATGCATTTTGTCCATAGAAATGCGTAATTCAGTGCTTTAATTTGACACGACCGGCTGAAGTTGGACGTGCACTGTGGGCAGACCTAATTAATCGATAATGAGAATTGTTGTCGATGATTTTCATAATCGATAATAATCAATTTTATCGATTAGTTGTTGCAGCCCTTCTTTCTTTCTTTCGTGTTTTGTATGATGGTGTTGCGTTAATGGTGGGGGGATTTTCTTTTTTTATATAGCACACTGGCTGCTTTGGTGTCTACAGGGGCAGGTGTATTGATAAGGCTTGTGTGGACACTGCCAGTGTGTAGAGCTATTGATAAGAGCTGTGTGGACTCATCGCTATCGATAAGGGTGGTGTACATTTTTGGGAACCGTTCACGCAGAGCTATCGATAAGGTTGATGGGGTTATTGTAGGGGAGTTGCTATGGCCCGACACAAGGGCAGCATCACGATTGTGTCAGTGTATTGTGTGGGAAAATGGTAGGGTTTTAAAGATAAGACGTTGTGGTCTTTAGAGAGGATTCGTTTGGGTTGTTCACGAGGGTTATGGTTGTGAATTGTCTGGCAGAAGCCCTTAAAACATTTTAGCTTGATGAAAAGGTGTGTCAGTACTGTGTACTTTAACACTTCCCTGATGTAAAGAATGACCACATTTGGGTGAATTTCGTGAAACCTGTCGAGAACATGTTTGTGTTGTATTTAAAGGGATAGTTCTGAAATGAAAATTCTGTCATTAATTACTCACCCTCATGTCGTTTCAAACCCGTAAGACCTTTGTTCATCTTTGGAACACAAGTTACGTTTTTTTTGGTGAAATCCGAGAGCTTTCTGAAAACTGAAACATTCCCAGGCCCAAAATCATAGTAAGGACATCGTTAAAATAGTCCATGTGACATCAGTGGTTGAACCGTAATTTTATGACGCTATGAGAATACTTTTTGTGCGCAAAGAAAACAAAAATAATGGCTTTATTCAAAAATTACATCTCTTCCATGTCAGTATTTTATTATTTTAAAAAAAAGGATTCTTCTATTAATTCATTTAAATTATTTTGACACACTTTAAATGTATTTTTAATATTAATATTTATTATTTTTATATTTATTTTGTACAACATTTATTAATTCTTAATACTGTAATGTGAAGATAAAGATGAGCTATTATAGGCTCTCTCTCCCTTTCTATATTAAATGTATATATGTCTCCGTGTTTCCCAACCGTTTTTTAGTCGCGGCACCCTTTGGAAATTTTTAACAAACTTGTGGCACCCTACAAAATGAATTTTGTCACAATATTTTAATTTCTAACATCGATATGATAATTTGAAAAATAGATATTCAGAACAGCAGGGAAGAACTGCAGAATATAATGTCATACAGATATTTTTTATATTATTTAAAAAATGTGTCCATCAATGGTGGCAATCAGTAGGCTAATTTCTAATGAAGAGACCAATTTATATGACAGATTTTAATGTAGGCTTTTATACATAGATGAAACATTATTTAAACTACCCATTATAACAGCTTCTCACAAATTTTTGGCTCACTCAATGTTTTTTTTTAATTTTAACAAGTGGGGTAAAATTTTTGTTGCAGTAGCACTAGATAGTTGATTTCAACTTTTGAATTGTAATAAAAAATGACACGTAAGCATCGTAATAAAATAGAAATCAAGAAATTATAATGATAGACCATAAAAAAATAACGACAGGCCTTCAATAATAAATTTAAGTTAGGTAGTCTAACAGAGGTTTGGTTTTAAGATCTTTTAACTTTTTTTTTTTTTTTTTTTACCAATTATCCAAATAATGTTTAGTCCTAGAAAGCTATTATTATCAGAACACGCGAGCATAACATAGCGGTTAGCAGATCAATGAATGAGAGGGCAGCGTTACCAGAGTTGCCCATATACCACACCATGTTACAACACAGTAGGCTATTGCAGACATAATAAAAAAAAAAAGAAACAATACTGTACTACATCGATGTTTCCTTTCGGCTCAATTTTTGAGTGGACTTTGCTGTTCCGATTTGCATGAACGGTATATGAGTGGAGCGACTGAGCGGAGCACACACGTATAGAGCGGGATAATACGCAGAGCATCACATCACGTGAAAGTGAACCCTGAGCGGTGAACTCATTTTCGGCAGCCGAAATTTCGGTGCATCTCTAATTATTGGCGACATCAGAAATGGATATTATATAATAGATGTTTTTTTGAACATTTTAGCAATTTAAAAATATTAAAAAATGATTTTTTTTATACGCCACCCCTGCTCTCGACAGACGGCACCCGGTTGGGAAATACTGTATTGGTTATATACTATATAATCATTTCATTATTACATTATTATACGATACGTTTAACAGTAATTATTTTTAATTTATTAGTAGTCTTAAACCGTATTAATGTACAGTATAATAAATAAAGATTATATTTAATTATTCTATTATTATTCACTATTAATAAATATAAATAAATTTATTTTAATAGATATTTGGCTTAATTTTTTACGTTTTTCTAAATGTAATTTTATAAAACTTACTTAAAAAAGTAACATCTGGTAATGAGCATTTTGTGTAATATGTGCTAAATTGTCATTAAAAATGCAAAAAGGTGTTTTTTTTTATTTTTTTACTTTGACTTTTTTCGTTTGATTCTCCTATTCAGACTTTGTTTTTTAAAAACAACTGAGATTTTACTCTTGAAAAGCTACCTGTTTGCAGTCACCATCTGCTGAGCAATAATAAAAACAGATGCTGTAGGAATTGCTTATGTAGGACTTATGCCGATGCTATTTTAGAGTAGTCTATTGGTGGTAATGGCTGCTGTAATGATAAGATTGGGTCATGTGAGAGGTCAGGGCCATACAGTAGATATGAGCTCTGGGCTGTGGATGTAGGACACTGGACTTCAGACTGCTGATAGAGGCCCAGCCTCTCATTAATAACATTCCAACCCAACCCACCACTGACTGATTTATTACTAATCATTTATATTTGCAAAGCAGTTCAGTTTCTGTCCAGCATCTGTCCCATTCTACCTATGTACCCTTCTCTCTTGCTCCCATTGCCCTCTCTCTCTAACTCACGCCCTCCCCCACTCCACGTCTTGGTTGTGGGAAAGCCATTTTATCAGCGTCTGTCTGTTGTTCTCTGGTGGGGATAGATACAGAGAAGATAGATGAGTGTTTTGACATGGAGAGTGTAAGACAAACACTCTTATCGGCCCCAGCACTTTAGCCCGACCCCCAAAAGTGATACTGGGGAGGGAGATAAAGGGAGGGGGGTAGTTAAACAAAGCTGCACTGGGACAAAGATGCTGGAACGGACTGGCGCACCACCACAGGTCGACCTAATCAGTGATGCTCCCTCTGAAGAAGTTACCAACTGTAGTGGGGACATAATGAATAGAGGGGCCTTTTTAATAAACGTATCTAAAGCATAAATATGTAAAATACTAGGTTGAGTGAGCGGCAGACTTTTGTGTCAGCTGTTCCATATCACTATTTGTGGAGCCTGTGTTTGTTCTTGTGTCAGTCTTGCGTTTGTGACTCACCAAAGCCTTGACTCCCATCACACTGCAGTTATCTCTTCTAGGAAGTACAGAAGTTCTTTCTGTTTTGGTCCATTGTCACTGCTTGGTGAGTGCCAAACTCCCCCTAGTGGTACTAGACTTAGTCGTTGACTTTAGAATTGATGCTCAATAATGCTAAAGACTGAAATGGAGTTACAATAGGTTGTTGCTTACTGGCCCAACCAAGTCAAAAGAGCCTCAAAGTCTCTCTGGTATTCTACAGGTTCATCTCAATAAATTAGAATGTTGTGGAAAAGTTCATTTATTTCAGTAATTCAACTCAAATTGTGAAACTCGTGTATTAAATAAATTCAGTGCACACAGACTGAAGTAGTTCAAGTCTTTGGTTCTTTTAATTGTGATGATTTTGGCTCACATTTAACAAAAACCCACCAATTCACTATCTAAACAAATTAGAATAGGGTGACATGCCAAGCAGCTAATCAACTCAAAACACCTACAAAAGTTTCCTGAGCCTTCAAAATGGTCTCTCAGTTTGGTTCACTAGGCTACACAATCATGGGGAGACTGCTGATCTGACAGTTGTCCAGAAGGCAATCATTGACACCCTTCACAATTTGTAAGCCACAAACATTCATTGCCAAGAAGCTGGCTGTTCACAGAGTGCTGTATCCAAGCATGTTAACAGAAAGTTGAGTGGAAGGAAAAAGTGTGGAAGAAAAAGATGCACAACCAACCGAGAGAACCACAGCCTTATGAGGATTGTCAAGCAAATCGATTCAAGAATTTGAGTGAACTTCACAAGGAATGGACTGAGGCTGGGGTCAAGGCATCAAGAGCCACCACACACAGACGTGTCAAGGAATTTGGCTACAGTTATCGTATTCCTCTTGTTAAGCCACTCCTGAACCATAGACAATGTCAGAGGCGTCTTACCTGGCTAAGGAGAAGAAGAACTTGGACTGTTGCCCAGTAGTCCAAAGTCCTCTTTTCAGATGAGAGCAAGTTTTGTATTTCATTTGGAAACCTGGTCTAGAGTCTGGAGAAAGGGTGGAGAAGCTCATAGCCCAAGTTGCTTGAAGTCCAGTGTTAAGTTTCCACAGTCTGTGATGATTTGGGGTGCAATGTCATCTGCTGGTATTGGTCCATTGTGTTTTTTTGAAAACCAACGTTACTGCACACGTTTACCAAGAAATTTTGCTTCCTTCTGCTGACCAGCTTTTTGCTGATTTCATTTTCCAGCAGGATTGGCACCTGCCCACACTGCCAAAAGCACCTAAAGTTGGTTAAATGACCATGGTGTTGTTGGTGTGCTTGACTGGCCAGCAAACTCACCAGACCTGAACCCCATAGAGAATCTATGGGGTATTGTCAAGAGGAAAATGAGAAACAAGAGACCAAAAAATGCAGATGAGCTGAAGGCCACTGTGGCAAACCTGGGTTTCCATACCACCTCAGCAGTGCCACAAACTGATCACCTCCATGCCACGCCGATGAGGCAGTAATTAAAGCAAAAAGGAGCCCCTACAAGTATTTGAGTACATGTACAGTAAATGAACATACTTTCCAGAATGCCAACAATTCACTAAAATTTTTTTTTTTTTTTTGGTCTTATGAAGTATTCTAATTTGTGAATTGGTGATTGGTGGGTTTTTGTTAATGTGAGCCAAAATCATCACAATTAAAAGAACCAAAGACTTAAACTACTTCAGTCTGTGTGCACTGAATTTATTTAAGACACGAGTTTCACAATTTGAGTTGAATTACTGAAATAAATGAACTTTTCCACGACATTCTAATTTATTGAGATGCACCTGTATGTTCCTGATAGGTCCCTTGTGGGGTTTTTTTTCTGGTTCAACTGTAACAGGACCTCTGGCCCTGCCACCACACAAAAAAAAATAATTATAAATAAATAAAATGAATAGTTGTTGTTAGCATTGTTTTTGACTCATGTTATCTTGTATTCCAATAAATAAGCTTAAATGACACCAACATTTTAGATATCAATTAAATTTGACAATTTTTGCCGAACTACTAGCCTAACAAATATAAAGTTCAAACTTATTAAGACAAGTGAACTGTCAGTAAATAAGAGCAAATTAAGAAATTATAAGCAATAGCACAAATAAATAAATAGAATAAAGACACAAATTAGACTACATGATGTTTAGGAAAAAGCAGACAGGCTGAATGAAGATGCAAATTCACTCTCTGACAGCAGGTGGTGCTTATAAAACAGCAGCACAGCGTTTCCTTGTTTACCACTGTACACAAAGCAGTGCTGTTCTTAAACACTACTTTAAAGCATTCTACAGAGGTAAGAGGAAATGAAAACCATGTAAACTCTTCTGAAAACAGAACCTCAGAGATACATTCATATAAACCCCCAATTCAATATTTAGGATTTTCTTCCAATATTTCAAGCATCGTGAACAGTGTTGGGGCCGTAGACGATGCCATCGCCGATTGGCTGATAGACATCTTCATGTTGAGCCGGCATCGCAATCCCCATCCCCCCCTCCCCCGCAATCCACCGCGTCCCAATACCGTGTTCTGAAAGAAAATTACATGTATACGGAACCCCTAAAGGGAATAAATACGGGATGGGAGGAAAATATATATTTCAATACTTTCTCTCACTGTTATATCGTTGGGTAATTATACTGTTTATAAAATGTGGGCATCAGGGAGCCGCTGTTAATATGCGGGGTATTGAAACTGCTTTTGAGTGCATGATCGCTTTTTAGTTTCACTTTCACTTTCAAGATTCGCGATCGCACGTACTTTGTTTATATTATGGAGCAGCAGTACTTACCACACATTTTACAAATTAGATGTTTGTCAGGGGTGCTCAGGATCTGCAAATCATTCACCATCAACCTCAGTCATCTCCCCTTACTCTGTTTATGTGGTAAGTGAAATTGTATGTACTGTAATGTAACAGTCAACCCCAACCCCCCCCCCCCCCCCCGATGTCTCGTCTGTCCCCCGTTTCAGTGTACACATAGTCCGATGCCAATTTGGTAGACATCGCCCAACCCTATCGTGAACCGTGATATTGCTACAGTATTTTCTCCTCTTTGCATTTGTCTTCAGCGTCTCTGGCCTCTGTTAACATCCTGTTTACACACTTCGTAATATTTCCACATATATGACATTTTAGAAAATTATTGCAGTGCAGTTTGTGTGCAAGCCCATAACAGAGATTGGCTGACGTAAAAAAATAAATAAATAAAATTAAAAATGGCCGGTCGACCGGTGCATCAGTACTCCACTGTATAAATTTATAGATTAATTATTGTTAAAGATACAAAATTACTCGCCGAGATGTATTGTATGTATTTGTATGTATTTGTCCTTTCAAGTGCAAGAAGACTCAGAAAGTAACTTCGGGGCTTGCGCATTGTCAGAGACGCATCTCTCTGTGTGGGCACAGAACACGTGTGTGTACTGAATGGAGTTGTCTTTCATGTCTTGCTTGCTGTAAAATCACAAGACTTAAAAACACATGCAAATTATAAACTTTCATGACGACGCAGCAGTAGCCCAAATGACAAAGTAGTGACAAAGTAGTGACAAATCAGTCAACTGTCCATAGTGTCTTTCATGCATCGGGCAGTCCTTATTGTCGAGCCCTGTGTACTATTATTTTTTTAATTATTAATTTATGTCATTATTTCTTTAACTAGTTAATCATCCTATATATAGATATATATATATATATGTTATATATATATATATAAGAGATGCAAACCGTTGCAATTTTCTTGGCTGATTCCGATTTCTGATTTTTTTGTTAGTGTGATCTGCCGATACCGATTTTTTCGATTTGGCCGTTTCCAATTTTCGTTTTAAGACTTAATTTACAAACGAGCCAACGTTCCAAAACTTACTGTGTTTAACTGGATACCCGCCAAGACGGGCATTTTGACATAATTATTATGTGAATTTGGAACTGTTTTAGTGCAGTTAGCCCTCATTTTGGTCTTTGTGCTTCCAGCTGTTTTGAGACGGAGCGCAGCTGTGCTTCCTCCGACTAATATAGAATCAGTGATGGTGCGCTCGCTTTTGTGTAAGCGCGAAACCTGCCGGGATTAAACTAAAAAGCGCATTACATGCACTATTGACCCGGAGCGATATGATACGTGTTTGTGATAGAAGGGTTCCATCGGAGAGAAGAGAGCGATACTGCTCGGCTGACGTGTTGCCTGTGGCCGCTGTAACAAACGGATCGGCTCGGAATCTGGAAGAAATTGAGACTGACCGGCGATCACAGATCCGGGCCGATCATTAGGAAATCGGCCGATTCCGGGATCCCATATATATATATATATATATATATTTATATATATATATATATATATGTAAGGGATAATCAACGGCTAGCCGTGCATTAATGGATTTTAAATGCACGACGTGGAGGCAAAGAACCGGTTGCCTCCACGAAGTGCATTTAAAATCCTTTAATGCACGGCTAGCCGTTGATTATCCCGCTTATTCCATGGTCTTTTGCCAAGTTATAGACAAGTTAAAACTAGTATTGCTCTTTGCAGCGCAATATTTGACCGAATGGGTAAAAATGACAGTTATTTTCGTCAGTTACGGCACATTAGCTCTAGCATTCTACCCGCTTCAAATCAGACAGAGATGGAATAGTGCGGTAAGATCACATTTATTTGAATGAATTATAGCATGCATTTCAATTAATTATTGAGAGAGAGAGAGAGAGAGAGAGAGAGAGAGATTACATTTTGGGGTACCTCGTGCTGCTCTGCGCGTTCTCTCCTTTACAAACAATTCTTCAGACACAGCCAATTTAGCATATTGCTGAGGAATATACTTAGGGTCTAGTAAGCTAGGCTATTTTATTAATGAAAATCACGGGGAAGCATTGACAACAAGTTTATGTGTGTGTGTGCAGCGCAATCTGCGATCTCTCTCTCTGTGTGTGGTGGGTTTGGGTGGTGTGCGAGTGTGTGTGTGTGCCAGTGATGCAATTAAAGCAGCGCATTAATATGAAACGGTGATTAAACTGACTTGGAACTACCTGTGCATTAAACGGTTTTACTGCATACCTGCCAGCCAATCAGAATCCAGTATTCAGACAGACCATGGAATAACATGGAATGTACCAAATCCTTGTTGTTGAACTACATAAAGTCTGTAAGATTGTACATTTTACATCCTAGTCTACATTTTAATAGGCTATTAGAAACAGTAATAATAGTAGGCTATTAGTTAAATGCCAGATATTATTTATTAAGCTATGACTCTGGATAATTTATTTTTAGAATAGAGAACACGGTTCTCCCACGATTCTGAAAACAAAACAGACAAAAACAAATGTTTGGAAAATGTAGTGAGCTAAGCTAACAGTTTACTCATCATTAAGTGAAGCTTCACTACACCAAAGCTACAGCCCTGGGAAATGTAGCAAGCTAAGCTACAGCAACATGGTAAGAGTAGTTTATGTCACGGTTGCACTACTGAGTGGAGTGCGGAGCAAGCAATGGAGGGAGACGAGGAGCACATCAATCCAGAGAATTTTAATTATAACAAAGAACAAGGAAAACTCACGTAGCACAGGTAGACATGAACAATACCGGATGCTGAACTGAAAACAGGGAACACTATTTAAACACATGACAAGACAAGGGGATGACTAGACACACTTGGGATCAATGGAAATAAATGGGGAACACCTGGAATTAAATCAACATAATCAGGACAGGAACAGGAAACCAACCAAATATGAGCATAAACACAGGGAGCACATGGGGAACAAAACACAACACAAGCCTGACATGACACCCCCCTCCGGAAGGCGCGTCGCGCCATACAGCATCCAATGGGGTGGGAGGTGGGAGCCTTGGCGATCCCTCAGGTAAGGCTTGTACGGGACAGGATACCCCAAGGCGGTCCTAGATCCGGGCACCCGGCGGAGCAGGAAACTCAGGACGTCATTGCGGATCTGGCAGTTCGGGGCAACATGGCGGAGCAGGCAGACTCGGAGGCCATGGTGGAGCAGGTAGCTCAGGAGGCCACGGTGGAGCAGGTAGTTCAGGAGGCCATGGCAGAGCAGCCTCCGAGGCCGCGGCCCCCGCCCTGGCCTCTACGGCTGGAGCCCTACTACTCCCCCCGGGCTCTGAGGCCCTCCGTGGGCCATAACCGGGGACTGGAGTCCTCCCTGGGCTTACTTGAGGATCTGGAGCCCTCCCTGGGCTTAACTGGGGATCTGGAGCCCTCCCTGGGCTTAACTGGGGATCTGGAGTCCTCCCTGGGCTCAACGGGGGATCAGGAGCTCTCCCTGGGCTTAACTGGGGAACTGTGAAGCGCTTACGAGGAGCTTGCACTGGAGGTTGCTCTGGAGGAGCAGACACAGCAAGGTGCTTTCGAGGAGCTGGCACTGGAGCCAACTCAGGGGCTGGAGCCGACACTGGAGTGAGCTCTGGGGCAGGAGCTGACACTGGAGCGAGCTCTGGGGCTGGAGCCGACACTGGAGCGGGCTCTGGGGCTAGGATGAAGGCAGAGAACAGTCCTTTTCTCCTTATCCTCCTCCTTTGGTTACGGGGGAACTGGGCAGCTGGCGGGCTTGTCGTTGCGGTGCCCGGCGGGCTTGCGTCAATGGCGACTGGCGGGCTTGACTTTGCAGCGGGCGGCGGGCTTGACAACGGGAACTCGGGAACGGCCGGCAGGCTGGAGGATGCCGTGGCTGATAGGCATGACAACGGCGTGGCCGGCGAGCTTATCTGTTGAGAGGCCCGGCCGTCTTGATTTCCAAGCGGCCGGTGCTCCTGAGCTGAGGACCATGGTGGAGCTTCGGAGGACATCAGGGAATTTGGGGTTGGGCAGGCGGTAGGAGCCGTTGGAGAGGTATGTGGAGGTTCTCGACGTGGGGTGAGCTGGAGAGACGCGGCACGTTCCAGCGGGAGCTGGAGGACGAGGCTTGGGAAATTTCTTTACTTCTTCAACTTCAAAATCTGAACTATTTAAGAACAGCACGAGATTAATCAGATAGATCAGGGGAAAATCACACGTCGGAAGATCGCAGCGGATTATCTCGTCATCCAACCCCAGCAGGAAGCACGCACCTAGAGCGGCGTAGTGCCAGCTCACCCAGTTAGAGAGCTCGAGAAAACCCTCCACATATCGCTCCAACCTCAGACTGCCCTACCGCAGACCCCACAGCGCGTCCTCAGCTGCAGTCATCTTTTTAGGTCCGGTATTCTGTCACGGTTGCACTACTGAGTGGAGTGCGGAGCAAGGAATGGAGGGAGACGAGGAGTACATCAATCCAGATCATTTTAATTATAACAAAGAACAAGGAAAACTCGCGTAGCACAGGTAGACATGAACAATACCGGACGCTGAACTGAAAACAGGGAACACAATTTAAACACATGACAAGACGAGGGGATGACGAGACACACCTGGGATCAATGGAAATAAACGGGGAACACCTGGAATTAAATCAACATAATCAGGACAGGAACAGGAAACTAACCAAATATGGACATAAACACTGAGACACAGGGAGCACATGGGGAACAAAACACAACACAAGCCAGACAGTTTACTACAATCTAAGCTTCATTTTTTTATTTACCAGTATCAGTAATAATATTGTAATATGTTAAATGTTAGAAGTGAAATTAGGGCATCACACAACACATCACTAATCACATCACAGTAGCGTGCATTTATCGGTTATCGGTCATTACATGAAATAATTGTTAACTTATTGGAGTATCGACTAGAATTGTAATATTGGTGCTTCCCTACTTAAGGATGAGCAGTAGCTGTCACCTTAGCAAACACCACTTAAAACAAACACCCTCCTGTTCTACCCGATTTTAATTGTTGTTCTTATGTATTTACACTCTTTCTTGTTCTCTGTGTCTATGTGTAAACAGACGATCTTATGCTAAGTGGCAGTGCTGATGACTTCAAGGTCCTGGCCCTCAGAGACCTGTCAGATGACACAGTGTGGGGTCCGTTTTCTGGCAGCATCCAATCAGGCAAGACCACAGATGGACCTGCCAATGAGGTAAGGGGGATGTGACGGGAATTTGGATATTTGGTTAAGATTCCTATCTCAGCTCTGTTGTGTCATAACATTACAGTTATAATATCCCTGGTAAAAATAGCACGATATTACTATATTGGGATTGGTATTTCTGGACACGTTACCATATACCGTAGACTTGTGTTGTATTAGAGTATCAGTCATGTGTTGTAGGTCCATCTGATCATGTGATTTCAGCTCTGGGAGAGGTTTCCTGGCTCAGACCATGTTCTCAAACATTTCAGAGATAACGCAGACCTGTACACACTCTTACACACAGGCGAAGTTCATCGCTTGGCTGATTTTCAGAGAAGAAGGATGCATACAAAATATTGCATATGATGCACGTTTTCCAAACTTGTTCAATTCAAGTGTGTTTAGACAGTGAAATACAAGTATTGTGTATAGTGTTAAGTAAAACAGGAATTTATCATTAACCCCTTTGGCTAACCTATCAAATTGAGGATGAATGGGTGGACGTCTGCATTGCACTGATTCAAAGTGAGGAGTAATCCATGGGAGTATGGGTGTATGCAAATTGAAATGCATGTCTTGAGCGAGTGTCATCTTTTTCCCCTTGAACTGCTTTCGGCTGTTCCTGCACGAGATTGGCTAGAGCCCCCCACCCACCAGACGGACGCTTCTCTTTTATCTCAGTGTGGCGCCATCCTCTTGGACAACAAACTCCAGTGATTGATTTCTACTTGATAGGCTCTCATTTCTAAGATTTCATTTATTATGAGAATTTCTAAGGCCATGCACCCAGCGCTCCCTCCCCTCCCTGCACCTTTACTTCACCTCCTCCTAATCTCTCTCCCTTCCTCTTTCTCCCTCTTTTAAAAAAAAATAAAATCTTGTTATCGAGGCAGGGCTTTGTTGATGATTTTCGTCTCAGAACTTTCACATTCGCATTCTATCGCGTTTGCTCTCGCTCCGCTATCTCTTCGTTGAAGGAGTGAGTATCTGGCAGAGATAGTGTGTCGAATCTCACATTCCTACAGCATCTCTCGCCATCCCTCCACATCCTCCTGAGTCTGGAGCTGCTGGGGTCACTGGGCGTCAGGGTCCGTCCTTTCATGGCTGTGCTTGTGCATTTCTCAATCTCACTTTCTTAGAGTTTAATTTGAGACACTGTGAGAAATGAAACGCGTTAGGTTAAAGCTAAGTGGGCTATTTGTAAACACAGAAGTCAAGCATGATATTGTATTCTTTCCGAATAAACGTTCATACCCAGTGGTATTTGTTTTGGTCATACTGCGTGCGTGAGGAGTTTTTGGGAGTTTGTAACGTTTAAGACGTTAAGTGAAGCTGAATATGTCATCCATGAAAACTGTACTGTTCTAACAGATCCTTTTGTATTGATTATCACTTTCAGCTGGCTGTTTTATGTAAATCTTATTATTTGCATCTTTACTGAAACCACCATAACATCTTTAATCTATTTGAATGTGTCTTTGATAACCCAAAGACTGAAAAAGATTATATGAACAGTCATCTCAATGTTTCCAGAAAATTGTTTTTGTTTGTTTTTGGATGAATGATTCTTTCTAAAACCGATCCATTATCACTGTTACAAAGGTTTTAGCGCCAAAATCTGATTGAATAAGCCATGTTTGAAGCCGTTGTGAAATAGCCGTTATGCACACACCTTTTTTTTTTTTTTACGAATTCTAAACGAATAACAGTTAATGAACTACAGTGTGCCCAAAGCGTATTAGGACAAATAAGACATTTAAAAATGTATGAACTCTTTGGATTATAGAACAAACCCAGAGACACTGTGTGAATCTGAGGGAAACATACTTGCATCTACTTCTAACATCCATTAAAATCACCTCAAAACCAGTTAAAAGTAATTGCAAGTATGTTTAGGAAAAGTGAATTTACCTCTAGCTGTTTGCATGCAGATGCAACATGATTTGTTATTTTGTTTCCTAATGCAATGACAATTAGACATTATTAAGTGTGACTGAAGAGTCCAAAACGTTCAAATATCTTGACTAAATATAATTAGGTTAATGAGTAGTAATTGATATTATGAAATATTATTACAATATTACAATTTAAAATAACTGTACATGCTACTGATGCTGTGATTAGCCTAGTTTTGCTGTTGACACAAGCAGAACTGTTAGTCAGACTTTTGGAGTTAAAAAAAAACACATTCGCTAGTTGCAAGTGAGTGCAGAACGACTCCCACTTCCACGTTGTCATTGTTCTTTCCACTTCACATCTCTTGTTATTTCGTGGAACACCGCCCGAAGACACGATGGTAGCGGGTGGGGAGTTCAAAGCGTTATCATGCACCGAGCGCCTTTTCATCATGTTTTAGAAACAAGCGTCCCAACTAATCCCCCAATAATCTCTTCAGGAGAACTGCTCCGATAAGCCCCGCCACCCACTGCTCTCCAGCCCACTTTTTTGGGGGGAGCCAGTCGAGAGGCGTGAAGGTGAGCGCTCTTCATCTTCTTTTTTCCTCTCTCACCCACTCTTCTTTTTCGCACCAACGGGGTTTGTTTACCCTCATCCCAATCTCTGGTTTATCTACATCTGTCAGTAGAGTGATCTCAGAGAGTCACCCCTCGCTACACATGCTTTTCCCTGAAAGGAATGCTTGAATACCCTTAATTATTTCCCCTCTCAATTATCTGCATAGTGATAAAAGGGGAAGCAAGCCAGGCTTCAAATGGGAGTCCAATTGAGAGCATCACACATTGGCACCTGTGGACCTCTCTGAGGACCTTTCCCTGCTCTCCACCCGTCGAAAAGTTCAGAAATGTAGCAGACTAGGTTGGAACATCAAAAGGTGATGGTGAATGTAGAGACTGACAAAAACACTGTAGAAAATGAGAATTTAACAAAACAGGGATGAAGTGTAAAGAGACACAGAGAGGGGGCAAACAATTTAAGTGGTTTTTCTTTCTTGTTTTTCAGTAAAAAGTCGAATTATTCATTATTTGATTAATTATTAACAATTAATCAAAGAATATTTTGTAAGATGCATTTTTTTTTACATCTAAACATTTAGATTAAATTGAAATTAATTTTATTTTTCTTAAATTAATGGGAAAAAGTTTTTTTTCTTCCCCTTATTTTAAGCATATACCTTACTTTATTTTGTTAGATTCATTCAAAATATATTCTCTTAAAACAAGATGATATCTTTTGCAATTTTTCTTCTTTCTTGTTTGGTAAGATTTTTAAATGTTTTTAAAAAGCCTCTAATGCAGACTGAATTTATTTGATCAAAAATACAGTCAAAACAATAATACTGTGAAATAATATTACAATTTAAAATAACAGATTTTTATTTTAATATTGTTTAAAAATGAATTTCTTCCTGGTGATGGTACAGCTTAAATTTAGTAGCCATTACTTCAGTTCATGATCATTGTAACATGTTCAAAACAGTTGTGCTGCTTAATATTTTTGGGGTAATATTTTTATCAGGATTTTTTTGATGAATATAAAGTTCAAAATAACTGCATTATCTGAATAGAAATCTTTTGTAACAATGTAAAAGTCACTTTTGATCAATTCATAAATAAAAGTATTATTACATAAAGTTCATTTATATCCTAGTAAAGTCAACTGCTTAAATAATTTGTTTTCATTTAATTTTTATAGTTGAGGGGGGCGGTGCGAAACACACCATCACTTGAGATATGTGTAAAGACGTATAGGTTAATGTTTGATCATCATGTACTTGGATTTGCATGCTTTACTGTGGAGAAAACGACAGCGAGAGATATGATGGTGGGGGAGTGGAGAGAGGAAACCTTCCTCTATCTCCGAGCCTGATCACTGGCAGATCAGGAGCCTGCTTTCCAAGAGTGCCTCATTTTCAAATCTCTTATCGCACCTTTTCAAGTATCACAGTTTCCTATTTTTACATGTCATTTGCATGCTGCTCATAACACCTAGATGCTGTTTTCTTGGAGGGATGTGTATGTGGAGATGTGCTGCTATTTGCTTTGGGTTCATACGTAGGAGTGCATGTGCGTAAGTGCGTTTGGTTGGATGTGTGCAAACGAGGCCTGAAAAGAGAGAGAGGGGGAAAAAAGGATATGTGTGTGAGAGAGGCGGATGAGAGAAGGTTTCTGATTGTTATCGCCCTTCCTTTTCTTCTCTGTATTTTTGGAGGATTCACACACTGACCTCTTTGTTTGGGACAGTATGAACCCCTTTTCTACCCCCCTTTTTTGGAAAGAAACCATTTCCTGTGGAAAGGAGATAGAGAGAGGGGTAGACAGAGGGATAGGACTGGGAGAAGGAGAAGGCAAGGGGGATGGAAAAGTGAGAAAGGGATGTGTGGAGAGATATGGAGAGGAATAGATAGCAAGAAGGAGATGGAGACAAAGAGTGTGGCGGAGCATGAAAAGAGGGATATGGACAGATGAGGAGATGGATAAAGGTGGAGATAGTGGAGAAACAGGAATGGAGGAAGATAACGCTGGAGTAAAAAGCAGAAAAATGAGAAAGAAAGGGAGAGGACACCAGTTCTGAAGAAGCGTACTGTACAGTGAGCGCAGTGTTAGTTTTTGTTTTAGTCATAGTTCTTCTTATGACAAACATATGTTAAATGTAGTCGATATTTGTTTTGTATCAGTTTTAGTCTGTACTCTGATTGAAGTGGTGTATAATTTTAATCCACAAAAATAACATTTTAGTTCAGTCAGGGCTGTGACTGATAATGTGAAACATGGGAATAACTCAATGGGCCTGCAACAATTCTAGCAGAATTCATGTAGGATCCAGTATAATGAATTCAAAAATATAATTTATAGGGGTCCTGATTATGGTCCTGTTGATAATGTGCAAAATGACGAAAACTGTGTCAGGCTGTCACAGACCAAATTCTTTGTCAGTTGCTAAAGACTTTATCATTTTCTGTGTTTTAGAGACTGTTTAGGATGTTACACTACATACTGTGCATTGTAATGGCACATTCTGGCTAGCATGTAACTTAGTTCAAGTTCATTGTTTATACAAATGTAAGTTATAATACTAAGTTAATGTTGTGGATATCACTTATTCTCATAGATACACTACCATTCAAAGGTTTGGGGACAGTAAGATTTTTTTTATTATTATTACTTAATACTTTTATTCCACAAGGATGCATTAAGTTGATCAAAAGTGACAGTACATTAAGAAGTTAAAACCAGTTCCATTTCAAATAAATGCAGTTCTTTTGAACTTTCTGTTCACCAAAGTATCCTGAAACTATTTCTTTGCACAAAAATAAGCATCACAAATGTTTTAATGTTTTTTTTTTTATTGAGCACCAAATCAGTAGAATGATTTCTGAAGGATCATGTGACACTGAAGACTGCAGTAATGGCTGCTGATTCACAGAAATGAATAACATTTTAAAATATGTTAAAATAAAAAAACAGGATGTGATGTGTTTAAATGTGCTAGTTAGCCTGCTAGCAAAACAGTTCTGTGTACTGGTGCTTGTGTTTTTCAGCTAGAGCAGATCAATCCCCAGTATTGTGTGTGTGTGTGATATTTTTGTCAAATTATAGCTGTGATTCATCTTTTCCATCTCATATTCATTATTGCGAAGTCAACAAACATTTTGCTTCAGTAATTTCAGTGAATTGAGACAATTAACACTGAGTGGGTGCCTCTGTTAACGAAGGCTGTTTTATGACACATCAGAGCTTCTTTTTTTTCACTTCTTGCAAGTGTTGCATCACAGACGACTGCAGGATTACACATTGTGAGATGCATACTGTCATATCTTGAGCAAACACCTTTTAAAACCTTGTTCCACGCTATCATAATGAGCATTGGTTTTAGTGTTAGCACACTGTTAATGCGTTAAACATTTACATATGAAGCATATGGAGTGTGTGTTCCAGAGACGCATAAATGATTTCTAAGAATGTCCGATAAACCGGCCTGTCCTTTGACTGCCGGCAGATGAGTTCAGTCAATTTGATGGGTTTTAATTGGCTCTGTAAACCTGGATGAATTTGACTCAAGGGGTCATACTATAGGGTCACTGAGAGATACGGTCCTGTTTCTCTCTTTAAAGGAGACGGCGAAAGATATTTTCTCCCCACAGAAAGGAATGTGCAAAAAGAGAAGCGAAAATAGTCCAAGAATCATTTGCATTTAACTTTTATCAGAACGAGAGGAGGGTGTTTTTAAGAATGATAACACTGTGAGCTTGCACACACCAGGCTTGACTGTGGGAGTGAGTTTAAGGTGTTGTGGTATAATGGTTGTGCACAAGTGTGTGTTTGTGTGCATGGAAAGGTGCATCTACCTCTTTTCCTGATGGCGTGCGTTTGTAAGGAGGAGGGAGGGAGGGGGCTGGTTAATATCAGACCAAATAATTAGATTCGCTATCAGGGCGGCGGCAGCAGTGCGGGGATCAGGCAGATTAAAGCACGGCCTTCGTCATTAATATTCATGAGGAGCAGGGCTCGGACGAGGGGGCTTAGACTGTTCCTCAAAGCTCCATACTCGGTGGGGCTTAAAGCGCCACTCTCAAAGTACCCTAGTTCCTTGTGCATCAGGGGGTGGGGGGTATATTCACCAGCACCAGGGTTACACTCTAAAACATGTGGCGTTCTTCCTTTATGATAGCCTACTTTCTATTTTTCACGCTGTCTTTCAACCACTCACACAGAGGTGGCATGACTACATGTTACCTGCGTTTTCAGGCTTGTTACAATAACAATGCATTTTGTAACTATCAGTCATTTGGCATCTTTAACACTTGGTTTCAACTCAGGCATGATTTACAAATAGTATTGTTATATGATGTTCAGATACATTTAAGCAGGATCCAAAATTGACACTCACAAAGTGCCAAATTGTTCTTCATGTGGCTGGTAACTTTGTCTGTTACACTATATGGTTTAAATTGAATTGTAAGAATGGTAGTCTGATCCTCATGGATGTGGCGTATGTAATTGAGGCCAACTATGGAAAAAATTCCATTGCAATGACTTTTAGAAATTTCAGAAATTATTGGATACCAAAGGTTTTTTTTTCTCCAGAACGTGCCTTTTTTTTTTGCATTATGATACACAATTAACTTTTTTTTTTTAAATATAAAATACTGAAACATGTAGTTTGATAGCCTGAGATTTTCTCAATTTACCTGCCTTTGGCCGGTGCACTGCAAAAAATTGTCTTATTGAGTTTTTAATTCTTCTGTGTTCCAGATCAATGTTTTAAAATGCATGAAACAAGATAAATTTACTTAACGCAGCACTTGTTTTTAGACTTTTTTTATTTTATTTTTTTTTAGAGAATTTATCTTAGATGTAAGTCTGTTTTGTCTTGCTGTGTAGTAGATTTTTTCAACACAGAATACACTTATTTAAAAAAAAGAAATCTTTGGATGATACATTTATGTTGTTTTCTTTGTTGTTCTTCAGTAAAAAGTGCTTCACGTTGTCAAAAAATCATGAAAACACCAATCGGTCTATAGAGCAACTCCATGATATTGCACAAGACTGCATGGGTCTGGATTGTACACAATTAACGTACAATTTTCCACATCTGTCACCACATGGAGTTCTGAAGCAAAAACGTTTGCTTTCCAAGATAAACATGCGATGATGAAATTTCCACCAATGTAAAGGCAGTTAGAGGATATGCAAGTCACAACTGATGTTACCTTTTGCAGTCTGGAATCACTTGTGCCACTTAATTAAGATGATCATTCTTACAATTCTTTAAAAAATTATCATTGGAAAAAAACTTAGTATTAATGATTTGGAAGAAAATCCTATGTAGTGATGTGACCAAAACTTTGGGCCTCATGAAATATTGGTCTTTTTCTGCTAGATCTTGTGGTACTTTTTTGCCCAAGTGATGCATCTAGTCACCTGGCCACTTACAGATGTCTTTTATTTAGACATATAAAAATAATTACCCGCTCTGATTGTCTTGATTGCTTTGAACTGGATCTTGTTCACTATTGACAGTGGGTCATAACCATTTACATCTTCACTTACTCCATCTTCACTTACTCCTCGTGCGCATCTGCACATGCGGATCTGTCTATGTGTCAATATGTGTGTGTGTTTAATTAGAGAACGCATTTGTCTGGAAGTGTTTTGTCAAAGGCAAGAGCTGACCAGGCTGCCCTCTCCTTTTGTGAAGCTTAAAGTCGAGTCGTGTTAAATGAGTCTGAAACAAATTAGCAGAAGCACACAGCACTTATACCACAGACGGCTCCAGCATTGGGTTTCAAATTAAAACAAAAGGAGCCCTATCTCCTTATCAGCACTAGTTCCCCATGAAATACAATACGGACTGTATCTTCAGGCAAGAACAGACAGAATTAGAAAGAAACCCTTCAGCTGTCCTCCTCTGCGGCCCATCTCTTCCCCTCATCCTCTCGACTGGTGGCTTTTTATCCTCCTTTACACAGTTGAACTAATGTCTTTTCATTTTCTCCTGTCTTTAAAGTTGATTTGGTAGCATGTCAGGGATAGAAGGACTAGTCTCCCCAAGGGCAAGTCTTTAACTTTGTGTAGCCGAGTGAATGAACGAGTGGGAAGCTTTTCTTAAATATGAGGCTATTGTTGAACTGGCCCTGCAGAAATGCTGCCACCTAGTGGAATGGATCAGTCACTCAATTTTGTGAATTTCAGCCTAAACATCAAGCTTTCATTTTATATATACAGCCTGTTATCAGCACCATACAATGCCTTTATTGGGATTTGATTGGGACAGAGTTTGTCAGTCATTCTGCAGTTCATTGTGAGTGAGAATTTCTGTTAAATCTGACGCTGAAACCTATTAACGTATGCTTCAGCTAAACATCGAAACGATTGTGTGGAAAAGTCCAAGTGTGTTTATTCGGATATTTGCCAGCTTGACAATACACAATTCCACCTTTGCATACTTTGGTAGGTTTACTGAAAATGTTCTGTTGAAATGGATCTGCTATACCCGCATGATATCCCCTTTCCAACCTCCAGGTTTCCTTGGGGGTTTTCCGTTTTTTCCCCCCCTCTTTTTAATCTTTTCTTACTCCTTGCATCCTTCTGCCCAGTCCCCTATAGTAGGATGTCTTTGTTCTTATTTTTACCCTTTTAATGTCTGTGGTTGGAAGCGAAATTATTAAAAACTATTTATTGGTCAGGAAGTCTAGTTCTGGTTATATGATATTGAAAGTTAAAAGAGGCATGCTGGATGCTGAATTTTAATGGCATGGTATCAGGAAGAAGGGATTAAATGTGAACGTGCTTTTTGTGTTTCTTTGAACATAATATAAAGCCATTTCTTGAGCTGAAAAAAAATGTCACAGTGTCTCTCACAGATAAACAGGTGGTTGTGCAATTCAAAAGCAGTTTTGTAGTGAATAGACAGCTGAAAATTTATGGGAACGGAGGACCGCAAGCTGAGAAATTAGTAGTGGTCAACCAATAAGGGTTTTTCAGTGGCTAAATAAGTGTTACCAATCCCTAGAGAACTACCAGAAATGAGTGTATACTATGCTATAGAATAAGTATTGTCTATTTTAAATGCAAAACCAATTAAAAAAAACTAAGGTTATTCTATATGTATATTCTTAAGCTAATATTAATTTAAACATAAAAACTACTACTATAATAATATATCTAAAATTTTATTATTGATCTACGAAACTTTTTTATGTCTGCTTTAACGGCAAGTCTCAAAATTAAAATATTATTACAAAAAAAAATTATAAAAGAAAATATTTTTTAGATTAAAATATGAGTGGTTTTTATTTTGAAAGTTTTTGTTTCTTTACCACATTCTGTGAATGTGAAATTGCATTTTATAACAAAACTTTTTTTGCATTTTAAAAATAGCACTCAGGCAAACTACTTGAATATATTTGGAGAGAAATTGTCTGTTGATTAGTTATTTGTGTTTTACATATAATGGATTTGACTTCATTTCAAGGATTCAGTTTAAAGATTTTAAAGCAAACCATTTTAGGAAAGAACTGCATTAAAGATATTCCAGCATATTGACTGGTAAATGCATATTGAAAAAGTCCTTTCATACGTATAAAGGATGCAAATGAACCCATCTTAAAAAAAAAGGAAATGAGAAATCTTAACCATAAATAGCTTTCATTTTAATATAATAGTGTCTTTTGTATAACCTCTGTGTTGGATCTGCTGGAAGTGTTGCACAGAGTCCTGCTCTAAATCTGTCTGTGTTCTTTTAAAATTGCACGGCTGACCTTGTTGCTCTTTCCGCTTGTGTGTGTTTTTAGAGGCCTGTATTGTCTATGAAGTGTGAGGAGGCAGACTGCTGGCTCAAAAGGATTCCTGTGACCTCAAGCCCCACAGAGTCAAACTGCACCATCTACAATCAGGGTACAACACCCAAACACTCCCACATGTACCTCTCACATTCACTACAGTGTCAGATGGAGAGTCTAACAGTGACTGTTTGTTTTGCAGGAGGAGCGTTATTCTGTAAGCTGACGCAGGAGCTGTCCAGTGGAGATGCACTTCTGGCAACGCTGTCCTGCTCCACCACAGATCAGTCAGCGGTGACTCAAACCCAGAGCTTGCGGGTGAAGGAGGAGCCTGCGTACCCCGCTGCTCTACACTCTGAGATCCAGCTCCTCCCTCAACAGGCTGGCATGGCTGCCATCTTAGCAACTGCTGTCGTAAATAGTGAGTCACTGCTTGCTGATAAACGCATCAAGTCTACACAGCTTCATGCATTTTTTTGAGTGTGTTTACATCTGTGATTATGGATGGTGGGCCTTGTTTGTGCATATGTGCGTAAATCATGACGCATAATACTTAATAGATTAAAATTATAGTTTTTTTTTAACCGAAAGAATGTTGACATAAAAAAGTTTTTTTTTAGACACTAGAACATGGCAATATTTTTTTTATACTGTTATAATGGACATGTACCATGATCATAACATATAACATACCATTTATATACCATAGTATATGAATATGGTAATCTTCCAGTAGCACAGTGTACGTATGTAAAATACCTTGGTATTCATAAGTTTGGGGTGTCAGTAAGATTATTTTCTTCTTTGTAAGAAGTTAATACTTTTATTCAGCAAGGATGCATTAAATTGATCTGAAGTGACAAATCTTTTGTAGCAATGTAAAAGGCTTTACTATTTCAAATGCTAATCTTTTGAACATTTTCATTTTTTTATATTAAAACAGCAGTTATTTTAAATGCAGCCTACATGTAATACATTCTTACATAATCACTGACTAATATAGTTTTGTATGTTACTTAAATGTTAATTAAAAGAACTTCTGTACATTTGATTTGGGAATGAGACAAAATTTGAACCTGCATGTAGGATACATATTTGTTTGCATTTTTAAAGTTGCTAGATGTTGCAAAAAGGATTTAGAATGAAAAATATCTTATTTCAGCCATCAAACAGAACAGAATTTTTCAAGTTCGCAATGCCATAGTACAGGGGTGGTGAACTCCGGTCCTGGAGAGCCGCAGCCCTGCAGAGTTCAGCTCCAACCCTAATTAAAACTCACCTACCTGTAGATTCCTAGTAACCCTTTCAGACCTTGATTAGCTTGTTCAGGTGTGTTTGATTAGGGTTGAAGCAAAACTCTGCAGGGCTGCGGCTCTCCAGGACCGACGTTCGCCACCCCGCCATAGTATTTTAACATGGAAAAAATGACACACCTTTAACCTTTAAGTTACTTGTCATTCATGCCCATTGTCAGTAGGTGGCAGTGTTGTGTCAGTTCCAACAGCTGCAGAGTTAATTGGCTGGTACAGCCCTCTCCACTATATCTGCTAAACTGCATGAAGAGTGGGAGTGGACACGGACATGCCATGATGAAGACATGAATAATCACTGTAAATAAGGCTAAAGGGTAAAACATGATCAGCCCAACTTTGTGCTTCCCACTGCATTAGCTGGGCTGCAAGTAGACAGATAATTGGGATGTGACGGTCAAATATAGCCTGTTCAGCATGTACCCCGACTCCAGATCGGCCAGATTACGTGCACACACACTCTCAATGCACACCACAAACTCACTGTGCCCGTTGCCGTGGAGATGATGGAACAATTCTGATTGCCTTCTCTGATTTATAATTGTGTGTATTATGTTTGTGTGTGGTTATATATACAGTGGGTGCATAACTAAACATTGAATACACATATAATTAAAAGTTTATCAGTTAGAATGGGATAAATAACATATCAGAAAAAAAACTTTATTATTGTTTAAGTAATAGTTTTCGAACGAATTAAAGTTATTAGTTGGATAATCCATGTATTGTCTGTACACACAAAGCACAAAAATATGCAACACCAAGAAATGAGTGGATATCCTTCTCTAAACATCCCCTGTGATAACTCATTATCCTTTCAAGATATAAATAGTTTGTTAGCATTGTTCTAACTTGTCGTATTTTGTGTGTTTGTGTGTGCAGAAGACATTTTCCCTTGCAAAGACTGTGGGATCTGGTACAGAAGTGAGAGAAATCTCCAGGCCCATCTTATGTACTACTGCGCAAGCCGACAGAAGCAGCAGACCTCGCCCTCTCCTCCACAGGACAAGCCTAAAGATTCGTACCCTAACGAGAGGATGTGTTCATTCCCGCAGTGTAACAAAAGCTGCCCCAGTGCCAGCTCTCTGGAGATCCACATGAGAACACACAGTGGTGAGACACTTTTCTTATTACTGTTTTTTTTTTTTTTTCCTTTCTTGAAATGGGCACGCTTGCAATAGTAGCAGTGTTATAGCGAATTATATGTTATGTCTGATTTGTAAGTAAGTATGTCTTTGTCTCTTAATGTGTCTCCAGGAGAGCGTCCGTTTGTGTGTTTGATTTGCCTGTCGGCTTTCACCACTAAGGCGAACTGTGAGCGGCACTTGAAGGTTCACACAGACTCGCTGAATGGTGTGTGTCACGGCTGTGGTTTCATCTCCACAACGCAAGACATCCTGTATAGCCACCTGGTCACCAGTCACATGGTTTGCCAGCCTGGCTCTCACAGTGAGGTGTACTCACCCAAACCGCCTCTGGCTGCAGGTAACAGCTCTAATATCAGATCACAAACAAATCCAGTGCAAACTTAGTCTCAATGCTTCATATGATTTCTCAAGCATGTCAGTTTAGAAAAATTTATTTAGAAAGATTTATTTCAAAATAAGTGAATACATTTTATTCATACAACAGTTTGTTTAAATTATGTCAATAACTCAAATACATGTTTACACAGTATACTCGCACATACAATGCGGAGATATGAGACATTACTTCAAGGCTACATCCTGTCTCTAAAACTATGTCCGAACTATTCATCAGATCTGTTGACCTTTAAATAATATTTTAGACAAAAGTATTATTAATCATAAGATTTAAAGGAGTCGTCCTGTATCTGAATGTCTGTCATTTCTTTCTTTGTGACAGGCTTGAGTCCAGGAGACTCTGGCATTGTTCTGAAATGTCAAGTGTGCGGCTACTCTGCTGACACACCTGCCCTACTCCAGCAGCATGTCCACACACACCTGGAAGTGAGGGTTCCGGCTGAGAGGAGCCCTGCACCTCGCCAGAGCAGTCCTCCTTCCTCTGAGCTTCCAGAGCTGCAAGAGACGGAGCCTGCTGCCTGCGTGCCCCGACCGGACTCCTCCAGCCCAGGAGCCAATGGGAGCTCAGCCTCTCAAGGCTGCAGTCCCCTCAACCAACTCAATATCAAAGAGGAGCCACGTTCAGACAATGAAAATGATGCAAAGGAAGAAGAGCAGGTGTGTAGTCCTGAAGGAAATGCTGTGAAGGCAAGCTCATTGCTGTCTACTTCACCTAAGAGCCCCACAGTGGTGGCGGTTAAGACGGAGCCAGCCAGTCCCACTCCAAGTTCCAGTCCCGTACACCCTGGAATGGGCGGTTCGGTTCTCCCTGGAGGTACAATGTTTCTACCACAGTACATGTTCAATTCCGAGGCTGCCATAATGCCACAAGCGTCTGAGATCCTGGCTAAGATGTCTGAGATGGTACACAGTAGGCTTAAACAGGGACAAGGACCAGCAGCTGGACAGCAGAGCCTCTACCCACCAGGTTCTCCTGCTAGCGTTCACAAAGGAACCACTTGCTTTGAATGTGACATCACCTTCAACAACATCAACAACTTCTATGTCCACAAGAGGCTTTACTGCTCCAGCAGGCATCAGCAAGGTGAGGCAGCAGGCCTGATGAAGGAAGGGGCGGTCACAGCAGCTGCTCCTCCTGCTGCTCATGCTGTTTCACCCCAGGCCAGACCGGTCAGCCGCGCGGCTTCGGCCTCTCCTAGCTACCCTGACCCTGCTCCAGGAGGCACGGCCTTAGAGCCCAAGTTAGTGGAGGTGAAAACTGAGGATCCAGGGCTGAAAGAGGCCACCTGCTCATCATCCTCGGAGGGAGAGGGACCTGGGGGAGGGCAGGCCAGTGAGGGTAGCCAAAGTCCTAGTGGCTCCGCTGAAGACCCAGACGATGATCCCACTCGCACCTTCTGCCAGGCCTGCAACATCCGATTCAGCCGCCACGATAACTACATTGTCCACAAGCGATTCTACTGCGCCTCGAGACATGATCCCTCCAACCAGCGGGCCAATTCTGGTAAGACTGCCTTCCTTCCCCAACCTATCCGCACACGCAAGCGCAAGAAGATGTATGAGATCCACATGGCTCAAACTGAGGCCTTGGCCAATGCCACTGCTTTGCCGGCAGCAACAAGTCTGGGGGTGAAACAAGAGGGCCCTTCCGTTCCTCCATTGCCCCAAGTATCCACTCCAACACGCAGCTCAAGTCCTGAAGGTGACGGACCCATCGACTTGAGTAAAAGACCCAGACTAAGAGAAAGCCAGAGAGGGAGCAGTATTCCCGCTCTGCCTCTTACTGACTACCACAAGTGCACCGCCTGCAGCATTAGCTTCAACAGCATAGAGAACTACCTAGCCCACAAGACCTACTACTGCCCTGCAACTAACCTGCACCCACACACTATGGAACAGCTTAACCGGTTGAAGAGACCTGCTTCCACCTCACCAAAGAACCGTGCTGTCGACTTGCACCCTGATGCCAAAGGGCTTCAGACAGGTAAAACCGCAGCGGTTCTGCATCTATCCGCCCTACCTAGCTCTGAATCCCCTCCTCCACATGTGCAGGGACCAAAGACCCCCAGCACCTCCCCAGTGGTGTGTCCTTACTGCCCTCCCAACAGACCGCTGACCTGTGATCTGATGGAGCATTTTAAAACGACTCATGGTCTGGTGCTCACACTTCAACAACATTCGGAGATGCAGTCCTCTGGAGTCAGTCCTAGTTCTAGCCTTAGCCCACGGGAAGGAGCTCCTCTCACACCACCTAAAAAACCAAGCCCTCGGCACCGTAAGGACAGTGTGAATGGCCGGAGCATCAAGGTGGAAGCAACCTCTCCTTCCTCACCTGTGCTTAATGGAAGTCCGCTAGAAACCCAGTCCGTGGGGTCTGGTTCTCCAAAAACTGCACCCCCTGCCCTCTCCCCTACAGGAGTAACTGTGTCACCTGTGCCTGAAACGTTAAGAGAGGTGGGGCAGCTAGGCCACACCCCATTACCCACACTCCTCTCTGAAAAGACAGGCCTTGCTGTAAACCATGTCCATACAACTCTGCCCACGCCTAAAACACCCCTCGCCTCTCCTCTGCAGAACGGGAATACCCGCTACTGCCGGCTGTGCAACATCAAATTCAGCAGCCTCTCCACATTCATTGCACACAAAAAATACTACTGTTCCTCTCACAGTGCCGAACATGTCAAGTGAGCCCTTTACCTAGTCAATTCTGCCATTCTTCTTATGCATAGACGTGCCAATCACGGCACTGCCGACCTGATCCAGACAGAGCATGATAGCGGGACTGTTACTAGCCAGATATGGACATCTCCATACCGACCATGTTATCTGGTGTTGTTACTATGGCAACTTATTACATGTTATGGGTCAAGTTTGTCTTACACTAAGAGATGAGACTACCTGCACACAGAATGTGCCCCACTGACCTATTCCCTCATCCATGCAGACTTCTTTCATCTGTGAGTTTCTAAATCTGCTGATGGAAAGTGACATCTTGCCCTTTAATTTGCTTTGAAAATGCTGTTTTAATCACTCCTATGTTCATTTTAATCAATGATGGCATTGTATATTTGTAAAAGATTGTTTGACTGAGCCATTTTCGTTTTGTTTTAAATCGCTGATTTGGGGTTAATTCTGACCCCTAGTGGAGGTCTTTATAGAACCCAGTTTGCAGATTTTTGTCAATACACTGACTCGAGAGGGGGGAAAAAGGAGTGCAAAATGAGTAACCCAGTTGAAATTGGTGTCACCTGGTTACCAGTTCAAGATGAAAGTTTTTGAATGATAAAAAAAAAAATGTGAAGAAACTATTTATATATCACCCTCATGGATTTCATGCAAGTTAAAAATACTACCTAGTTTCTTTTGAAAGAAATGTTTTTGTTTTCATACCGTCAAAAGGAACCATTTCAATCTTCAGTGTGGTGTTTTTCTTGGTTCTTGCAAATGAAAATATTTTAATTTTTTGCATTGATCATTGGGACTTGAGGAAATTCTGTAAGTGTTGGTCTAGTAAGGGAGAAGATGGCACGCACTACACTGTCTCGGTATTTCATCATGGCTCCCAGACAGACATTTTCCATCAGATGGATGTGCATTACGGATTTAAGGACTGTCTTGGGGTTTTAGGGTTTGGATTCCGAACAGTGTAAGATGTTTGTTGTGTCTAGTCACCAGCTCACCTTGTCTCTTCCCGAACACAAAACTTTCACCGATTCAAATCCATAACCCTTTTGACCTGCAGAAAAGTGCCATGTGTACTCTAGACGAACCATCATGGACATGCAGAGAAAGGCATGTTGTTTTTATTTTTTTATTTTTAACCTTGAAATGAAGTATAGCATTGAATAGATTCATATCAGTGTCTTGCACACTGTTAAATGATGTTGAAGGCCACTGAAAGCAAGAGAATTTGAAACTGACTCATTGCTCGTAATGCTTCTTTCTTAAACTGGCAACCCAGTGTCGCTCTTGTCCTTCTCTCTTTCGCTCTGTTTCTCTCTCCCTTTCGATTTTGCATTCTCAATGATGAATCAGTGATGTTTTATGCTCCTCTACATGTGCGTGTATGTTGAAAAGAACAGCGTCATGCAATCTATCCTGTGCAGGCTACCTTGGCAAAGCCTTAACAAAGAATCTCGTCAATATGTCTGAAACAACGGGTCACAAAGCTCGTCACTCTCCGCCACTAAGTGGACTTTGTGTATGTTACCAGTGGTGTTTCCCATTTCCTGTGTTACAAAAAAGCAACCTCAGTTGTCTCTGCGGTAAGAACAGGAACACGCAGAACCACGTGCAAACGAGAACAGTTTAAATTTCTCTATGCTGTTGTGGGTTTGAAACGGTGCTGCACCCATCATGAACTCACACAGAGGCGTTTACAATTCCGTGGTTTTATCATTTAGCGAGTGTCGCAAGTCCAAAAGACCAGTGCTGAAAACCTGACCTTTCCAGATCCCTTTTCTATTGCACTGTGTTGTACAAAAATGCTGAATGTTTTAGTTTTAGAAGCTTTTTTGTATGTATTTATGTTTTTACAGCACGTTCTTGTCCAACCTAGCCCCGAAGGACGTACTCTTGAATTTAGAACATTTAAAACAAATGATAAGATAAGTAAAATACTTTGTGAATAATAAAAATGTTGATGGAAAAATAATGAATGTCAACCTTTTTCCTTGTTTTTTTTTTTGTTTTTGTTTTTTTCTCCGCTACAAAAAGTTCAGCTACACACTGCCAAAACTATGCATGGGAAATAAAGAGTCCAGAAGGACATTCAAAGTGCAAGAGAACTTGTCGTACTCTTCTCTCTAAGTAGTTTGTAGACTGTGATGCAACACACATTCTGCGTTCTGGGAACTTCACATACCATTGTTTTTTTATGATGTGATTTATTCATTTTCCGTTTGCCACACAATGTTTGTATTGGCGGCGTATTTTGCTTTTATGTGTATGAGAACACTAATCAAAGGGATAGTTCACACAAAAAATTAAAATTGGGCCATTTACTAAAAACTTGCGTGTCAATCAAACACTGCTTTTTTGTTTTGTGTTTAGTTTTTAGTTAAAATATTTATTTAAAAGAATATCCAGACTGCTTTTTCTAAAGTGGAGTTTTTTTTTTTACTGTCAAGTTTCACAAAAGCAAATAAAAGCCCATTACAAATCTTCTGAAACCATGTAATGTGTAGTGTTACACAAAGATATCTTCATGTGTAGAACAGACCAAAATTTGAGTCATTGTTAATTGACTATCTTGCTGTTTACTGTGCTTTATTGTGTTTTTTTTTAGAACTGGACAGTAGAAAAATCTCCATCCTCTTGAGTTGCATGGAAAAGAACAGCATAAACATTCCGAAAATCAGCCCTTTAATTTTTTTTCCAGCTTTGAGAGATCTTTCAAATACAGTTTTTGTGCCTGCTAACAGGAAACGCATATCAGTGTTGAAATGATGTTCTGTTTTACACTACAGACATCTTACAAGCAAGTTCATGGCATTCACAGACTGAAGGTTGTTGTACAGTACAAGGTGAATTATTTCTCATTTCCCCCCACTGTTTGGCCATTATTGTGTTTGGTCATGCCTTCTTGATTTATAAAAGTATTGCTCACGCAGCCATTCCAGAGGCAGCATGCTTTTACAGCACACTCGCTAAACCCGAGCTGCAATTATCTGAATAAAGCAAAGCTTTCTTGACTTAAGTATCAAGGCTATTACGCCCCGCTCTTTAAAAAGACTGTTGGATGCCTGTACCTGTGGATTATTCGTTATTGTGACTTCATTGCCCACTCTTTAAACAAAAATCTGAGAATAACATTTTTTATAATTTTTTTTAAATCTGTTGAAATCTCATATTAATTCAAGGTTCTGTGCTTTTATTTTGTTATCAGTTGAGCCCAGGGAAAAATCTCTGAGGTATTTTTATAATATGAAGTTGTTGGTGAAACTGTGTAGAGAAAGAAACAGTCATGATGTTTCACAAATAATAATCCATTTCTTTAAGATTTGAATAATGAATAATTTGTGTCCTAAGGCAGCCGAGGGCAATTTTACCTTTCAGTTTTCATGGTCAGAATGAATGATATTTAATGAAAAGGTTTTGTTGAATAGTATTTAAAATCCATTAGGTGTTCTAATGGGCATAATACATCACAAATTGTTTGAGGTAGATTGTTCAATTTTCTATTTCTGCATAATGATGCACTGTTCCTGCTAGAATTGAGTTATTTAGCATATCCCTGACTTGCAGAGGTAGAGAGGTCACAAGACAAAAGCTCTACCATGCTACAGCATTAATGGAGCTAACAATAGTGTTCAAAGAGGAGCCGTCCTTGACTACTCTTCATTCACGGTAAAACCTTGCTCCTTAGAGCTTTATGAATGCACAAGGAGGCTTTATTGTTGGTAATCCAAATGTAGAATACAACCAAGTCTATCTCAAGGGTTAAAATGTTTTGTTCCCACCAGTCACTACCAGAAGTCAAGGGTAGCCCTTGTTAGCTAATGTCAGTCCGTAAAGTGATGCATGTACACTCTTAAAAACAGGTTCCAAAAGGGTTTTGCAGCAATGTCATAGAGGAATCATTTTGGGCTCCCCAAAGAAAATTTTAGTAAAAAGAACCATTTTCTTTACTGTGAAGAACATCTTAAAAATGAAAAGAACCTTTTTCCACTATAAAGAATCTTTTGTGTAATGGCAAGGTTCCATAGATGTTAAAGGCTCATCATGGGACCACATTAAAATCCTTTTTTTTTTTTAAAGAGTGAATGAGTATGAAATGTATATTGCACTCTGAAATGATTAATTTCAACCATTTTCAACTGCATTTAAACAACTCATAAAACATACTGAACTTGATTCATTCAAGCATGTCTATAAAACAGAATAAAAAGGGTTAGAGAATCGTGACCCAGAGGGTCTCCTCTTTAGGGACAATTACAAGAACCTGACATATTTTTCCTTGTACTTGTTTTTAAAAGCTCATTTAAGATTCAGTTAACGTATTCCCCATTAATCATAGTTTTGACCCATGTAGATCTCCCTTGGAACAGAGACAAAGAGTCTACACATAGAGTCTGTGCAAAATACACAAATCACTAAAGAAATATGAAAACAAAGCTCACCTGTAGTGCAAGAATGCAATTTAGCACAGCATGTAATAGTGATGATTATAATCAAGTGGCACATGTAATCAAGTGTATGTTCATGAAGGTCAGATTATCTTTAGGTGGTCATAATTCACTTTTAGTATCTGGCGGCGCTTTTTTGGACTTTTTTCCTCTTAGTCATCTGAATGCAGTAAAACGGCACAGCCTTTAGTGTGACAGCTGGCAAAGCAGATAAAGTCAATGAATGCAATTTCAGATGCTGTATATTCTCGAGCAGGTTTCGAATTTTCTGAATGGCTTTTCAATCATGTGTCGTGATGTTGTTGTACCTGTGCCTGCCACCTGTCTGTCTGTATGGGTTGAACCTTTCCAAAAAAAAAAAAGACATTAAAATGGAGGTGCTGTTTTGAGTGGCCTTGGTAACAGCGATCCAAGTCAGATGGTCTATTATTCTGAAGTACCAAAGCGAATAGCTGTCCACTTTGGCATCCTCAATACACATCAAGTGTCAGATCTTCTGCAACCTGCTCTGGCCTTTGCTGAGCTCATATGTGAATATGCTTTGGCACCACTTTATTTCATCAGTGTTTTTCATTTTCATAATGATTCTTCTAGGGCTGACATCAATAGTGGAGATGAACAGACATATCCTTGCCCATGGAAATGCTCTTCAACTTTTGTTATAGCATGGTTAATAAAAACAACAACAACAAAGATCAGAATTCAGCCTTTCTTGCACTTCTTCCCTGTTGATTTTCGCACTCATTCTCTAACCCTTCTAAGCTGGAAGTTTAGTGATAGGGTCAGTGACCTCTGTTTATTTACAGCGACTTGCACTACCTCTAATATTTTTTTCCTTCACTTTCCTTTTCACAGTAGCATGACACATCAGAGCGTGCACAGAAAAGCAGTGGAGAAATTGGGATGAGCGTGTTTTGAACTTCAGTGGGGCATGTAGATCTCTAAATAAAAGGTAAATTGTCCCACAATGTTGGGGAGCAACTAACTAAAAGTTGCAATGTGACAAACCTAACCACATTTTTCAACAGCATCACAGTAGGTCAGCTGTACTGAAAACACAGCAGCTTAGCGATTCCAGCAACAAGCTACCCTGATAGCACATGTACATCACAGAGACGTCTATTTGACATCTGCAAGACGTCTTTTTAGAGCGTTTGCTCATCTGCAATGCGTCTATAGGAGATTTCCAGTCAGATGTCAAATAGATGTTTAGAAAATATCTTTAAGATGTTTATGATTTAGAACGTAAAACTGACATCTTAAAGACGTCTATTAGATGTTTGTACACAGCAGATGCTTTCCAGATGAAGCAATCTTCAACAGACATCTTGCAGACGTATAGTGTGCTATCTAGGTACTTGTCCAGTGAGCTGCAACAGTATAATGATGTTGTTTGTCACTGTAATTTGTACACTCTGTTTTGTCAAGCGAACTGAAGTAATAATTAAACAGGTTGTACTAAAATATCTACGCTTGTTTAGCGCTGAACAGTCCGATTAATTTTAGTGAATCGGTTTGTTCAGACGATTCATTTGAATGAAGCGATTTAAAAAGTAATGCCTCCACACAGGCCCGGACTGGCCATCGGGAGCACCGGGAGAATTCCCGGTGGCCTGGAGGCTGATTTGAACCGCTTTTTTATGTTTTGGTTATTTTTATTGATATTAGTGTATATGTATGCATTCTCAAGTACCAAAGTGATCATTTCGTTTCATGGTAATCAATCGGTAGTCTTCACTGTCACGGTGAGGTGCGGACTTGTGAAGGAAGAAGCGGCCAGAAGCAGCAGTGAAATGTAGCTACATCACTGAACTTTTTCAGGCTTCAAGTGAGGTACAGTTCATCTGTAAATACGCTAGATAGTTTTGTCTTTATTAACGTCGTTGAGTATTCAAACTGCTCGTATCTGCTTAGGCCAGGGTGCCCAATCCTGCTCCTGGCGATTGACTGTCCGAGAAGGGTCTGGCTGCAGACTTGCACTCTAAGACACTTGCACTCTTGAAAATATCAGGACACGTTGGGCTCGTCCGCAAGTGAGAGTCACTTGCAGTCTTTATTATGGTTCTATTTATTGATTAATTTTTTGTTTGAATCTCTGCAGCCATTTTAACAGTAGCCAGTGGTGAAGCGAGAAAAAAAAAGAACTAAATTACAATGGTACAGTGATGCGATGAGCCCTGGCACTCTCCGATACCTGCGACATCCTGACTTGCAATGAGGGCTGGATGAAGATTGGTCCTAAAAAATGTAGAGCTACACGTAATAATTTATTAATTTCGGTCACGATAGCGATGAATTCTGATAGCGAGACGAACACTCATTAAAAAGAGACTCGATTAGAAATAATTGCCAAGAACGGCCACACAGATGTCTGTACCTACAACTTATTTTTTTGAAAATTATTTGCGCAACTATATGAAACCTCTTCCTATAAATCTATTTAATTTTTTAGAAAAAAAAACAGCACAAATAATTTAATTTTCACCTTTTATTTGTATTTAGCCTTAATACAAACAAGAAATGTGAAATCACTGTACAATAAATCTCAGACTCTCCTTATTAATATTAATATTTTTTACTTCAAACTATAGGCTAACAAACCAGTCAAAAGTTTTTGAACATTAAGATTTTTAATGTTTTTTAAAGAATTCTCTTCTGCTCACCAAGAAACAAAAAAACAGTAACATTTGAATATTTTTACTATTTAAACTAACTGAAATGTATTCATGTGATTCAAAGCAGGAGCTTTAGCATCATTACACGCTCGCACAGGTGGTACAGGGGAGGGGGCGGGGAGAGCTGTGGCGACGGGACGTGACGTCTTTGTTCCCTCCTTCAGGGAACGAGGGTAAACATACGTAACCGAGACGTTCCCTTTCAGTGGTCACTCTCGACGTCACGTCGGAGGACCGACGAAATAGGGATCCTACCAAGGGCCACCTGCGCCCCTATTTTTTGGCGTAGGCCGGGGCTTCTTCACAAGAGGACCAGCTAATGCTGCTATGGCACTACCCAATGAGTAAGATTGGATAACACTGGGAAAACATACCCGTTCTACTTGAACAGGGGCGTTACGGAAGCTCGAACATTCCCGAAGGAGGTTTCGGAAACAATACACATATGAACATTCCTTAGGAGCATATGGAAGAATGGAGGTGATTGAAACCTCTTGGAATGGCAGAAGTCTGCAGGGGAAACACAGGCTCGAGGCTATACCGTGGACTTTACACATATGAGATCCAATTAGGTCTTACATATGGAACCCATCCTTCTACCAGTTCTCGAGGATTCAACGAGTGAAGGCATGGCGCCGGACGCTCCGCCACGTCTGACTGCCAAGGGGACGGAGGAACTCAACAGGGTCAACTATATGGACTCTCTGGAGCGGTTTTTGCAAGCCGACCCGAAGCCGAGGGGGCCCCTCAGTGCTTCTACCCGTTTAAGGTGAGAACACAGGAGGATACCGGCTCCACACGAAGGTATAGAATCTAGCGAATGTGTTAGGGGTCGCCAAGCCCGCAGCCCTACAGATATCTGTCTGCGAGGAGCCACGAGCCAGCGCCCAGGAGGATGAAACACCTCTAGTTGAGTGAGCTCGCAACCTGAAAGGGCAGGGCACACCCTGTACCTGATAAGCCAAGGTGATGGCATCCACAATCCAGTGGGCCATCCTCTGCTTTGAGACGGCATTCCCCTTCTGCCGGCCTACGTGACAGACAAAGAGCTGGTCTGAGATCCCGAAGCTTTGCGTCCTGTCTACGTAGCACCTTAAGGCTCGGAAAGGACAGAGCAAAACTAGGGCTGGGTCCGCCTCCTCCGAGGGCAGCGCTTGGAGGTTCACCAACTGATCCCTGAAGGGAGTAGCGGGAAACATTGGGTACATAGCCGGGCCGGGGCCTCAGGGTCACCGGGGGAATCAAACGGCCCCTGAACTCTAGGCACAAATCGCTGGAGTGACGACCGAAAATGCATGCTGGTCTCCTACCCTCTTGATGGAGGCCAATGCCAGCAGGGGCAAAGTCTTCATCGAAAGGAACTTCAACTCAACCATCTGCAAAGGCTCAAATTAAGGGGCCACATGCGTTGTAGGCCGTGAGCGACTGTGGAGATCAACTAGTCCAAGAGGGTATAGAGGTCCGCGGGATGAGAGGATGGTAACCCTTAGCCGCCCCCTAAGGAAGACCTGCGAACGAAAAGGTCATGCTTCACCAGCGAGCCTCCCTTGTACGGGGTACGTGGGATGTAGGAAGACGAGAGTCAAGACAATGAAATACGCGAGCTGGACATACACTTTCAGGGTGGAGGGAGATAGCCTTCGCTCAAGCCCTTGCTGCAGAAAGGAAAGCACAAACACAATCGGGCATCTCCGGGGGTCTTCTCGGCGGGAAGAACACCACCACTCAAACAGAAGAACAGGTTCCTTCAAAGCATAGGGCGTGTCTCGTAGACGGTGCCTAGCGATGAAGGTGAGTGTGTCAGAACTAAACCTCTTGGGGTTAGGCCACTCAGAACCTCCGCGCCCGTCCGGGACCGGGACATGAAGTTTCAGAGGTCTGGAGCGGGTGCCAAAGGGGTTGCCCCGTCTCTAGTCAGTAAGCCTTCCTCAGAGGAATCAGCAAGGAGGGCTGGCGTCCTCCCTGGACCTTGGCACAGCAAATCTGCAGAAGGCTCACGGGAAAGGCATACATTGCGCAGGCCCACACAGGAAGCGGTGCCAGAGCGTCCGTGCCGAGCTTGTTCCGTCGGTCAGGGCGAAGAACAAATGGCAGTGAGAGGTTTCTGGAGAGGCAAAAAGGTCTACCTGAGCGGCTCCGAAACGACCCCAAACCAGCTGGACCGTCTGGGGATAGAGTCGCTATTCTCCCGGGAGCGCAGCTCGGGACAGCTCTGCCGGCTGCCCGGTGAGCAGCCCAGGGATGTGAACAGCACGAAGCGACCTCAGATGCTTATGACTCCAGAGGAGGAGGTGGCTGGCGAGTTGCGACATGCGACGGGAGCAAAGACCACCCTGGTGGTTGATGTACGCAAACGGGTCGCTGTGATTGTCGTGACCGGACTAAGTACATGCTGCCCCGTAAGGCCTTTGAGAAAGGCGCACCGGGCAAGGTGCACGGCATGGCAACTCGAGGCCAGCCAGGGGCAGTTGAGGCACCGTCCAAACCCCTGACGACATCGCAAGCCACACTGGACGTGGACCCCCAGCGGTGTTGAGGCATCCAGTGCAAAACCAAAGAAGGCTGGAGACCTGCTCCAGGGGGCACTCCTGCCCGGGAGGAATCGCAGGGTTGCCCAAGGGTGAAGGTTTGGCGGTAGGCCGGTGTAACTTGGACCCGGAAGGTGCCGCGTTGCCACGCCCACTCGGGACTCGGCCATGGAGCCAGTGATGCAGCAGTCTCATATGGAGCAACCCCAGCGGCGTGACTGCCGCCGTAGATGCCATATGCCCCAGGAGCCTCTAAAACTGTTTCAGTGGGACCGCCATTTACTGCTTGATTACGAGCACCTCAACATACCGAGAAAAGAGATTCTCTGCACGGGGAGAGTTTGCTCTTTTCCCAGTTGACCCGAAGGCCCAACAGGCTGAGGTGTGAGAGCACCAAATCCCTGGGTTCGCACAACTGATCCTGAGACTGCTTAGTCGAGGTAGTTGAGAATGCGAATGCTATGTTCTCTCAGGGGAACAAGGGGTACCTCCGCAATTTATGTGAAGACACGGGGCAACAGGGACAGGCCGGAGGGCAGGACCTCGTACTGATATGCTTGTCCTTCGGATGCGAACCACAGCAATGGTCTGTTGTGTGGAAGGGTCGACACATGAAGTACACGTCCTTCAGGTTGACCGCTTCAAACCAATCTCGGGACGGATGCACCCGAAGATGCGTTACTGCGTCAACATCTTGAACGGTAACCACTGTGAAGCGCCCGGTTCAAGACACGCAGGTCCAAAATTGGTCATAACCACCCGCCTTCTGGGTACCAAGAGTGGAGCCTGTAAAACACCGTACTCTCAGCTATCGGCTGGAGGGGAAACGGCGTCTATCGCACCTTGCCACAGTAGGGCTGCGACCTCCGCCCGCACATGGCAGCAGGAGCAGTATTGGCGGCCCGACCATTCAGCTGTTGTGAAAGCGCAAGATCGTGCCACACTGCAGGGACCTTAGCATATGTAGGGGAGGGGGACGCGGCGCGACTGAAGTCGCTAGCCGAGCCTGAAAAAACGCAGGGACCCGGCCCGGGCGTCTCGGAGCCGGTCCGAGGCGGGGTCTGGTGTGTGTAACATTGACCTGCGTTCAAGCAGAGGGTGCGTGGTTAGTCCGTTGGTTCGGGAGCTGACTCCGCTGGACCTACGCTCCACGGACTGATCACATGGGTGGAGAGAGGGCGTTGAGCTGTGAGGGAGTATCAGATGCACTAGACGTGCCGTCGAATACAACCCCCCGTCCCCTCTGGGGGACCCAGAAATAGAGGAATTGCTCTTTGTCAAAAATTTGTGTACCACCGACCGAGAGGTCAGTGGCAGAAAAAGATGAATAAGTAAAAGATTCTCCACCCGGCCCGCCTCCGGGGGAGGGAGTGGTGTGCTTACCATCTCCTGAAGAGCACATCTCTCCCCCTCTGGGTCGCCCGTCTCCGGGCCTCCTGCTCTCTCGCTTGCCACCAGGTTTGACGGGGGCCTGGACAGGCAGGGCGGATAGCCATGCGCGTAACCGGCTCACAGCACCAGCGCTTTTGCGGAAGATGGCGCGAGCAGAGGCGGGGACAATGGCTCTTGGTTTCGGCAGGTGGTCAGGGGGGCGCCCAGTAACGGCAGCAGAGCTGCACGCGAGGTGAGTCCAGGATGTACCCTGACCAAGGACCACAGAGGGTCTGCTTTGGTCAGTGGAGAACTGCTGGGTAAGTTCTCCACCGTGTCGCCGAAAAGGTCGGCCTGGGACACGGGGGCGTTCAACAGAGAGTCGTGTATTGCGTTCTCGACAATGCAGCCAAGCCAGAAATGGGGCTTCCTGAACAACATAGTGGACACGCATAGACACAGAGACCGACGCCGAAACTTCATCGCTCTTGGCGCGAGGTCCCGCCGCACCAACAGCGGGTGAGAGTTCATCGTGCGAACTTCGGGCGTGACCACCCTAGGGCAAGTACCATCAAGTGCCTGGCTGTGCACTTGCATATCAGACGCCGTAGCTGTGTAGGCCGCGGCACTTTCCACAGGTGGTAGGCATCGTGGGCCAGTAGCGTACCTACAGACCCGGGAGGGGAGCACGGTTGCCCTGAAGCGTTGGAGGCCAAGGGTGCGGCTTATTAGGGACCAAAGGCTGACATTCGTCCAACCGAACGCGACACGGGGGGGGACCCTTGTAACCCCTAGCTGCCCCACCATCGAGGGTGGTGAGGTAGGAGGAACCAGCAGATCGGTTTCCAGCAGCAAAATGTGCCGTCCACGACCTGGTGAGCTCCCCATGCACCTCCGGGAAGAAAGGCAC